>JAOWBW010000427.1:0-398979 GCA_026119855.1 Campanula takesimana | reverse complement strand
TTTTTCTTGCTGCATTCATGATACCCTGTGCTACATTAACTTTATGGTTGCAGTTTAGGGATTAGTATACGATTATATGTATAAATCCGGAATGTTCATTGTTAATTAATTCAATATTTGAAATCATGTACTTTTATGTGAAGTTGATATGTGATTGTAATGAGACTTGTTTGGAAATGTAAAAGTATGTTTTGGATTATGTTCAATATTTCTGTTCATTTCTTGAAATGGTCTCCAATGCAGAAAGGCAATTGATCAATACATAGTGCTGCAGCGCTTCGTTGATCAGTAGTATTAGGCCACGGAGCCTTTTTGGGCAATGATCGGTCTAAACACAGTGATTGCGAGTAACTTGAGTTAGTTTATTCGTGTTATATATTAATGCCTTGATCCAATCTGTTTACCTTCCTGTCACAATTCCTTGTAGACGACTTTTCTATTGATGCTGAAGGTTTCTTGTTAGATCCATTCCACCAAGAACTATCACACATTCATCTTCACATCATCCTCTTTTCCTCTGTACTTTCACCACAAGCTTCATCCATGGCTTCTCGAACCCAACCCTTTGATCATAGCAACATCTTCATCGAATCAAGATGTATTATAACTTCTAACTATCTTCATTTCCTTGCCCTCGCTTTCGCCTTCTTCTTCCCTCTATGGTTTCTTGTAGAAGGAAAAAGAGTTGAGGGCCAATGGTCCTAAACTGAAGTAACTAGCTTCTGCCAGCACGCAAACCTGAAGTAACAAATTGATGCCGTGACAACAATTTTCAAAAAAAAAATAAAAAAAATTGTCCGGGGTAAACAAGATCAATTTCCCACTATGATGATTTCCTGCTTCTACAAATGATGCATAGTTTTCCAATACTTATATTGTAACCTTAATATGTCTTAGAAGTCAAGCCCATGTCACTAGATCAAATGTGATAGTAGAGCACTTGGTGCATGTTGGTTGACGTTTCAATTTTACGCTCTAGTGTATTACTCCCTCCATTTTGGAGAGAATCGTTTTGACTTTTAATGTAGTTTTGACAAGGTGGAATAAGAATGAACTTTAGCGATTTTTTTTTAGTGGTTCTACCTATATGCTAGGTTTGAATAAGTATGAAAATTTGAGTAAACATGCGAAGATATGGCCTAGTTGATGTTTGAATAATAGGCCAGTTGCTTGAAAGGTTGATTGTAGGTAAGAGATTTCGTTTAAGATTCCAAAAATATTACACCCTCCGTCCCAGACTAAGGTTCTTAGTTTGACTTTTTGCACGGGGATTAAGAAAAAGAAAAAGTTGTGAGTATGAAAAAATAAGTAAGAGAAAGTAGGAGAGATAAAGTGAGTAGGGAGTTTTTGTTGTGAGAATGACAAGTGGGTCCCATAGTCCATTTTAGGTAATAAAGCAACTAAGAACCTTAGTCTGAGACAAACCAAAAAGGAAAGTAAGAACCTTAGTCAGGGCGGAGGGAGTATTTAATTTTTTTTATCAAAAGTTGGAAAAAGTGAAAAAAATGAGTCTTATACTCTAATTATAAGAGTAGAACTGATCTTATACATCAGTCATAAGAGTTTGACCGGATTTGACCAAAAAATATTATTTATTTTTTTATTAAAAGTTAAAAAAAGTGAAAAGTGACTCTTATACTCTAATTATAAGAGTAGACCAGGTCTTATATGTCGATTATAAGAGTTTGACCAGATTTGACCAAAAAATATTATTTATTTTTTTATTAAAAGTTGGAAAAAGTGAAAAAATTTACTCTTATACTCTACTTATAAGATTTTGACCGGATTTGACCAAAAAATATTATTTATTGTTTATTAAAAGTTAGAAAAAGTGAAAAAAAAATTGACTCTTATACTCTAATTATAAGAGTAGAGCAGGTCTTATACGTCGATTATAAGAGTTTGACCAGATTTGACCAAAAAATATTAATTATTTTTTTATTAAAAGTTGGAAAAAGTGAAAAAAATTTACTCTTATACTCTAATTATAATAGTTGAGCAGGTCGTATACGTCGATTATAAGAGTTTGACCAGATTTGACCAAAAATATTATTATTATTTTTTTATTAAAAGTTGGAAAAAGTGAAAAAAAAAAATGACTCTTATACTCTAATTATAAGAGTAGACCTGATCTTATACGTTAGTTTAAGAGTTTGACCAGATTTTACCAAAAATTTTGTTTATTTTTTTATTAAAGTTGGAAAAATTGAAAAAATTAACTCTTATACTCTAATTATAAGAATAGAGCGGGTCTTATACATCGATTATAAGAGTTTGACCAGATTTGACCAATAAATTTATTTATTTTTTTATTAAAAGTTGGAAAAATTGAAAAAATTTACTCTTATACTCTAATTATAAGAGTAGAGCAGGTCTTATACGTTAGTTATAAAAGTTTGACCGGATTTGACCAAAAATATTATTTTATTTTTTTATTAAAAGTTGGAAAAAGTGAAAAAAATTGACTCTTATACTCTAATTATAAGAGTAGACATGATCTTATACGTCGATTATAAGAGTTTGACCGGATTGACAAAAAAAAAAAAAAAAAATTATTAAAAGTTTGAAAAAGTGAATTTTTTTTTACTCTTATACTCTAATTATAAGAGTAGAGCAAGTCTTATACGTCGATTATAAGAGTTTGACCAGATTTGACCAAAAAATATTATTTATTTTCTTATAAAAAGTTGGAAAAAGTGAAAAAAATGACTCTTATACTTTAATTATAAGAGTAGAGCATGTCTTATACGTCGATTATAAGAGTTTGATCGGATTTGACCAAATATAGTATTTATTTTTTTTTTATTAAAAGTTGGAAAAGTGAAAAAAAATTAACTCTTATAATCTAATTATAAGAGGAGAGCATGTCTTATATGTGAGTTATAAGAGTTTGACTGGATTTGATCAAAATATATTGTTTATATTTTTTTATTAAAAGTTGGAAAAAGTGAAAAAAATTAACTCTCATACTCTAATTATAAGTAGAGAGGGTCTTATATGTGAGTTATAGAGTTTGACCGGAGTTGACCAAAAAATATTTTTTTTTTTTATTAAAAGTTGGAAAAGTGATAAAATTGACTCTTATACTCTAATTATAATTATAAGAATAGAACTGATCTTATACGTAAGTTATAAGAGTTTGACCAAATTTGACAAAAAAAAAATATTGTTTATTTTTTTTTTTTTATTAAAAGTTGGAAAAAGTGAAAAAATGACTCTTATACTCTAATTTTAAGAGTAGAGCAAGTCTTATACGTCAGTTATGAGAGTTGAACCGGATTTGACCAAAAAATATTATTTATTTTTTTATTAAAAGTTGGAAAAAGTGAAGAAAAAAATGATTCTTATACTCTAATAATAAGAGTAGAGCATGATTGGTGAGGCAGGAGTGGGCTGGGATGTGGGCTTGGGCAGTGAGGGTATTTTTGTCCTTTAACTAGATGGGTTTATAGGAAATTTTTATCTCAGCTTGAGTTCTTATGGGTTTATGATCTGGTTCATGGGGCCTAGGGTCCAAAGCTCAAAAAAATAAAAAACAAAAATAAAATAAAAAATACCCCGTGCAAAGCACGGGAATCACTCTAGTTGTAACGGATGACCCCAAGAATCTATGGGGTTTGCACACAGTTAGCAGTCTCATTTTTGAGTTGTTAAATTATTCTTTTAAATATATACTCCCTCCGTCTCAGCACAAGCACAAGTAGGACTAGAAGAGTGTGCACAATGTTTAAGAAAATTTAGTATATGTGTGGTAGAAAATAAAGAGAGAGAATGAGTGGAGACCAGATCTCCTGTACCCATCCGGTGTGCCATCCATGTGCCCAAAGTGATCCGACCGTTAATATGTTTGAATAATATTAATAAAATGTTAATCTTAAAAACTGTGAGCCGTTGGATCACTTTGGGCACATGGAGTGGCACACCGGATGGGTACAGAAGATCTGCTCTCGAATGAGTGGGGTAAATAGTAATGTTAGTTGAATAAATTGAGTGGTGAAAAATGAAGAGAGAGAATTAGTGGAGTTAATAGTAGTGTTGGTTGAATAAATTGAGTGGTGGAAAATAAATAGAGAGAATAAGTGGGATTGAAACATTTCCATTTTAGGTAGTCTCACTTTTGGTGGGACTGACCAAAAGGGAAAGAAGTCTCACTTCTGCTGCGACGTAGGGAGTATATTTTTTGTTTCAAAATGATTTTTCATGCGATTATTCAAACTTTTAAAGAAATTGGCACTTGTTTCACTAGTCATGTTATATATATGTACATTTAAGCCTAAATTGTAGAACAAACAAATTAAGACAATAAAAAGAACAAAAATAAAAATCATTTTTGAGACGGAGGGACTAATTATTTTTCTAACACATCTTGCCTTCACCATCATCCAATATGTGGCACTCATACTAGCCATCAATTTGGGATCGTCCCGTCCAGCTATATGAATGGGATGGGATACGATATTCTAACCCGTATAAAAGCGGGTTTATTTGGGACATCTCATTTGGGGTGCGGGACAAAGTGGGAAGGGACAGGATGTCCCGCATTTTTTTAATTTTAATGTTAATTTTTTTAACCACAAAGGTATTTTAGCACTTAATATTTAGTTTTTTCTTTCAACTATCCATTGTCTTTTGTGTTTTTTTTGTGTGTTTTTTTCTTGCTTTTTTTTTTTTTTTTTGTGAAGGATTGTCTTTTTGTGCTGATTAATTATTTATAAAATTAAGAAATTTTGATCTTATTTGATTGTAAAAAATTAATCTTATGTTTTTAATTTAATGTTCTGGCATTATCTAGGTAGATTTTAGTTTTATAATATTAGCGTCTTCTTGTCCCACATTGTCCCGTATTGTCACGCGTCCCGAGGTAGGTTGGGACAGGACGAGGATTTTTCGTCCCGCGAAAAATTTGAGACGTCCTATCCCGTTTTTCCGAATTGACAACTCTATATACGTATATGAGATTCATTTTTTTTTTTTTAGCAAACAAACACAAAACTTTTATTAATAAACATAAATAAGATGGCGCTGCACAACAATTGAATGCTCATCTAAAAATTCAGGATTTCTATAAAGACGTGCAATTATCGACAAATTGTTCGCCGCAAAGAAAATGCTTAACCCATCTCGAATATCCAAGCCTAGCATTGAACCAAATTTCTATTGAAAGCCCTGACGAAGAATGCCTTGTGATGTCTAAATGTTTTTCCAAGCATAACTTGGATACGGCTCAACAATGGCATTCACAAAAATCTATACATGGAAAAAATTTAGTGTTGAAAACATAAATTTGTGATGCATTTAAGTCGATAATAAATGTCAAACCAAGCACTCCAAACTTGCAACAAGAAATAAATAGGAAAAATTGCAAAAAAAAAAAAAAAAAAAAAAACACTCAACTCTTGACCTTTTGTGGATATTACCACCAAACTATTTTTTATTTGTATCGGCACATCCAACTTTATTTTTTTTGCATTAGTTACCATCAAGACTAACGATGTTAAGTTTTCTCAGCTAAGTGATCATGTGCTATTGCACATGTCATTTTTGCAAGGGTATTTTCGGCTTAGTAAACGAGATATTAATATCTCTTCTATAATCCAATATCTGAATTAACAAAACACACAGAAAAAGGAACGGAAGGAAAATTAGGTCAAAAGGGAGATTAAAGCGATAGAGAAAAGGACGACGGGAAAGAGGAAGAAAGAATGGAGATTCACTTCGATTGGCGACACCTGTGAGTATTCTATAGCCGAAGATTCATCTAAATTATCAATCACAGCGAATTACTCCCTCCGTCCCATTTCAAATTGCAAAAGTTGCCAAAAAGGGTGTCCCAACTAAAATTGCAAAATCCAAAAATGGCAAGTTTTAACCCACTTGCACACTCACATCCACTAACCCACTAACTATTCTCTACCCCACTTTCTCTCTCCCACTCAACTATCAACACTCACAACACATCACCTTTTTCACTTTTTCCCTTAATCCCCGTGCCAACCTAGTATTTGCAATTTAAAATGGGACGGAGGGAGTAAATTGTAAGTCCCTTATCCCTTTTGAGAAAACTTAACATCGTTAGTCTTGATGGTAACTAATGCAAAAAAAATAAAGTTAGATGTGCCGGATAAAAAAAAAAATAGTTTGATGGTTATATCCACAAAAAGTCAAGAATTGAGTATTTTTTTTTACAATTTTTCCAAATAAATATGAACATCTCACAAAAACTCCCACACTAGTGAGAAGACAAAGGCTTTCACTAGTTGAAAATTGAAATATCTAAACTAACCTTGACATTTTCTCCGCGGGTCCAAAACCCTCTTAATTGATGCTTATTGAATTTGCCCAACGTGTCTTGTCCGACTGTTGTAATTGAGCTTTCCAACTTTCAAGTCGCCAACCAAGACTTTTCCAATCACCTGCTCCTTCGGTCCGACTAAAATTCTTATTTCTGGATTTTCTCAAACTAAAGTTTTTTGTTGTTTTATTATTTAAAATAAGGGCAAATTGCAATTTAGTTACCTGAGTTTTACACGATGTTTCAATTGGTTCCTGAATCCGTTTTTCAGCAATTGGTAACTCGAGTTTGTCATTTAGTTGCAATGTGGTATAAAAATGGATGGATTGTTAGTTTTTTAATGAAATGGATGGAAAATCTAACAAGTTTCTTTTATAATTGCAAAGTGCACCCTCCAACTCAACTTATTCACATTTTTACCCCATAATAAAAATTTGTAACATATAAAGACATTAATTAATAAACCTACAAATTCTAATTGTTCGTTTTAGAAAAACTTGAGCAAAATAATAATAATAATAATAATAATAAAAAAAAAAAATCTTCTCGCCCTCACTTAAAAATCATTGGGCATTTTCTTAAGTATATTATGCATTGTCCGGAAACAGTAAATTGACAAAAATTGCGCCGACAAGCCACAATTTCTTGTGCAAAAACGTTTCTCCAGCCATCAATTTTTTGATTAGAAATGACAAAGAGATCATGAAGGCAAGCACTACCAAACCCACTTGGATGGAGCAGAGAGAAAACAGTGGTCGCGAGAAGGGGGAGAAGGAACGTGGGTGGAGAGATCGCCATTTTTGGTGGTTTTCCTTTGTTTTTTGACGGGCCAAAACACTGTTCCGCTCTGGATATCATATTTTATAATTTTAGTTAATAAAATTAGTATTTTTATGAATGATATGTATTTGTCATAAGTTAAATAAAATTATTATTTTTATGATAGATATCATAATTTTTATATTTTGATGTAATAAATAAAATGAAAATGACTGAAACGCTAATCTTTGGACATATGCATGCAAATTATGTTAGTTTTTAAACATTCGTTAGGAGTTAGGGGGTGAAGTGGGAAAATTTAAATTGTAGGGTTAACCATTGCCATTTTGAAAGAAGCTCGTTAGGTTTTTCATCCACTTTTGTTAGTTTTTAAACGAACCATCCATTTTATACCACATTGCAACTAAATGACAAACTGGAGTAACCAATTTGCTAAAAAACGGATTCAGGAACCAATTGAAACATTGTGTAAAACTCAAGTAACTAAATTGCAATTTGCCCTTAAAATAAACAATTGGACATATTCCCTCCGTCCCATTTCAAATTGCAAATACTAGGTTGGCACGGGGATTAAGGGAAAAAGTGAAAAAGGTGATGTGTTGTGAGTGTTGATAGTTGAGTGGGAGAGAGAAAGTGGGGTTGCAAATAGTTAGTGGGTTAATGGATGTGAGTGTGCAAGTGGGTTAAAACTTACCATTTTTGGATTTTGCAATTTTAGTTGGGACACCATTTTTGGCAAATTTTGCAATTTGAAATGGAACGGATGGAGTATTTATCATTCTCATAACAAATTTTTTTTACTCACTTTATATCTCTTACTTTCTCCTACGTGCTTTACTTTTTATACTCATAACATTTTTTTTTATCACCGTATAAAATCAAACTAATACTACCTCTGTCCCTAAATGAGTGTCCAAATTTCATTTTAAGGGACACTGGAAATCTCAACTTTTTGAACAATTTGGTAACAACGATTCATATATAATCTTGTAATCTCTTTTCCAAACCTTTAGTTTTGCACGTATAAAGAAACCGGTGAAAAAAATTTCGAAAAAAAACATTTAGGCAGAAAGTTATGTTAAAAAAAACACTCATTTAGGGACAAAGATTTTTTAAAATGGACACTCATTTAGGCCCAGAGGGAGTAACATTAATTAGGGACGGACGGAGGTACTATAAAGTTCAAACTCCATCTCCCTCTTCCCTCTGCAAAAATCACTCTTCCATTGAATTGCAAAAATCATACATCCATGTCTTCTCCACCGAAACCCATCACCCACTCCACCTTCTTCTCCAAGTCAAACCAAATACTCAACACCAACAATGTCCATTTCCTCACCCTCATCTACCTCTTCTTCTTCCCCCTCTTCGTCTCCCTCACCTCCCTCCTCTCCTTCCTTATCCACAACCCCACCCCCATTTCTTTAACCCCTCCCTCAATACCTCTCTCTTTCCTCTACGCCATTGTCGTCTTCTCCCTCTACGTCGCCGCCGTGGCCACCACCACTTTCAGCACCCAACAAGCTCTCCACGGCAAACCCCTAAATCTCTCCTCCACCATCAATTCTCTCTCCAAATCATTCCTCCCCCTCGCCTCCACTACCCTCGCTTCCATAGCCATCCTACTCGCAGACTCCATCCTCTTCTTGCTTTTCTCTGCTTCATTTCTCAACTTCCTAGGGTTTGAATCAAACCCCAAATTCTATTTCATTACCTTCGCCGTCGTTATAACATTCTTCTTAATTTCACTCCACGTGATCTTGACAATTGCTGCTGTGATTTCAGTGGTGGAATCGAAATGGTGGTTCGATCCTTTAAAACAGAGTTTCTCTTTATTTCGAGCAATGAAACGATCTTCTAGTTCAACACTTCTGCTACGCGGGATTTCGTTTTGGGTAGTAATTCTTGGACTTACTCAACAGATTTTCACCAGTATTGCTCCATGGAATTATGTGCAAGTCCTGCAAATCTTTACTGTTTCTCTGTATTCGACCATCTTTATGGCTCCATTAGTGATTTCCTACACAGTCTTATATCTATACTGCAAGGATTTTCATGAGGAATCTGGATTTGATATTGGTGTGGAGATTTCTAACGAGTGTGTTAGCTTGGCCATTGATGATAAGAAGCTTGTTTCTGAGTCTAATGTTAAGATTCTTGTTTTTCTTGCTGCATTCATGATACCCTGTGCTACATTACCTTTATGGTTGCAGTTTTAGGGATTAGTATATGATTATATGTATAAATCTGGAATGTTCATTGTTAATTAATTCAATATTTGAAATCGTGTACTTTTATGTGAAGTTGATTATGTGATTGTAATGAGACTTGTTTGGAAATGTAAAAGTATGTTTTGGATTATGTTCAATATTTCTGTTCATTTCTTGAAATGGTTTCCAATGCAGAAAGGCAATTGATCAATACATAGTGCTGCAGCGCTTCTTTGATCAGTAGTGATTAGTCCACGGAGCCTTTTTGGGCAATGATCGGTCTAAACACAGTGATTGCGAGTAACTTGAGTTAGTTTATTCTTATTATATATTTCAATTTAATATGTTTCCGGTCCTTTGCATCTTCTATTATCTTAATGCCTTGATCCAATCTTTTTACCTTCCTGTCACAATTCCTTGAAGAAGACTTTTCTATTGATGCTGAAGGTTTCTTGTTAGAACCATTCCACCAAGAACGATCACACATTCATCTTCATATTATCCTCTTTTTCTCTGTACTTTCACCAAAAGATTCATCCATGGCTTCTCGAACCAGACCCTTTGATCATGGCAACATCTTCATCGAATCAAGATGTATTATAACATCCAACTATCTTCATTTCCTTGCCCTCGCTTTCACCTTCTTCTTCCCTCTATGGTTCTCCCTCATCTCTTTACCTTCCGTCCTCCAAACCCTAATCCTCTCTAACGCCTTCCCTAATTCCTACCTCATAATTCTAGCTCTTATCTACGCCCTCCTAGCCTTCTCCCTCTCGGTTGCAGGTATAGCCACAATCATCTACAGCACACACCAAGCATTTTGACCATACACTTCTCAATCTATTTACCACCATCAAATCACTTTCCATCTCCTTCTTTCCACTCGCTTCCACGATTCTCACTTTCTTAGTATCCCTCATTTTCATCTGCATCATCCCTCTATTCTGTGTGGGCTTATTTATCTATGTAATCAAGATTGACCATGAATCATATTATTTCTTTTTGGTTTGTGTTCTTGCTTCAATTATTGTAGGTTTGTTCTTGGTCTTCTGCCAAGTGTACTGTGTAGTCGCGAGCGTGGTTTCTGTATTGGAATCAAAGTGGGGATTCAAGCCATTACGTCAGAGCTACTAACTAATCAAAGAGATGAGATTGGTTTCTCTAACCTCGTTGTTTCAATATGGGATCGTTGATTGGGTTACAGCTCTTGGATTTTCATACCCAATTTTATTTTTACATCCTACCAGATGGAATTATTTGGATTTTATACAAGTCGGGATTACTTCCCTCTTTGAGACATGGCTCATAGTGCAATTTGTGTCAGCATCGATGGTGTTATATCTGTACAGCAAGAGTTTGAACTGTGAATCGACAGTTCAGTCTGACAACGAGACTTCTGACGAGTACACTAGTTTGGCTATGGATGATAATAAGTTGTCAGACGAGTCTCGGGTTGAGAATGGGAGTGATTGGTCTGGAATAATACGGATCTGTTGTATACTAGTTATCATCATACTTCTTCACATGTTCTGGAATAATACGGATCTTTTGGTATTGCTGGAACAACCTCAAACTGAATTTGACATTTATGTTGCACCAAGGTGGTGGTCGGAAATGTTGTGGTGGTTAGTGGCGGAGGGTTAATATGTGGTTGGTGGTGGTGGGGTGGTTGTCCAGTTGATTTTGATGATAGAGGAAAATCTTGTTAGTTTTCTTGGAGGAGTAAACAAATCTCGTTAATTTCTTAACGAAATTCTACACTTTTACCCCCGAAAATATCTGACTTTGTTAACCAAATAATATTTCATATGCCACGTCATAATTTCGTTGGGATTTTTAACGTCGTTAATTTTAGTTTTAGTATATTGCATTATTTGATAAAAACTTAGAAACTACGTATCCTAATGTCCGAACTAATAAGTACGTTGCATTAATTGATTAAAATCGATCACTACGTTCCATAAATTGGTCGTTCGCCCGTACCACCTCCGTCCCTTAAAGCACAAAATGGAAAGTGTATTGGAACTAAAGAGGAATATCTATATTTAAAAATAATTGTAATAAAATAAAGTGGCGTTTGATTTTTTGAAGTGTTAAGTCTTGAAATCTGATTTCGTGTCTGAATTTAGCTGAACTCATAAGAGGCCGCGGCTGAAAACTTTTTTCTAAACTACTCAAGTTGTTTGATTATTCATCTGAATTCACATCTAAAATTAGGATTTCGACATTGAATGGATTAGAGAAATGGGATGAATGGTTGTTAATCTTGTGTTTGGGTGAGGTATTTTTTGGAATTACAAGTTTATTAAAGAGATATGTATGAAAAAAAATCAATTAAGAGACAAATAACTGCTAGTTTTACATCTGAAAATTAAGTGGCAAATAGGCCAAAATACATTTTACCCCCCAAAGTATCCACCGATTCCCACTTTGTACCCCCGTTTGAAAAGTCGGTCTCTTTGGTACCTAATTGAATCAATAAACACATATCTTACCAGGCAATACATCCATATTGAACATAAGATGGGTCATACTATACCAGGAAAACAAATCTCTTTATGCTTCCAAAACTAAATGTTTGGACATTAGGATATGAACACTTGCTTCGCGAGTCATGTTTTGTTTATGCACTTTTAAGCCTAAAATGTATAAATGAGAAGAACTTTTTGGGACAATAAAAAATGGCAAATGAGAAGATCATTTTGGGACGGAGGGAGTACTACATTTCCAATTCACCCACCAAAACACCCACTTTACCTCCCTAGATGAAGCTGTCAAAGAACAACACCCGCAACATCAAATGAACTTAATGCATAATCATCTTATATTTATAAAGTCTCATGCTCGCCCTTTCTTCCGATCAATCTGACTCTTTTTATTCTGAGGATGATAATACTTGCTTTAAGGCCTTCACTGCAAAATTGTGAATTCAGTCATCCATGATAATAGTTCCAATTCTCAGCAATAAAAAATGGTGGCTGTACTTAACAAATTGGTGGGTTAGTATACCCCATTTTGAATTTGTCATGCCTCCTGACTTTTATTGCAACACCTTGTCTCCTCCTTATCACAATAGACCTTTCAAACTTACTACAAACCAAGACTTTTTCCAATCACCTTGTAAAATTAATTACATCCTACATCATTTCCACAATTCCACCTAACAAAACATTATTCATAATCTTCCTATATCTATATATAATAATCCAATTTTGTACCCAAAAATATACAATTAAATCAAATCCAGTTCCTTATTCAATCTTCATTAATCCATGTCTTCTCTACCAAAACCCATCGATCGCAGCAGCATCTTCGCTGAATCAAGCCGTATAGTCGCCTCCAACTATCTCCACTTCAACATCCTCTCCTATCTCTTCATCTTCCCTCTCTTCATCTCCCTCACCTCCCTCCCCTCCTTCGTTCTCTCCCAATCCTTTGTTCTATCCTACGACACGTATTCCATAGCCTTATCTCTCCTCTACGCCCTCCTCGTCCTCTCCCTCTACGTTGCAGGTGTAGCCACAATCACCTACATCGCTTACCACGGTCGTTATGGTAAACCACTCAGTCTCTCCTCCATCATCAATTCTCTTTCCAAATCGTTCTTTCCTCTTTTTTCCACCACCCTCACTTCATTTGCATGCCTTCTCTTTGCTTGTATTGCTTTCCTTCTTTTCTTTAGCTCCCTTCTCAACTCACTCCAAATCCTAGGGATCAAGATAAACTATAGCTTACGATTCTGGGTTATTACCTTTGCTGTCATCATAGGATTATTTTTAATTTTCTTCCATGTCCACTTGACTCTTGATGCTATAATATCTGTGATTGAATCGAAAGGGGGGTTTGAGCCTTTAAGACGGAGCTTCATGTTAATCCAAGGAATGAAACGATCTTCTATATCGTTGCTTCTCCTACATGGGATTTCGAAGTGGGTGATAGTGCTAGGACTTTGCCCACAAATTTTCACCAATGTTGGTCCAATGGATTATTTGCAAGTCTTGCAAATTTTGAATATTTCTCTATTTTGGACAATGCTTATGGCCCCATCAGTGATCCCATACGCAGTTCTATATCTGAACTGTAAGGATTTACACGAGGAATCGGGATTTGATATTGGAGTAGAGGTATCTAAGGAGTGTGTTAGGTTGGCCATTGATGATAAGAAGCTTGTCCGTGAGTCTTGTATTAAGATTTTTGTATTCGCTGCTCTGTTGTCATTGACCGGGATTACATTATTTTTTGTTGCAATATTTGGAATTATTTGATTATATGTAAAAAAAATTGGAAGCTTATTGTTATTTGACTCAAGATTATGGATCATGCGATTATATGATCAATCGATTATGTGATAGTAATGAGCTTGTTTGGATATATATGCTGAAGTTTGTCAATAATGTTCTGTAATTTGTTTTATGCCAGTAAATGAAGTTGCGGGGACTAAGTTTTTTTAAAAAAAAAAAAATATTTTTATGATTTTTATAGTTGGATTTGATCTGGGCGAATTGGATGATGAATGTCCATTTTTTCAAGAAATTTTTGTCCCAGAATGAATGACTTTTTTAGAGAAAACTTTGTACCTAGACTTAACGTTTTATTTACTAGATTTTTTTCACAAATCTCTTTATGCTTCCAAAACTTAATGTTTGGAAATGTGATTACATGATTATACACGAATCTTAGCCACTAAATTGTATGAAAAGTATAGATTTTCAGATTTTTTTTTAAAATGGAATTTGAACATTCATTTAGAAACGGGAGTGCCCCAATTTACAATAGTACCTCTTGCCGGCATCCCTTTAGTAAAGATTGAAGGATTTTCCCCATCTATTGATCTGCAGTAAATTTCATGATAAAATTGAAATAGTTATGCAGCTTATGCTATCCTATAGCAGATTCTGAAGCTGAAGAGGTCGTGGTAATAAAGGTTGTTTCCTTCAGGCATTTTCACAAACACCTTACCTTCGCAAGAGAGATGAAATATCTAAACTGAGCTCGGCAAATTCCAGACCCCGGCCCCGGCCACGGACCCACTCTATTCATGCTTATTGAATTTTCCCAGCGTGGCTTGCAACATTCATTCTCCTCCTTTGACCGATAAAGCCCCTTCACGCGTAGTTTGCGTGGACATATAATTGAGTAACGTGGGGCTAGATCATCGTAGACCGAACTTTGGGCTCGCATGTGCAAAAGGTAGGTTCTGATACCACCTGATAAAAAAAGTCTGCTGTTCCATCCAAAACCAATTGGCTAGTTAATTCCCGATATACTCCCTCCGTTTCATGTGAATTGAGATTTATTTCTCTTTTCGTCTGTTTCACCTCAATTGAGACTGCCCGAAATGACAAACTTTTTTATATTTTTTATTCACCCAACCCCACCCATATAACCCCACTAATTCTCTTTTTTTTTCATTTTCCACCACTCATTTTATCCAACCAACACTACTATTTACCCCACTCATTCTCTCTCTTTATTTTCCACCACACATTCACAATTTTCTCTTAATTATTGTGCCCTTTTTTTGTCTCAATTCACATGAAACGGAGGGATATACTCCCTCCGTCCCACCTCACTTGAGACTTATTTCCATTTTAGTCCGTCCCACTTCACTTGAGACTCCCCAAAATGGTAATCTTTTTATAATTTTACATTCAATCTACCCCACCCACTCATTCTCTCTCTTCACTTTCCACCACACATTTCATTCAACCAACCTACTATTAACCTTATCCATTTTTTCTCTTTATTTTCTACCACACATTTTCCTTATTTTATTCTTTTTCCTTAGTTATTGTGCGTACTTTTAGGTCTCAGGTAAGTGAGGTGGGTAGGGGTGAGCTCGGTACGGTTTGGTTCGGTATTTGGCCAAAACCGCTACCGAGCCGAACATATCGGTTTTAGGTGAAAGCGAAACCGTTACCGTCGGTTTTAATCGGTATCGGTGTGATCGGTTTACGGTTCGGTTATGGTCGGTTTCGGTACCATTTCGGTTCTCACCGCAAAGATAGATGAGGGTAGAGAAACACAAATATATTGATGCAATACTAGAAGAATCGAAGGCCAATTTTGAAAAAAAAAGGCTTACCCAGACCATATAGAGAAACTGAGAGAGAAAAGAAAAACTCACCTGATTAGAACTCAGTTGCCGTGAACAAGACAACACCACCACCACCATAGCTATCAATTCTCAAATTTACAGAGTACTTGAAATCAACCCAATTGACCGTTCAATTCACCTTGCCGGCGAACTGGAACTGGAGAGTGAAGATCGAAATCAGAGAGTGAGATTGAAGAAGAATGGAAAGCGCGAGAAGCAAGGGAGTCTTACCGGTGGTTGCCGCTGCCGGCGACGAGAAAGGGCAGGTGAAGAAGCGGCGGCGCAAGGCTAGGGTTAGGACAAGAAGATATCGCGTTTGAAGAAAATTAAGAAAGTGAGGCGGAGGGTTCAGAGGTCGGAAGGAAGGAGTATATATCCAAAACACAAAACGACGACGTTGTGTTTATCGGTTCGGTTCGGTATTAATTGTCGGGAGCCATATCCACAACCGAAGCCGAACCGCTTAGTTCGGTTTTCAGAATTCCATGAACCGTGCCATACCATTATGTTATTGGTTCGGTTTTTCGGTTTCGGTTTTTTCGGTTTTTGTCGGTTTTTTTGCTCACCCCGGTATGGGATAATTAGCTCAAACGTTGACCTTTCAAGCCGCCTTCAACTCCATCTCCCTCTTCCCTCCTCTGCAAAAATCACTCTTCCATTCCATTGAATTGAATTGCAAAAATCATACATCCATGTCTTCTCCACCTAAACCCATCACCCATTCCACCTTCTTCTCCAAGTCAAACCAAATAGTCAACGCCAACAATCCCCATTTCCTCTCTCTCTCCTACCTCTTCTTCTTCCCTCTCTTCATCTCCCTCACCTCCCTCCTCTCCTTCATCGTCTCCAAACCCACCCCCATTTCAGTAACCTCTTACTCCATACTTTTCTCTTTCCTCTTCGCCATTGTCGTCCTCTCCCTCTACGTCGCCGCCGTGGCCACCACCACTTTCAGCACCCAGCAAGCTCTCCACGCCAAACACCTAAATCTCTCTACCACCATCAATTCTCTCTCCAAATCATTCCTCCCCCTCGCCTCCACTACCCTCGCTTCCATAGCCATCCTACTCGCAGACTCCATCCTCTTCTTGCTTTTCTCTGCTTCATTTCTCAACTTCCTAGGGTTTGAATCAAGCCCCAAATTCTATTTCATTACCTTCGCCGTCGTTATAACATTATTCTTAATTTCATCACTCCACATGATCTTGACAATTGCTGCTGTAATTTCAGTGGTGGAATCGAAATGGTGGTTCGACCCTTTGAAACAGAGCTTCTCTTTAATCCGAGCAATGAAACGGTCTTCTAGTTCAGTTCTCCTGCTACGCGGGATTTCGATTTGGGTAATAATTCTTGGACTTTCTACACAGATTTTCACCAGTATTGCTCCATGGAATTATGTGCAAGTCCTGCAAATCTTGACTGTTTCTCTGTTTTCGACCATCTTTATGGCTCCATTAGTGAATTCATACACAGTTTTGTATCTAAACTGCAAGGATTTGCATAAGGAATCTGGATTTGATATTGGTGTGGAGATTTCTAACGAGTGTGTTAGCTTGGCCATTGATGATAAGAAGCTTGTTTCCGAGTCTAATGTTAAGATTCTTGTTTTTCTTGCTGCATTCATGATACCCTGTGCTACATTAACTTTATGGTTGCAGTTTTAGGGATTAGTATACGATTATATGTATAAATCCGGAATGTTCATTGTTAATTAATTCAATATTTGAAATCATGTACTTTTATGTGAAATTGATCGTGTGATTGTAATGAGACTTGTTTGGAAATGTAAAAGTATGTTTTGGATTATGTTCAATATTTCTGTTCATTTCTTGAAATGGTCTCCAATGCAGAAAGGCAATTGATCAATACATAGTGCTGCAGCGCTTGGTTGATCAGTAGTGATTAGGCCACGGAGCCTTTTTGGGCAATGATCGGTCTAAACACAGTGATTGCGAGTAACTTGAGTTAGTTTATTCGTGTTATATATTTCAATTTAATATGTTTCCGGTCCTTTGCATCTTCTATTATCTTAATGCCTTGATCCAATCTTTTTACCTTCCTGTCACAATTCCTTGAAGAAGACTTTTCTATTGATGTTGAAGGTTTCTTGTTAGACCCATTCCACCAAGAACGATCACACATTCATCTTCATATTATCCTCTTTTTCTCTGTACTTTCACCAAAAGATTCATCCATGGCTTCTCGAACCAGACCCTTTGATCATGGCAACATCTTCATCGAATCAAGATGTATTATAACCTCCAACTATCTTCATTTCCTTGCCCTCGCTTTCGCTTTCTTCTTCCCTCTATGGTTCTCCCTCATCTCTTTACCTTCCGTCCTCCAAACCTTAATCCTCTCTAACGCCTTCCCTAATTCCTACCTCATAATTCTAGCTCTTATCTACGCCCTCCTAGCCTTCTCCCTCTCGGTTGCAGGCATAGCCACAATCACCTACAGCTCACACCAAGCATTTGACCGTACACACCTCAGTCTCTATACCACCATCAAATCTCTTTCCATCTCCTTCTTTCCTCTTGCGTCCACGATTCTAACTTTCTTAGTATGCCTGCTTCTGATCTGTATCCTCCCTCTATCCTGTGCAGGCTTACTTACATATATAATCAAGACTTTCGGGTTTGAAATTGACCATGGTTCATATTACTTCTTTTTGGTTTGTATTCTTGCTTCAATTATTGTAGGTTTGTTCTTGGTCTTCTGCCAAGTGTACTGTGTAGTCGCGAGCGTGGTTTCTGTGATGGAATCAAACTGGGGATTTGAGCCATTGCGTCAGAGCTACTATCTAATCAAAGAGATGACATTGGTTTCTCTAACCTCGTTGTTTCAATATGGGATCGTTATTTGGGTTACAGCTCTTGGATATTCATACCCAAATTTATTTTTACATCCTACCAGATGGAATTATTTGGATTTCATACCAGTTGGGGTTACTTCCCTCTTTGAGGCATGGCTCGTAGTGCAGTTTGTGGCTGCATCTACGGTGCTGTATCTGTACAACAAGAGTTTGAACTGTGAATCGACAGTTCAGTCTGACAACGAGACTTCTGACAACGAGACTTCTGACGAGTACACTAGTTTGGCTATGGATGATAATAAGTTGTCAGACGAGTCTCGGGCTGAGAATGGGAGTGATTGGTCTGGAATAATACGGATCTGTTGTATACTAGTTATCATCATACTTGTTCTTCACATGTTCTGGTTTTATCATCACTGAATTGCAGAATTTGAACTGTTTTATTTTTAGATTTATTTTTATTTTATTTTTTAATTTCTTCAATTTAGAATGTTTTGTTTCCTCCATTCAAATTGTTTTCTTCCATGCCTTGCTGTCCATTTCCTGTCTTAATTGCTTGTTCACGATGACATCAATTATATACTCCCTCCGTCTCAAAATAGATGTCGTTTTGGAGTGTTTCACACACATATTAAAAAATGTCATTAATGCATGTGAAGAAGTCTTAAATACCCCTAAAGTAATTCAACTACCTAGGTAATTAAATGGTTAGGTGAAAGATAGTTCACTATCATTATTAAGGGTATAATTGGTATAGAGCAATAAAAAATCTTTGAAAATAGTGAAACGACAAGTATTTTGAGACAAAATTTAACTCCCAAAACGACATCTATTTTGAGACGGATGGAGTATTATCTAGCCAAATATCTTTTTCTAACATACCGACATAATTTCTTTCTTCAATCATCGACTCATTTAAAAGCTTAAGTTGTTAAGAAAACACTATTATCAACATTTTCCGAACCCGTATTCCACCTATATACTTCATTCATCACATATTCCTACCCACCTTCTCACTTCAACAAACACACACATGTGCAAACACATCTATGGCTTCCACAACTCAAACCTTCAACCAGAGCAAATTCTACACCGACGCAACGCGAATAGTCGCTGCCCACACCGCCCACTTCCTCGCTCTCACCTTCCTCTTCATCTTTCCTCTATGGATCTCCATCATCTCCGTCCCTTTATTCGTCCAAACCAGACTCCTCCCTCAAAACAACCTTAAATCCCACACAAACTTCACACCCATAGCTCTCTCTTTCCTCTACACCGCCCTCCTCTTCTCCCTCTACGTCGCTGGCGTAGCCACAATCACCTACAGCACCCACCATGGATTCCTCTCTACACCCCTCAATCTCCTCACAACCATCAAATCCCTTTCCCACTCCTTCTTCCACCTCTCCTACACCATCCTCGCCTCCATACTGTGTTTATGTGTACTATGCACCAGCCCCTTACTTTACGCAGGCGTAATTCTTTATACCATCAATTTCTTCGGGTTTCAAATCAACCATACCTCATATTATTTCATCGCGTTTTGTGTTTTTACTTTCGTTATCGAACTTTTGGTACTAGTTTTTTGCCAAATTTGTTCAGTACTGACGGGCACAATTGCAGTGGTGGAATCAAAATGGGGAATTGAGCCATTACGCGATACGTACCATTTAATCAGAGGGCTCAAATCAACTTCCCTCTCTTTGTTTTTCTTGTATGGGATCATAATTTGGGCTCTGATAGTTGGACTCGCGTACCATATCTCATTTTTTGTTCAACACAAACGGGTTTTCTTGGACGTGTTCTTGGATGTATTACAAACTGCAGCACTTTCTATCCCTGCATTGTTGATCATGGTACAGTTTGTTGCTGCAACTACAGTTCTGTATCTTCATTACAAGGATTCACATGAAGAACTCGGATTTGAGCGTTCGAAGGAGTATGTTAGCTTGGCCGTTGATGATGACAGCGTTGTTCAACACTAGCCGTCAGATTGTCACTTGGATCAGCTCCAGTTTTGTGGATGCAGAGTATATATTATAGTTTCGGTTCTTTTCGATCGTATTAGGAGCATAAACATAGGATGTATTCAGTGGTGTATACTTGTATAGCGTAGTAATTAGTACTTTTTTGCGGTTTTCTTGTTGTGAAAACATACATAAACTCGCACGTACTTTTCACTTGGGATTTTATCCGTCACATTATGTTGGAATGATCGTAATAAGTATCGCAATTGACTTTGAAAATGTTTGTCAATGACTTTCTGAGAACAGATGTTACCTCAAGTGTTAAGCAACACCCCAGGTAACACTCCAGACGGACAGAAAATACACACACAAAAATAGTAGAGTTTTTGCAGCGGAAAATAAATAGCACAAGAGAAATATTTTTCTCAAGTTATATAAATATAACTTGAGATGCCTAGATGGCGAAAACCTTATAATCAAAACCAATTACAAAGTTTAAAATGGTTCCCTATACAAACTATGATATACTCTCTATGGAACCAAAGTAAGAACAAAGTACAAGATTCTATCCTAACCAAAACTCACTCAAACCCGAAGTATTTGAGTGATAAAAGAGTGTATGGAAGAAAGAATCTCAAAAGGAGCCAAGAGTACTTTGATCTTTTTGTGCTATGGATGTGTGTATAAAATTGACTTCACTTCAATCTTCATCCAAGCATCTATTTATAGCCAACCAAGACTTGGAGGCTACACAAATAACAGCCTTGGGCTGTTTGTGACGAGTGGGAAGAGTGGAGATCATGTGCAAGCCTTATCTCCACAAAACAAGCTTGACTTGGTCTTCCTTCCTTGATTCTCTCAACTGAATTCTTCATGCCCAACTCTAAGCTTCACTTTGTTGTACTCCTTGCTTCCAACGCCTTGTACTTCATCTATTTGATCAGCAACTAACATTGGACTTGGTCTTCTCCATATGTAACATATTTAACACATGTTAAATATGTTTGTAACTCCCTTATTAACTCGGCTTTTATGAGTAATTCTTCATTAATTTCTTCTCCATGTTTTAAGCTCCATAAATCAACTTTATTATACCTGAAAATATGGACCAACATCTAGACAATAATATTAGGACATTAGTATAAAATTATATTAGAAAGAAATGTCAAATTACAAATTATTTTCGTCACAGCACTTAGACTGTCAGTGGCAACATCTGAGGTAACACCTCCGTCTGCACTAACAATCTCCCCCTTAATTTGAGATTTCTTTCTAATCTCCTAAGTGTTGGTACCTGTAAAAACAAGTTAGCCATATAGCATGATAACAGAGCAAAAACCAGAGTTAAACTCCCCCTTAATGTAGGAGTTAAACAAACAAACAAAGATTTACAAAACAATACTAATCAAACACATATTTCAGATGCTTCTAACTAGTAGTTTTAAAACCAATGTAAGTCCAAGTTTAAAACCATAAACCAACAGAGATTATTACCAACAAAACTACCAAATTCTTAGTTCTAAAACATAAAGAACCAAAGTAGAAATTGTTTACACAAACCACACCACCAACAAAATTAAATTGTTTTGAAACCAAACACCATGAAAACCATTGCCCATGATTAATGGCAACATCAACCTTCAAGAGAAATTTTCTTCTTACTCTTCTTCTTCTGATTCTTCCTCATCCTCCGGTTCTCCTTCCTCAGCCTGCGAACCAGCACCTTTAGTAACATCTCTAGCAGCATGACTAACCCCAGCAGCATCAACAGCATCTGTAGCAGCACTAGTACCAGCACTTGTACCTGCACCATCTCCCCCAGATTGGGAAGAAATCAGATTGATAAACTGAAGAGAGTCATCTTTGATCTTGGTCCATTCATGGATAACATTCACCATACGTGTCACTTGCTTGTCGAGAAAAGCAATCACAGTGGTCTTAGGAATTGTAGGTGAAGAGTTCCCTAAGAGATGTAACATGCTGGCTACAACATTCTCAACATCAGTACCTGTGAAGAAACTAGGAGAACTAGGAGTGTTAACTGGACTGTCTGAAGCAACATTCTTCCCAGCACCTCTGGATGGAATGGACAATCTTGACCCAATATCTTTTGACTTGTCCCAAGGTAAATCACCGGTGTATCTTACACCACCCTGTCCTTGCTTTGTCAAAAGACTATCTACTCTATAGTAGTCAAGCTCATGAGTGTAAATGTCCGAGTCCATAATGGGAAATTTTTGAGCCATTACCACTTGAAAAATCAGAGAGGGATACGGCAAAACTGATAGTTTTTTCTTCTTACCCCAAGTGGCTAAATGTTTAAAGATCAAACTCCCAAAATTCAGTTTTCGGTTCGTCCCCAACTTATGCAAAACCCTAGCTTGTTCTAAGGTTACATATTGTTCATTTTTGGTGGGGAGCCAATTAAAAATGCACAATTTGTGCAGAACCGAAAATAAAGAGGTGAGGTGAGAAGCAAGAAAGTGTTCATCCCTTTTGGTAGGCCATCTCTCTACCACATTGTTCGACAGAACCTTCGCAATATCATCCCTATCGGCTAGTACACCATCATCATCACAGTGAGGCATTTTAAGCACCTTATTGATCAATGACGGATTAATCTTAAAAATCCTACTTCTAAGAAAAAACGTGCCGAATTGCTTGGAGTTTTCATTATCAAGATTGGGATGAAGGTTGGCATAAAAGTTTCGAACAATGGCATCTACATAGTTTGATGGATAGAGATTGGCATTTAAAAAATTTCTATCTTTCAAAAACTGATAAACACCATGTTTCTTGAGGTTAGCTTCATCGATATACTTCTCACGATGCATTTTCAAACTAGAAATTTCAAGCCACTTTTCCATGTTGGCTCTTTTGTAAAATTCCAAAGTGAGAAAAGGTTTTTGAAAAGCTTCATCATCATTATCAAAGCTAGCTTCCAGAACATCATCAGAAGTCCCAAACAAATCAGAGGAGGTAACCGGGGCTATAGGAGGTTTAGAAGAGCGGGATGTTACCTTAGATGTTGCCGGTTTACCAGTAGCACCCGAGGCAACATTCTGTTTTGCTTTCCCTTTGTTGACTCGTTTGTGTACAGCGGCAAGGGGCTCTTCTTCATCAGCTACCCAGGTGTCCAAACTCTCTACAGACTGTGCTTGTGCGGCCGGAAGGACAACAAATTTCTGATCCGAATTTTGATCAGAAGAGAGTCCAAGTGACTCCTCTTCTTCTTCATCGGAAACTTGCACAGGATCATCAGAGGTGTTGGAAGGAATTTTTGACCTGGATTTTGCACTTAGACGGTTGGAGGTCCGCTTTCGAGCTGTTGGAGCCGCGCCTATTTTGGTTGCTGTTGAAGGGGCTTTTCTTTTGACTCTCTTTGTGGCGGAGCTTGGTGGACGAGAAGCAGTCGTCATGGGTTGAGGTCGAGCTGAGGTTGCAACATGATAAGGCTCATCAATGGACATTGCTATTTGGTTAGAGATTTGAGAGACCAAGGGTGAGATGTCCATTGGCGAGGCAACACGCGAGGCATCACCCGGCGACTCTTCTAAAGGTGTGGGTTGGTTGGGGTTTTGATTTGGGTTCACCATTGTTGAATTTTAGTGGAGGATTTGGGAGAATTTTTGGAGAAGGGTTTTGAGGGTTTTAGGTTGTCGCCGGTTTTGGGTTGTTGCCGATTGAAGAAGGCGGTGAGGAGAGGGAGAGTTAAAAAGAGTTTTGGTGAGAAAAATAAGGAGAGTAATTAGGAAGAGATTTTTAGGGAGGTTAAAAAATGTGAAAAGGGATAAACAATTAATTCAAACTTAACTCTTATCATTTAAATTAACTAAACCCCTATTTTTCCTCACATTTAAAACTAACCTAAATTAAATCACCCTATTTACAAGCACACAACTAACAAACTCCCCTGCACATTCGTTTTTTTTTTTTTTTTTTTTTTAAATAATATATAAAACGAAAAAAAATAAAGATGGTAAAATGAATGATGTAACAATCTCTCAAATATTTGAAGATAGATTCCTAAATTGTAGGGAAATTGTTACAACTATATTTTACCTAAAGTAAAAGATTTGTTTTAGACTTTTTCAAAATTGTAAACTCTTTTTCTTTAAATAAAAAGACTTTCAAACTTTGAAAATTTAAAAAACAATTCTGAAAATAAATTAAAATTAAAAAAACGAATGTAGCACACACTAATGTGTTGATGGCAATGATGGTAACACTTAAAATAACATCCGTGATAAACATCCCTTATTGAATTTATATTAAGGCAATTAAGGCGAGATGGACCTCATTTTTGAACACATGAGGCAGAAAAATGCTTCTATAATAAGCATTTTGAGGTAAAACAAGCTTGCCAAAATAGAATACTTTAGGCAAAACAAATCTAGTAATATAGATATTACAAGCTTGTTCTTCATCTTCAAACACTTAAAAATAAACATGATTTACACATCTTTATCTACAAGGAAGCATCGTAGTAGTGAGCTCCGTGCCCCGAGTCCTTATAAAGTGTAAGCATGTTTTAGTGATTTGTACTGTTCAAGTAGGAAACATTGTAGTGGCGAACTCCATGTTCCTAATACTTAGTACAAAATCACTAGATAATATCCCCTTTTGGCAAGAGTGCATCGTCGCAGCGAACGCCGTGCCCCGAGCTACTAAGGAAATATTATAAGTGTTTTTAGCCTTTTTGCCTTTTTTTTTTAAAAAAAAAAAGAATTAGTGACTTTGTCACTTTTGAGTTTATAGGGATGTTGTCAATAATGTTACCTAGAGTGTTATCCTACCATAACAAAAAGGTCAGCATGTGCCACCATCAATGAATAGAAAATACTACTCATTGACAGATTAAAACAAAAACAAAACAATAATATACAAGTGTTATCTCAGATGCTGGTAGCACTTGAGGTAACACCAGAAAACAGGAGATTTTTAGAGATTACAAAGACCAAGAGAGTTCTTCAAGAAAGAAAATCTCTCAAGGTCTAAGGCTTTTGTAAAAAAGTCCGCTAATTGATACTTGGTATCAATATGCTCTATAGCTATTAAGCCTTTTTCAACCATATCTCTTAAAAAATGATGACGGATATCAATGTGTTTTGTGCGGGAGTGTTGGACAGGGTTCTTGGAAATGTTGATGGCACTCAGACTATCACAGTACATGATCATATTTTTACTCTCAAGCCCATAGTCGTCTAACATATGTTTTAGCCATATTAATTGAGTACAACAGCTCCCTGCTGCCACGTATTCAGACTCAGCAGTAGAGAGCGACACACAATTTTGTTTACGACTATACCATGATACTAGATTATTACCCAAGTAAAAACACCCCCCACTAGTACTTTTTCTGTCATCTATATCCCCCGCCCAATCCGAATCACTAAAGCCTACTAGATTTGTATTTGTATCTTTAGCATACCAAATTCCTAATTCGCTTGTTCCGGAAACATATTTAATTATCTTTTTCACAGAATTAAGATGAGAGACTTTGGGGTTGGATTGGTATCGTGCACAGACACACACAGAAAACATAATGTCGGGTCGGCTAGAGGTAAGGTAAAGAAGGCTACCAATCATGGAACGGTAAAGGGTAGGATCGACTGCTTCTCCCCCTTCATCCTTGCCGAGTTTAAGTGTAGTAGCCATAGGAACCGAGGAACTTTTTGACCCCTCCAAGCCGAATTTCTTGACTAGATTTTTAGAGTACTTGCTTTGTGAGACGAATATTCCATCGGGTAGTTGTCTTACCTGCAAGCCAAGAAAGAAGTTTAGTTCACCCATCATGCTCATCTCGAAAGTTGATGTCATAGCCTCTACAAAATCATTTAAGCAAATTTTTGAAGTAGAGCCATAGACTATGTCATCAACATAGATTTGAGCAATGACAAGTTCCTTTCCATGTTTTAGAATGAATAAGGTTCTATCCGCCTCTCCTCGAATAAAACCATATTCAAGCAAAAAACTAGTTAAACGACCATACCATGCGCGCGGAGCTTGTTTTAGACCGTATAAGGCTTTATCAAGTCTATACACATGGTTTGGTTGGGATGGATCTTCAAAGCCTTTAGGTTGTTCAACAAAAACTTCCTCATCTAAATATCCATTTAAAAATGCTGCTTTAACATCCATTTGATACAAAGTGATTCGAAGATAACAAGCTATGGCTAAGAGAAGTCTGATAGACTCAATTCTAGCCACGGGTGCAAAGGTTTCGTCAAAGTCGATACCTTCCACTTGTGTATAGCCTTGAGCCACAAGACGAGCTTTATTTCGAACAATATTACCCTCTTCATCCGTTTTGTTTTTAAAAATCCATTTTGTCCCAATAACATTAGTATTAATAGGACGGGGTACTAAAAACCATACATTATTTCGGGTAAATTGATCTAGTTCGTCTTGCATAGCTTGAATCCAAAAATTGTCTTTTAAAGCTTCAATCACATTTTTAGGTTCTATTGATGACACAAAACAAGAGTGTTTTACCTTGGTGTATGTGGTTGACATGCACACATACCTTACCATTTCCCGATAATTCACGGGTTCTTTGTTTCTTGTTCGGACCCCTTCATTTACTTCCCCAATTACCTGAGTTGTAGGATGATTCCTACGAATTCTGGGTGGAGGATCCCTTCTTGCGTCATCATGAACTTCTGCATCAGACTCGGATGGATCACTAGACTCAGGTGCTGCCTGAGATGCTATCTCATTGATGATAGCATTCTGCTCAGCATCTGTGATGTCATTTGCAGTTTGTATGACATCTTCTAATAACACCAGAGGAGACTCTTGAGCACTTTCACCTGAAATACTTGAGAGATCATCAAAAACAATGTTAACGGATTCTTGGATGGTTTTTAGTCTAAGATTGTAAACCCTATATGCCCGACTATTTGCCGCATATCCAAGAAATATCGCCCTATCACTTTTAGAGTCAAACTTTGCTAAGTAATCCCGGTCATTCAAAATGTAACACACACACCCAAAGACATGAAAATAGTGAACTTTTGGCTTCTTGCCATTCAGAATTTCATAAGGTGTCATAGTGGTTCCGGGTCTTAGAAAAATTCTATTAGTTGTGTGACAAGCCGTGTTAAGTGCCTCGGCCCAAAATCTTTTAGAAATCCTTTTAGAAAACAACATCACACGAGTCATTTCAAGTAAAGTACGATTTTTCCTTTCGGCCACCCCATTTTGTTGGGGTGTTTTAGGAGCTGAAAACTCGTGATGTATTCCTTTTCTTTCACAAAAAGTAGAAAATAAAACATTGTCAAATTCTCTCCCATGATCAGATTTGATTCTAAAGATAGAGGCACAAAACATGTTTTTGATTTTGGAGTGTAAAAGTTTAAATTTTTCAAAAGTTTCCGATTTTTCTTTTAGAAAATAAACTCAAGTGAATCTCGAAAAATCATCAACAATGACATAAGAATATCTCTTTCGTCCAAAACTCTCTACCTCAACTGGACCCATTAAATCCATATGTAGGAGTTGAAAACAGTGTGTTGTTCCAGAGTGTTGCTCGGAATGTTGGGCAGCACTATGGGCAACACGAGTTTGTTTCCCCTTAAGACAATCTTCACAAATGATAGGATTTTTAAGATCTAGTTTAGGAATTCCTTTAACAGCATCTAACTTAACAATCTTATCAATGTTCCTCAAATGAACATGTCCCAACTTTTGATGCCATAAGTTTGTGACATCAATTTGTGCGGTGTTGCACACGAATTTATCTTCCACACAATAACAATTATCACTTGATCTAGTTCCTGTCATAACACAATTGTTAGTACCATCAAAAACTTCACAAGTGTCCTTGTTAAATTTTACTTCCATGTTGTCATCGCAAAGTTGACTAATACTAATTAAATTAGTTACTAGGCCATCTACATGCAAGACATTTTTTAAAGCAGGAAAACCATTCACATTTAGTGTTCCTTTACCTATTATATTACTCTTGCTCCCACCACCATAAGTTACACTGCCCCCTTGAACGGATTCATAGTGTTTTAAAAACATTTTTGTTCCCGTCATATGGCGTGAACACCCACTATCAAAATACCATGATCCTTCAACATTTGTTTTTAAGGCAGTATATACAACATCACATCTCACATTTGCTTTTGGTTTCCATGACTTCTTTTTTGATATTTTGACTTTCTGACAGTGTGTGTTATCTGGAGTGCTGGGTAACACTTCAGGTAACACATCTGGACTGGACTCTTTCTTTGAAAGCTTTGTACATTTATTTTTAAGATGTCCAGTAGTGTGACAGTATTGACACACTTTCCCTTTGTCAGAAACATCATTTGAACAAGAATTTTGATCAAACTCGTGACCTTTTACAAAATTTACATTATGTTCATTACAAGACAAAGAAGAAGTAATACTTTCTAATGATTCTCGGAAACCAATACCTGCTCTCAAAGGCTTACCCAAGTTTAGGATTTCATCAAGTTTGGACGATCCGGTGTTGAGCTTCTTCAAGGTGGTTTCGGCTAGAGTCAACTTGGCCTTGACTTTTTCTAGCTCGGCATCTTTCTGGGATGCTTGAGCTTCCATTCGGTTCAAGTAGGCCTTGAGTCCATCGTTCTTCTTGGTTAAAGTTTTAACCATTTGGTTCTCCTTTTTCCATTCCTTGAGCATATCCTTATAGAGGATTTTTAAGTCTTCAATGAGCTCATCTTTGCTCATCTCATCCTCTTGCGAACTTCCTGTATCAAGATTAGTGGAAACCATGAAACAAACATTATTATCACTACTGAAATTGTTATACCTGACAGATGTGGTCTCGGATGTTATCTCAGTTGACATAACATCTCTGGTAACATGTTCAGTCTGCAAGTCACTGACTGTGACATACATGGTTGTTTGATCTGGTTCTTCTTCCTGGATTGAACCCTCATCTTCATTGTCACTCAGGGATACCCATAGGTTCTTTCCCTTCTTCCGTAGTGTGTTGGTACACTCGTTTGCGTAATGACCCCATCCCGAACAAGCATGACATTGAATTGAATCAATGTATTTGGGATCCGACCTTGATTGATCTGAGGATGCTCTACGCATAGGGGCTGACTTTTGAGTAGATGGGAACGTCCTTCTTGGCATCGAATCATACACCTTGGTTTGTTTCTCTTTTGCTTTTACCTGCACTTTTTCATTGTTAAACTTTTTAACCATTGCATTATATTTTCTAGCAAGTAAAGCAACACTGGCACTTTCATCCAATTCTTCAAAAATTTCATCTTCATTATCATTTGAAAAATCTGAGGATTGCACATTTAAAGCAATATTTTTCCCTTTAGAAGCCTCACTTTGTTCAAGGAGATTTGACTCAAAATTTTTCAAAATACTCATTAAAGAATTGATGTTCATTGTAGAAAGATTGTGAGCTTCTTCAATAGATGAAACTTTCATATTGAACCTCTCGGGGAGAGTTCGAATAGCTTTTGAAACAAGTTGTTTGTTGGTAAAAGGTTCACCCAAAAGTTGACACTCATTTGCAATATCAAACAATTTTTCAAAATAAGATGAAATCGTTTCATTTTCACCCATCCTCAATCTTTCAAATTTGCCAGTAAGAGTTCTAAGCTTATTATCACGCACACTACTATCACCTTCACAAAATCTTTGTAAAGTGTCCCATGCCTCTTGAGCAGTGGAACTATTTTGAATAAGTTTAAAAATATGCATATCAACTCATTCAAAAATAGCATTAAGTGCTTTTTCATTATAATTAGCTAGAGTAATCTCTTCATTAGTCCACTCCGATTCAGGTTTGACTTGAACGTCACCATCTTCATCTGGAGGTAACATAGGGAGAGAGTAACCATTTGTTATAGATCGCCATGCCCGAAGATCAATTGATTTGATATGCGAGCGTAGGCGGATCTTCCAATAAGCATAATTCGAGCCATCTAAAACAGGAAGACGCTTTTGATTAGGATTAGCAGGATCGAAAGCCATGACAACTCTGGAACGAATCACTTAGTATGTCAAGTGACCGGGCTCTGGTGCCAATTGAAAATGTTTGTCAATGACTTTCTGAGAACAGATGTTACCTCAAGTGTTAAGCAACACCCCAGGTAACACTCTAGACGGACAGAAAATACACACACAAAAATAGTAGAGTTTTTGCAGCGGAAAATAAATAGCACAAGAGAAATATTTTTCTCAAGTTATATAAATATAACTTGAGATGCCTAGATGGCGAAAACCTTATAATCAAAACCAATTACAAAGTTTAAAATGGTTCCCTATACAAACTATGATATACTCTCTATGGAACCAAAGTAAGAACAAAGTATAAGATTCTATCCTAACCAAAACTCACTCAAACCCGAAGTATTTGAGTGATAAAAGAGTGTATGGAAGAAAGAATCTCAAAAGGAGCCAAGAGTACTTTGATCTTTTTGTGCTATGGATGTGTGTATAAAATTGACTTCACTTCAATCTTCATCCAAGCATCTATTTATAGCCAACCAAGACTTAGAGGCTACACAAATAACAGCCTTGGGCTGTTTGTGACGAGTGGGAAGAGTGGAGATCATGTGCAAGCCTTATCTCCACAAAACAAGCTTGACTTGGTCTTCCTTCCTTGATTCTCTCAACTGAATTCTTCATGCCCAACTCTAAGCTTCACTTTGTTGTACTCCTTGCTTCCAACGCCTTGTACTTCATCTATTTGATCAGCAACTAACATTGGACTTGGTCTTCTCCATATGTAACATATTTAACACATGTTAAATATGTTTGTAACTCCCTTATTAACTCGGCTTTTATGAGTAATTCTTCATTAATTTCTTCTCCATGTTTTAAGCTCCATAAATCAACTTTATTATACATGAAAATATGGACCAACATCTAGACAATAATATTAGGACATTAGTATAAAATTATATTAGAAAGAAATGTCAAATTACAAATTATTTTCGTCACAGCACTTAGACTGTCAGTGGCAACATCTGAGGTAACACCTCCGTCTGCACTAACAGACTTGTCAATCTTTTGCAAAGGATGTGTTCAATTTGACTTTGGACTGTTATGATAGCCTCAATCAGTCAACAACAGAAAACTTAGATCCAATCTATGTGCAATGGCCAAGTTGGGGAGTGGAATGTAACAGAATCAATGGGGGAAGAAAGTAAAAAATAATCATCTAAAATTTAAAAGAGATTCAACTAATCATAACAAATTTGACTTGAATTATTTAGGTATATTTCTTCAATATAAAACCTTTTGCCTATGTTGAATAGCTTTCTTTCTTGACCCACTTTCTTTCTCTTCTCATACCCTATGATGCTCTCATCAATGTTTTGTTTCTTTGTTTTCTCATTGTTACTCCTCCCGTCTCAAAATGATCTTCTCATTTGCCATTTTACATTGTCCCAAAAAAATCTTCGTATTTTTTACAATTTAGACTTAAATGTGATATGGCTAGTGGAGCAAGTGTTCACACCATTAAAAGTTTAAATACTCAAACGTGAAGATTATTTTTTGACGGAGGGAGTATTTCACATTTTTGTAATTCATTAGTTGTGATGTCATTTTCTTTATAATCTTTTTAAACCTTCACAACATTTTTTACTCTTCATCTTGTGTCAATGTTAAAAATAAATGTAATTTTTTTTTTTCTTAGTTGTGAAACTTGTTTTGGAAGAAAAAAAAAATTACAACAAAATACTCCCTCCGTCCCAAAATGATCTTCACATTTGACTATTCAAACTTTTTAAGGATATGAACCCTTGAATCACTAGTCATGTTTTATTGGGGCACTTCTAAGCCTAGGTTGTAGAAATGTGAAGAAATTTTTGGGACAATGAAAAATGTCAAATGAGAAGATCATTTTGGGACGGAAGGGAGTATATTATAGAGATTTGGGGTCAATTCAACTAAACAGCTCAGATTAAATAAATCTCTTTAACATGAGTGACCTTTCTTGGTAGGAGCGGGTGTCAAATGACGCTTATGCCCTCTTAATGAATAATGAGCATTCTATATTATAAAAAATTGAGACTATTTAACTGATGTAACGTGGAAGAGTATTATTCAGTCCATTTAGTAGCCTTATTCAATCATTCAAGATGAAATTTTCTTCACTTAGACCCATTCAATTCCACCATCAATTTTCATTACATCATATAAATAAGCTAACCCTACACTCATAATTCCCATCTCCCTACCACATCTCACACACACTTGCAAACATGTTTGCTCAAACTCCCACCCTCTCTTTTTGGGAACTCCTTTCTGAATCAAACCGAACCATTAAATCACATTCTGGTCACTTCCGGACCCTTTCTGCCGCCTTCATCCTCCCTCTTTCTTTATCTCTCCTCCTATACCCAACTTTCCGGTCACTCTCTTTTTCTTCCACGACCACATTTCTATCCCTCTTTTTCGTCTACGCCCTATTCATCTACACCACCTCTCTTTCCGCCATCTCCACCATCACCGCCTCTGCCTACCGAGCTACCAACAACAAGCACGTCTCCTTCATTTCTTCCATCACATCCCTCGCACACTCATTCCTTCGACTACTCGTAACCACCCTCGCTTCCGTAACCGTCCTCTTTATAATTTGTCTCGTTTTCATACTTTTCGCGGGGATAGGCCATAAATTCATCAAAACACTAGGCTATCAAATCGATTACAATTCAAATTCTTTCATTGGTTCCCTTATAGTTCTTTCAATCATTTGCATGTTAGTCTTAATATTTTGCCTAGCAAATTTCACACTGGCGGCGACTGTTGTGGTGGTGGAATCCAAATGGGGATTCGAGCCACTATGGCGAAGCGTATACCTATTAAGAGGGAGTAGATCAATTTCCCTACTCAAGTTCTTGTATTTTGGCCTAATCATTAGCTTTACCATATGGGCAAATTCTACGCCACACTCGCCACTTTCATATCATGGACGACAAAATTTGTGGAGGATTATAGGCTTCATCTTGCAAATTGTGGCGGGTTCGTTTTTAGCTACCGTGTTTATGCTACAAAATGTGGTAGCGGACGCAGTGTTGTATGTGCAATGCATGGAGTTGAATGGTGAAATGTTGCCTACCACTGATGAAGAGTTCGCGCCTGATTACTATTTAGTCTTTCCTCTCCTCGACGATCCATGAATACACATACCAGCTAGGGTTTATTCGTAGAAATCCATAGAAATCGGACATTCAGATACGTTTATTCTTTACGTGTAATTGCAGGAACTGAACTTTTAGACCCTCGTTTACACTTAATTTTTTTTGTTGTTGTTGTTGTAAATAGGGATTGGACATTTAGACATTGTTTGTGCTTATGTTGCTGTATATAGTTGAATTTTCTTAAGGTGTCCAGATGAACAGAGTTTTTAACTGTTGGTTATACAGTTTTTACTGGCAGACTTTGGGGGGAAAATCAGCGTTTTGCTAATTAAGCGTATCAATAGAGAGTTTTCGAGTGGAGCTTTTAAAAATCATAGCCTTTTTAGACGCTCAAAATAGTAGCGTCCAAAAAGAAGCTCTGTTTTGAAAAATCTTTGTTTTTAAAATCGTGCACCAAACAAGCCCTAAACACAACCACAAGGTATCACTATCAATGCATAAGCTGGGAAAGTGGTAACCACAAAAGGCTGTGGGCAGTAACCAAGATAGTTCATAAAGTCATTGCTTTGATTGGTGAAAGGGGAGACTTGACTAGCGTTGACCCTTTGACTTTGGATGGCAACTAAACCCTTCAATACTTTTGAGCATCAAAACATAAATATTTGTGTAATACTGCGGGTACAAAAATAACATAAAATCATTAGACGCAAATTCGAAGGTTTACTCGGGAAACAAAAGCATGATTTTATAACTGAATATGGTACGTCCTTATTACATGTAAGAATACTTGAAAGTGCACCGTACAGACGTATGATATCGAAAAAAATGGTGTTGATACAAGAATCAAGTTCTGTATTGGTTAAATTTATAACCGCAGCAAAAATTTGATGTGAAATAAATAGTGTGAGCTTACTGTTTAAATAGGAATAGCAGTTGATTCGCGAAGAATTTCGCTAATTGATATAACATTCTCGATGCTGAGTAAGACAATGATGCACCATTCCAAGAGATCCGACTTTCTATTCTGCAGGACTTCTTGAAGAAAGTGAATATTGTGCTGCCAAAACAAACAATCAAACAAATTAACTCAAAACAATGTAACCGTGGTGTCCTTTAGACATGAAGAGAAGAAAAACATACTCCCCCGCCGCATAACAAAATACACATTTTGCCATTTTGAGTGTCTCATAGGAAAATACCACTTTCCCAAAAAGGAAAATATATAAGACTTTTTTATTAATGGGACACACAAGCTATACTCACAACAACTATCTACTTACTATTCTCTATCCCACTTTCTCTCACCTACCAACTCACAACACCTACTTTTCCACCATCTTTTCTTAATTCTCGTTGCTAAAAGCAAATTGGTACTTTTGTTATAATAACTCAAATAGATGAAACAATACATTGAGGGCTAACAATGTTAATAGGTATACAGTGGCGAAGCCACGTTAATGTTATGGCGGTCTTTCAACCCCCCTTCAATTTTGGAGTGTGTCAATTTTAACCCATTTAAAATTTTAAAAATCGACATTTTACTACTAAAATTATGGATTTGAACATTTTGACCCCATTGATATTGAGAAAATTTTTAACTAAATAATTTGGATATCTCAACCCCGTTGTATACTAAGTTTGGACATCTCAGTTATAATATTTATCTCAAACGCAACCTCCATTTCAAAAAATTCCTAGGTCCTCCCCAGTAGGTATATTCCTCAACATATTTTTAATCGTTTTTGCATGTTCGGCATTTTATTATACATACAGGCAAGCAGAACTACTTTAGGACAAAGATTAAGCACAATGCAGGCGCGCTGTTTCTTTATGCATATTAAAGATTGCTAAATAACCTTATGTTGCCATAAATGCCTATTTTCAAGAGCCCCAACATTGGCATGCCCAAGTGTTTCTCCTGAACTTGTTCTTGTTTAGGATTGTGTGTCTGAGTGTGAGTGTGTGTGTGTGTGCGCGCGAGAGAGAGAGAGAGTGTGTTTTTCCTACATGAACTTTTCAAAAGTCAATTATTTTCCCTAACCTTCTCAATCATGAACTTTCATATCTATCAAGAAAATGTAAGAGGTACATACCTCGACAAACTTTAACTTAAAATCAAGATTCCCAAAACGTTGTGCAACTTCATATTCCTCTCGCAGGTACTCAAATATTTTAGCATATTTAGCCTCTCGCCAAGCAATCTCTGATCTGAAAAGGAGCAGACAGAATACCAATTCAACAAAATTTGAGCTTGATGATAGAACGAGGTATGAATTCAAATGTGAATCTTGTCACTTGTCAGAAACTTACATAGAAAAATACGAGTCAAGTGAAGACGAGTGTGGAAGCACAAGCACACATGCAGTCACAGATGTTTATATCCCTCCGTCCCAAAATGATCTTCCCACTTTTTTCGTTGTTACTACGAATGAACTTTGAGCACTAATTATAGGTTGATTTAGATATACTAATTAAAATCTAAAATGTGTAATTAGCACAACAACTACCAATAACAAGTTTTAGATTTTCATTAGGAGAATTAAATCAACCTAAAATTATTTCTCAAAGATCATTTGTAGTAAAATTGGGAAGATCATTTTGGGACGGAGGGGGTATTATTTATTACGGAGTACTCCCTCCATCCCACTCGAATTAGGACAAATTTCCATTTTGGGTGTCCCATTCGAATTAGGACAACTCAAAAATGGAAGTGTTTTATTTAATGGGACCCACATTTACACTCACAACTTTCCACTCATTATTCTCTACCCCACTTTCACTCTCCTACTTCACTTTTCATACTCACAACACCTACTCCACTAACACTTTTTCCTTAATCCCCGTGCCCAACCCAAAAATCCTAATTCGGGTGGGACGGAGGTAGTATATTTTTTATAACACGCGTATTCACAAATATACTTCTGCCGTGCAAGAAGTACAGTGCTATAAAGGGAGGGGGAAGTGATAGAGAAGCGGGAGGGAGAGATTGCATCTAAGGTTAAAGGCTTAGGTGGTGGATGAGAGAAAGATTGCCATTAGCTTGAACTGGGACAAATAGCTTATGGTAATAAAAAGCAATTGAGGTTAAAGAAAGCACCCCAGACTGTAACAATTTACGTGAGCAGCGCAGACTCAAAAACACTAATTTCATCCATTACAGCTGCTTGAATGGAGAAAAATTCATATGATGGGTTAACAAAAGTTCCTGACAAAAGTTTTGCTTCCAAACTCAACTCTTATCCTGGGAAAACAGTGTAGCATGCAATTTTTTGCCTCCATAAAATTGTTACCTGTCAAAAAGACCGACTCTGAGAATCACGTCAGCTAGATTTGAATTAGCCTTTCCAACAAGCTGAAAGAGCTTCTTCCTGGTCATAGTAAAATTGCCAGTTTTCTCCATCACACGATTTATATCTGTGAATTCTTCTACCATCCCATCAACCTAAGAAAGTGAAAGTGAAAGTGAGAAGAGAATATGAGCATGTGTGTGTGTGAGAGAGAGAGAGAGAGAGAGAGTCCAGTAAATAGCCTTGGAAGCAGAAATCTCTAAAGAAGTTACCTGTGAAACAAAATAATCCAGGGCAATACTTTGGCCAAGGACACTACCGATGATGCGTATGCTATCAGTATCAAGATGTTTCAGAACAATGTAGTCTGGTCCACCCTTCATATCCTCGTTCATCGATGGTTTTTCTTTAACAGCATAATCTGTTTCAAGAATATTACAATGTGGAAATTGATTTCAAAAGCAATTTTACTCTACCTCTCTACAACGGTAAAAAAAAAAAAAAAGGGCAAGGAAAATGGTAAATATGCAGCTCGTGATAAGATGCAAGATCAGTTTTTATGCCCTAGGCCCGGTGGGCCCAAAGTACTGCCGAATCACTTTCACCAAATAGCTGTCCTTGAACACAAAGAAAATCCATAGTCCCACCGTCCAAAAATAAATGTCTCACTTTCCTATTTAGTCTGGCCCAGAATAAGTGTCGCGTTTCTAAACAAGGAAATCGTCTTAGTGTAATTTTACCATGGTACAAATGGTGAGCAAACAAGTAGAGCACATTCCTTAAGAACGTTGACAAGTCAAATGCGACTTTTCTTATGGGACGGAGGGAGTATAACATAGTAAAAGATTTCTACAACGCTATTTTCTCCACTACACCTTTTGCAAGAATTTTTCCAATATTCACTAAGTTTAGAACTCACGCAAGGCAATGTTTATTGCCTACGACTGTGACTGTAATAGAGACAAATGTAGCCCTTAAGAACACTGTAAAGCTAAACCCCCTTTTCTCATGCAGGGAGGGATATTTTTAAGTTCGGTATTTCCTTGATAAGTAATTAGTTAATCCATACCATGTGCATATACCAATCAGATATCTCCAGAACGTCTGTGAAAAACTAAAAGCTGATTTGAGTGAGCAATGTCAAAAGGCACGCACATAAATGGTACTTACCCTCTTTTAATCTTGGCAGAGACTAAAGGACAGAATAAAACCTAAACCTACCACAACTTCGAAGCGAAAACAAAGTAATACTAAGTTGTCTGCAACTTAGACAAGTTTAATGCAACATAAAATCAACAACTCAGACGTTCAGAACTTGTCTAGGTACATTTTCTGCTGGATAGTTGAAGGGCTAAATTCTCCCTATCCCTATCCCTAAGGGCCAAGAAGAAGGGCACCGACATGTCATAGGTAACTCCATTCAGCGGAAGACTGATGACATTAATATTGAGTGGAGTTTTGTTCTTCCACAGGCCCAGCCCTGAGGCAAAGTGGGCAAGGTAACACTTTGGGTCCCCGAAAAATTGGTGATTTTTTGGGCCCAAATTTCCTAGTCTCAATATTATGTTAGGCCCAATTTCCTACTCCATTGTCCAATTTTTTCAGCTCTATCCAATATTAATAATAAGCCCCAATTTTCCATCCAAATATCAACTCACGCAGCTCAATACCAACTAGCCCAAATGATCCGCCCAAACATACTCCCCTCCAAAGCCATATATCTTCATCAATGTATAAATAACTAAGCAGTTTGTGTCTTCCAAACAGAATTAAACTACAAACTTCCCTCCAAATATAATTTTTTTTTTCTTTTAAATTACTCTTCTTTCCTTTTTCTAGGCTCAATTTTTTTCTTTCATTTTTTTTATTCATTTTTCATGTGTGTGTGTATATATATTCTATTATTATTGATATTATTTTCTCTTCTTTTCCTTTTCCAAATTTTATTCCCACCTTTTTCTTCTTATAACTCTTCTTTTTTTTCTTACTTCTTTTCTTTCACGATTGCATATGAGGATTCATGTTAGCCGACCTCAAATCATTATGGAACTAAGACTTTGTTGTTGTTGTTGTTGTTGTTGTTGTTGTTGCTGCTAGAAAAGATGTATTTAAATATTATCTTTTAAAAATGTATCAGATTTTAGTTAGAACAAAATATTCATATTTACTATTTTTGTATTAATTGTTTAACAATTTTTATTTAAGAAACACATACTTCCAAAAATGAGGGTCTCAGCCAAAATGTTGGCTTTGGGCCCCAAACCTCACATGACCGGCCCTGCGCTTCTAGACCTAATTGGATTTTGACTTTATTGCAAGGCTAAAACGCCCATAATCTCTGAACTGGCAGATCCCTTGCAGAGGTGATGCAAACCATTTATTGCATCATTCAACCTTTCTTCTCCAATGGGTAATCATAAAATAGGGCTTCTATCTTGTTGCATCCCTACCCTTCCCCCCCCCCCTCCAAGCCCACAAAAATATGTAAATCGTATAGCCGCGGCTACAGCAACACTGCTTTTAAAATAATCAGTCCAATAATATATTTTGCATACATACAAAGGTGGATTGTTCATAAATGGTACATCAGCCAAACAACATTTTGCTTTAAATACAAAAGAATGAGGAGGCTGATATTAGATTGAACTCAAAGACCTTTTAAATTTAGAACTGTCGTTATTTCTTAAAAAGGTATAACCATGTGTGCGATATACTTGTACGCTCTTTACTAGGCTAGGCTGACAATACTCCCTCCTTCCAAAAGATTATCCTGCTTTCCTTTTTGGTTTCCCCAAAAAGAGCCCCATTTCAAATAAAGGCAATAATTATAGTGTGACTTCAAAAAGGTACAAGCAAGTAAAGCATCAACAACAACAACAACAACAACAACAACAACAAAGCCTTAGTCCCAAAATGATTTGAGGAAGAACGTAAAGCATCATTTATGAAAATTTTGACTTGTTAAATGGGACAATCTTTTGGGACAAAGAGTGTAATAGGAAGACGTTATCGTTAAGAAACAGAAAAACGATAGTCTCCTGAAAGGCAAACAATCTATGTTTACCACTGTCTACCATGAGACCAAGAGCACAAGAAGTAAACAGCTTCTGTAACCAACTCCGTGTCAAATACTCTATAATATACATCAGCAATCACATGCTAACATGTACCTCCCTCTCTCATTCTTTTTATTTGTCTCTCCAAGTCACTTTCAGAGAATTTATTGAGTCTTCATATCGAAGTCAATTTAATTTTCAAGCCCGAGAAAAAATTAGGAAGTTCTAAATTCATTTTTAGAAGAAGATAAGAAAAGAGGAATTCCAAAGGAGCTAACCATCTTTCCTTGTTTCTTGAAGTATTCCAGTAGCATGTTTTTTAACGATATTGAGATATGATTCAACTTCATGATCCTCCACATTGAACAAGATAGCAGAACCATACTGAAATACAACCATGTGACGACATATACTATTCACTTCACCTCCAACACCCTGCACAAGAAGTTATGTATATCACTATTCTGCTATTAAAATTTAGATATCCAAACTAAAAGTTTTCACAGAATTCGTCAATCTGGTTGGAATTAAGAATGTACGCAAAATGGTCACTGATAACCATTACCCAACAGCTTCAACACAGCCTCCTCACAACAATCAAGCTCAATAAAACCAGTTTAAACATCATTGTCACGATAATTCAAAAATTTTGTGACAACTTTAAAACTAATCCAATGCTAAGACAATCTGGAAGTTGAAATTGCAGGTCAAAGAAATAGCTAATTCACTATCAACTCCCACTGACAAATTTGGTAGCAGTCCAAGTTTTATTAAAAGTTTAATCAAGAGTAAAGCGTAAAAAAAACTGCATGCTAATATCTTAAGGATAATGCTGCATGCCAAGTTTGTAGTGGTAAAATGTGCTTACTTGTATGCCATATGCGCACATTTTTATGGTTTTCCCTTTCTTTCAAAAGGGGATTGTTTGGAGGAATACTTTTGATTTCACCTTTTACTTGATAAAATCTTCCAGAAAAGTTTCGGAACAGTAAGTAATAACTACTCCCTCCGTCCCAATTTAATGTTCACCCTTTGAATTTGCACGGGGACAGAGAAATCAATGTAAAATGGGCAAGTAAGTCAAGTGGGTTGAGGATATAATTGTCCAAAACACGATTCATAATGCAAGTGGGTAAAAAGTAGATTGAGTAAGTAAAGGTTTTTTGGTAATATTTGAACTTTATAAGGATAAAATTGTCCAAAAGACTGTTCACTGCTTTTCTTTTTGGGAATAAAGCAAAGGATGAACCTAAAATTGGGACGTATCAGAAAGGAAACTGTGAACATTAAATTGGGACGGATGAAGTACCATTTAGTCTATGAGTTAATAGCCATTTGTATCACTGGAAATATGGCTAATGACTTTGGCAGACAAACGGAATAAGAAACTCTTTGAGCAGTTTCTCATAAGAGCATAAGGAACCAGGATAATAACCAGTTTTTGACTTTCTTACTGTGGTATCTGTAGGGATATCGCAAAATCTGAGGGAAATGTAATTTGTTGAGCGAGAGCTAGGAGGAATAATATTGCTCGAATTCTCAGCTTGCATGCTCTTCAGATCAATACTGTCAAAACCATGAATCTGAGAAAACCAAACAATAAAAAACAAAGAACAACAGAAAAAATATGAGATTGAGGGATTCAATCCCGCAATACAGAATATGCAGAAATGAGAAAATGCAAAGCAATTGCTAGCCCCAAGAACAACATTGAATTTTGTTATTGAATCTAAAGTCTAAACCATTCAATTCACTCTCTCTCTCTCTCTCTCTCTCTGTGTCTATATATATTTCTTCTCGTTCACATGATGTTTGAGTCTGAAATTCCGTAAAAGGTTCTAACCTCTTATCCTTGTATGTTCTTCCAAGTTCAAATATCAACTCTAAACGTACTTCCTTTTCCTGCAGACTATAACGCCCTCCGTCCCGGAAAGATAGTCCCACTTTCTGTGAGGTTAATTTGATTGAATTTTAACCAAAGATTTTGAAGAAAAAAAAACATTATCCCAATAAAAGTTTAAAACTTGGTATTGATACACCATTAAAAATAGTACCAATAACAATTTTTAGACTTTCAATAGGATACTTAAACTAATGTAAATTAATGGTCAAAGTTCAATTAAATTTACCACTAAAAATGTGGGATTGTCTTTCCGGAACGGAGGGAGCATAAATTAATAAACTACTAAGGAAAGTCCATTCAAAATCTTAGAAATTATATGATCAGTGTTTACTTAATAAATTGCAGTGATCCAGTTGGTGATACTATTTGCAAGGTGGTGTTCCAGTAATTCAAAGTAAACATATTACAGCGTATAATCTCAAAGGAGAAACATAGCATCGTGATTCCATCCTAAAGTTCATTGTTACTTCCACGATATTCAAGTGTCAAAGTTTGTACTGTTATACTCGCACAACATCATCAAACAGTTATAGGCATGTTGTAGCATTATGAGAAACTAAGCAAATGGGTTTTTTCGAGTAAGACATTGTCCAAAAATGATTAGAATCCTATCCACTAACCCACTATGACTGCATATGTCAGTCAATACGAAGCAGCGAGCACACAAGAGTCCAAGTTTATCATGTACTCAAACGATAACACTGATTCAATTTTGATCTACAAACTCCTCAGCAATTATCTATATGGAATACCTATATCAAACTAGATCCACCACCCAACCATTTCTCTAAGCGGAAAAAGTAAAGCAAGTCAAGTTCAATAGCCTCAAACCCTCTAATCATAATTGGGCAAAGCCAGCTCCGGCACATTTCACCAAATGTGTGGCATTTCAAATAATTTGAATTGGTTTATGAACACTCACGCCCATAGAAAAGAAGCAGTAAAAAAACAAATTACATCGTACTAAAAAGCAGCAAACCAAAAGCAGTTAACAAGGATTCAAAGAAATCCCAAAGAAAACATATGTTATGTAATGACCATTCAAAAAAAGAGGGGGAAACCTGGTACAGAGAAAGAAAGCGCGGACAGAAATTTTTCCAGATTCATCGTCTTCAAATGAGGGTTCGAATGATTGATAGTAAGTCGGATCATAATTACAGGCCCCATGTTCAAATTCATCGCTGTAAATTGGGGATTCTGCTGGGAGAGCAGAAAATGACCTAAAAGTAAAGAAATTGTTTCTGAATACGGAGGAAGGGGAAGAATTGGAAGGTTGAAGGCGGCGGCGAAAAGGGGTGGGGTGGTGGTAGCGGTGGCGGAGGAAAGATTGAGATTGAGATTGAGATAGGAGGTGGAATCGAGAGAGGAGGGAAAGGGAAGCTTTACATCTCCCCATTCACTGAATCAGTTGTTGTTAGGGTTTATTCAATAGAGTAATTGTTGTTGAAACATTGGAACAGCCGGCGGCCGTGGGCGGCTGAGCTCAGCCTTCAGAAACGAAACAAAGATTGTTATTTTTGCCGGGGTATCGTTGAAGCCCGTATTACTTCATCAGCTGAAATGGATTGTGAGATTGTCATCACAAAATCAAACCTAACTTGATTAACACCCCACTGCACGGTTTTAAACTTCGATTATTTATTGGGTGTTGTTATACACACCCGTAAACTTATGGATACACCCGTACCCGTAGAATGCTTGAAATTTTAGATGGTACTTTGAAATTTTAGATGGTACAACACTGTAATGCACTGTTACGGGTATATTTATAAGTTTTACGGGTGTGTATAACAACACCCTTATTTATTTCCTTCAAAATTCTTAAATTCCTTCCCAAAAAAATTACTTTAAAAAAAAGAAAAAATTGATTATTATTGATGAGTAGGTATTCTCAAAAAAGAAATACTTTCAAAAAAATGTTAAAAACAATTAGGAACAAAGTTATTTCTTAAAAAGATATTCATTTTGGAACATACAGTAGATTTTTTTAAAAATGGACATTAATTTACTTTTAAATTTTTTTTAACATGTACGACATATATTAAGTACTCCCTCCGGCCTATTTTATACTTTAAAAAAAATTGGGTTCAAAAACTAAGAAGAAAAATAATGTTTTATTTTAAAATACTTCATCCGTAAATTGTAAATTTATCATTTTAAGTGTCTAGTTAAAAATTAAAAAATAAAAATCCAAAAATATAAATTTTTCAATAATTTTTAATTAATAAGCTCATTCGTCATGCTTGCATCAACTAACTCACATACTATTCCACACCATACTTTCGTACATACCCAACTATCTACACTCATAATTCATCTTTTCAATTTATACTTAATTTTGTGCATCGACAGCTTTTTGTTATTTGAAACGGGACGGTGGGAGTACAAAAGTGGCATAGAATATTGTGAGTATAGAAAATTGGTAAAATAGAGAAGGTGAGGGCATAGAATAGTTAGTAGATGGTTGTTGTGTGTGTGACATATGGGCCCCACCAAATAAAGAAGTATAAAAAAATGTTTTTGAGGTTTAAAATGGGACACTTAAAAAAGAAATTTTAAAGTATAAAATAGGACGGAAGGAGTATAGGTTTGTAGTGAATATTATTCACTGTTTGATCATTTAAAATATTTTACTTTCATAACTACTCCTACCTCTCTTTTTATTATTTGTTATCTTCATTGCAATAACTAATCAATTCTATCCCCCAAACATTAATTGTGTATTGTACTCCCTTCGTCTCAAAACACATGCACAATTTTTGAAGATGCACGAGAATCAACGAAAAAATATATAAATTCAAAAGTATTGTGAGTGGGAAAGAGGTTGTGAGTAAGATAAGTTGAGTGTGATTTATAAGTGGGGTCTAAAATTAGGGATGGCAACGGGTCGGGTTCGGATCGGATCATGGCCGACCCGAACCCGATCCGAACCTCAAACACACCGATCTGAACCCGAGCCGATCCGAAAATTCAAGAAACCGTGACCGACCCGATCCGACCCCAATCTTATTAAAAGTCTATTTTTTTAGCTCAAAATTAATTAATTAAAATATATTTGTAAGCACAATGTTGAATGTTGTATGGAAAATAGTCTAAAATCATCAAAATCTCACTTACAAACACAAATTAGAAAAAATAAAATTTAAAATAATATTTGAAATATTTAAAATTCACCTTTTATTAAGGGTTCGGATCGGGTCGGGTTCGGAGCGGGTCATTATGGTTCGGGTCGGGTCGGGTCATCAGCATTATCCGAATCCGGTCCGAACCCGCTCGGGTTTTAAAAATTGCAAACCAAACCCTAATTTTTCAGATCGGATCGGATTCGGTCAAATTGCCATCCCTATCTAAAATTAAGCGTGTGAGCATGACAAGTGGGTAGGGAGAATAGAAAAATAATAAAATTTAAACATTTTAGAAAATGAGACTTATCATTGAAACATTAAAAAAAGAAAATTAGTGCAAAGTGATTTGATACGGAAGGAGTATTCTCTTTGACCTCCTTCTCTGGCATCCCTCCCTCTTTTTTTAGTGTTGCTCTTTCTCTGGCGCACCCATTTCCTTCCTTCAATTTCCACACCTTAATATTTATATGCACATGCCATTAAACTAAAAGCTGACAGCGTCGGAGATGTGTAAGGCAGGGGCGAAAATGTGGGTGGGTGAAGAATTCTTGGGGTAGGGTTGGAGAAGGGGCACCAGTTAGGTTGCCAGAACCCTAACAAAACATAACGAAACTAACGAATCTCAAACGTTGTGCCAAATGTCAATTTCACGCTAGATCCGTATTGGATGTTAGTTGATGCTGCCAAAAACGTGTCGGATCAGCCCTTTGTCTAGCGGTTCGGATAAATCCAGCAATGAGAACTTCCCCGTTCGGATCTGCGCACAATGAACAAACGTAAACTACGCCGGGGCTTCACCGGCGAAGGCCCTCCAGCGTGAGAGTAAGAATACGGGTGATATATGTGAATAGAGAAATCAATTGACTAGTTCTGAGCCAAAGAGTTCATTACCCGTTTCCTGTGTAGAGGACCTGTTTATATAGGCGCGGGTGAATGAGTCATGACTTGTTAAGAAAGTCAGGGAGCCCGTGTTAATGTGGGACTCGTATTCCTTGGAGATAGACTCTGGATAAGGATGAGTGGTATCCCATTTATCTTGTAGAAGAGATATCCTTGTTTAGATAAGGATCTTCACTATTAGAGTTACAATCAAACTCTGTAAGTGGGCTCCCAATGATAATGGGAGGTTTCTGGTATAGGTCGGCCCGTCATCCAGCTCGTCTCGGCATAGAGGTCGGCTAGGGATTAAGTCCTTGGATCTCGGCCTAGGCAAGGCCTGCCTGCTCGGCCTAGCTTATGTCGGCATGAGATTATGAGCCTTTATGAGATGGGTCCCTTGGTATATGGGCCCAGAGCATATGGGTCACATTTACCCAAGTCGGTTTATATCGTTCAGTGGCCCCCGAGTTTCTATCTCGGCATGCCGAGTAGAAACTGTGCCCCTCGTACTTGCTCTGCACTTCATTTACTCTGATTTGATGTTTAGCGCCAAAATCCTTTGAGGTTTAGATTTCCTGATGGCATGCTGATTTTTCCCAGGTGAAATCATTATTTCTCTTGGAGAGCGAGCACTCATTAATTGCACCACAATTATGACTGAAATAAATATTCCACCCCCTTATATTCTGAGGGTATATATGGGCTGTCGCTCGGAATTTTACTCCTACAAATTCCATCTTCTTCAAGATCCTCTCAAGAAAACCTCCAATGGCTTCGAAAAGAAATTATGACGATGCATTCCCGGAGGAAGTAGATTCAGACGAAGAAAACCAGACTGGAGTTTCAAGTTCATCGGGCAGTCATGACTCTATATCCCCTCCAAAACAAGGTTCATCCTTCCCGGTGGAAGACTCCCCGTCCTACAGTAATGATGAGTTCTCAGAACCGAATCCAATCTTCAGCGAGAATGAATTTTCCGATGATGATTCAGGTGCAGAAGAGTCAGAGGATGAGGACGAGGACGAGGATGATAATAAAGATGATGATGATCTAGAACCCATTATTATTGATGAATATGGGTACGATGGAGACGTTGAGTGGGAGGAAGATGATGAAGATCAAGATTGTGATCTTTCTTGAATCTTTAGTTAGGATGATCCAGTAGTTTCTTTCTTTTTTTTTTATTTCGTATAGGTCAGGCCCCCGGCCTTGTTGTGGGGGTCTTTTGGGTATGTATAATGGAACCATCTTTTATGCTTTTCGTCATTGTCTTGAATTGTTTATTCTATGCATATGCACCTTCAACTTGATCTGTTTAATTTACAGCTCGATCTAGGCTGGTATTCGTCCATATGTATCTCGGCAATTGTACCTTGGCATCCTCCCGGTCCGTTGACATCTACCGTAAGTCAAACCGTGAATGGGGTCCTCGGTAATTTGGACATCTCTGGATCTCGTCTTATTTGACCCTCCGACTCGTCACGTCTGTGGTTCCAGGTTGGCACTTTTATGCCTATTGACTCGTCACCGGTTTTGACGGTTGAGTTGTCTTCAAACGTTTTTCCTTGGACTGTTCACTGTCAGGCGGCGCGTAGGATTGATTGACAAGACATCCCCCTTGAAAACACACCCCTATTAATTAGGGGTAATGATGAATCTTAGTGGGGAACGTGCCAACCCACGGGTTTACACTTGCGCTCGGGTTCGAGTCGGGTATGACCCATCCGACCCGGAATATAAATTCAAATTTTCCCCTTTTCATTTCACTTTTCCGAGATTTTTCAAAAAGAGTAAGAGATTCTACTACTGCCGGTTCGCAGCTCCGCTTCGTGCTCTGGTTCTCGTCGACTTGCTCCGATCAAAGTGTTTAAGGCAGCCTTTCGACTAGCTTCCTCCGATCCCTTTCCATTTTTAAGGTATTTTTCACCCTCACTTTTGTCGATTTTCCATAGTTAGGGTTCCGGGCATTTCTTTGAAGATTTTACTGTTTCGTCCGCCATTGCTCAATTTAGCTATATTCTTTGAACTTTCGCCTTCTTCTAATGTCTGGTCCTTCGACTTCGGGTACAAATCCCTTGTATGGTTTCTATCAAAGAAACAATAGGATTTATATTGAATCAAATGGGCATTGGAATATGTTGTCGTTACTAGCCGTGGGAGATATCCTATATTCTAGGGGGTCACCTAGAGAAGATCTGAGGTATCTATCTGGATTCTATGTCCCGAGAGTTAGGGAGGGTGAGGATGCCGATATGATTGTCTTTGATAATGAGGATAAGGTCCTTGACCATATTTACTTATTCTATGTAAAAGACAAGTCCTTGATTCGATCTCGTCTTGAGGGTGCAACCTCCTCGGTCCCAGTAGTCGATTCGGGGGGGAGTATGGACTTATCAAGGCTTCTCGATGAGTCTAACCCCTTTGTTTCTTCTATAGGTATGGCCGGGGAGAGCACATCTGATAGAATAGTGGACCGTTTTGATGCCAGTGTTTCCAGGCCGAGACGAGGTGCCGGTGCTAGGACAACGAGTAAGAAAATGGGGAAGTCAGGTCCTGTTGTAGACAGACATCCCAAACCTGGAGACGAGATGTTAGAGGCTCTGTATTCCCGGTATAGAATAGATCGTAACGAATATCGCTTGTATTATAGTAAAGCCGTTCCTTTGGACACCGATGAGAAAGTCCATAATTTTTATTATGATCAGGCAGTCGTTTCATTTTTCTTCAAGCAGTTTCAGCTAGGTTTAAGGCTCCCTCTTGATCCCTTTATCAACGAATTCCTGAAGTCTTGGGAGATCGTGTCGGCTCATATCGGCGCCAACGCCATTCGGTATTTGGTCAGTTTCGTATTGTGCCGTAGTCTTAACTTCGAGCCATGTATGTCTGCCTTTGATCATTTTTTCAACGTGAGTTTTAACAAGGCTATGAGGACTTTAACCATTAAGTCGGACTCTTCCAAACCCAAAATCATCTCTCTTATTTCTGGCACTGTCAGTAAAGTGTATGGGTGGAACGCCCATGTGATTAGAGTAGAGTCCCGTTTTGTCTGGGAGTTTGATGTTCCGGATTATGTTTCGTGTCGTCCTACTGAGATCCATAAGCCTGAATGGAGCGACGACTTGAACACCAAACTTGAGGAGTTTTCTAACCTTGGTACCCTGGATTGGAGTGAGCTGGGAAGGGATCCTCGGTACTATGTCCAAGCCGGGTTGATGAAGGGGCCTCTTGACGGCGTTATACCCAAGGTGGATGTTTTGCGAGGGAATAGATTTCCGGATTGGATTGTCCACCCAAACTTTGTTTTTCTTCATGAGTGCGTGCGTTGCCAAGAGCAGAACAATATTTGTCTTAAGACTGAAGACACGATAGACTGTAATTATCAAACCTTGCTCTTTTTTCCTTCCTGATTTTCTGTCTCGTCTCGGTCTGATATTTATCTTCTATGCAGTTTTGACTATGGAACAAATAACCGAGATCGAGGTCGATGAAGCTGATCCTGTTGAGGCGGCCAGTTTGAAGAAGGAAAGATCGAGGACCGCTGCCTTGGAAAAACATCATGCCGATATGGACGCTAGGCAGGCGCTGCTCCAAAATAAAGAAGCTTCAGCGGTCCCTCTGACGAACTGATTCATCGAGGAGGCTGGTGGGGGTACCGAAGATGTAGTCCCCGAGACTGAGCAAGCCCCTTCAGATAACCAGACTCAGAGTCAGGGCCAGGGTCAGGACGCTCAAGTCATGAATGAGGTGGAACGGGGAGACGTTCATGGTCGCCAGAAAAGGTCCAGAAGAGGTCAGGGAGACCTGTGATCGGTCCGCGAAGAGGGTGGCTCTTTCTACTCCTGACTCTGTTTCTGACACCGTTACTTCTGAAGACGAGGTGAAACGCTGGGTGGAGTGTTTTGGTGAAGTCTCCATCCTTTAAGGCTTGGACGTGTCGGTTCGGTCAGGTCTTCGTCTAAAGAAGGGGGCCAGTGATAAAAAGGGCTATGAATGCCGATACCATAGACAAGCTGGCTACCGAGAGACTCACCTCTCAACAAATGCTGAACCGTAAGGGCTTGATACTTAGCGAGGTACTATTTCTGGTTATCCCGGCTTCTTTGCACTCTTCACCTATTTGCTCACTTTTCCTTTTTTGCAGCTTGCTTCCCTTGCACAGGTTGATTACACCATGTACCGACAAGTCTATGAATCTTTGAAGGAAAAAGAAGCCGAGGTGGGGAAGCTCAAAGATCTTAACGGTGATCTTAATGGTAAGGTGATTACTTTGGAGAAGGAAAAGGCCTCTCTCGATACTCTGCAACGTCAAGCTAAGGCCGAGTTGACTACTTTGAATGAGTCTTTGTCGTCTTCAAAAGCCGATGTCGAGGAAGAAAGGAAGAGGGTTGAGATGCTCGCTGTTAAGAAGGCCACGGCCGAGGAAAGACTTGCCCTGTTAGAAGACCGATATGATCGTTTGGAGGAGAGCGTGGTGGGAAAGGAGAAAGCCGCTGTTGAAGCTTACAAGAAGGGGCCCCAGTTTAGGGAGGATTTGAGCGACCGTGTCGGCACGGTGTACAATGATGCCTGGTCTAATTTGACTCGTCTTCTCTACATCGATCCGGAAGTTAACGTGCCGTTGGAGAAATGTGCTCGTCTTTTTCAGCATGATGCTTACAGCGTAGAGGCAAGGGCGGCTCACTCTATGGTCCCATTTTCTGAAGGCGCTCTCAGAGTCATCAAGGCTCGGGACCGAAAGGCTAACAGATCTGTTTGGGATCCACCAGCATTGGACCCTAATAACTTTGAAAAGCTTTTGGAAAGAGCCGCGACTGATGCAAATGCTGGTGTGGATTAAGGTTATTTTTGTGATGTAAGGCCGATGAGGCCATTCGGTACAATTAGTTTTTGTTGCCAAGTATTTGCATGACTCAGCCCAGCGTCGTCTGGGGGAGTCCAAACACAGATCTCTTGTTTTTTAAAAATTTATGGCACTCGGCCCAGAGTGTTTGGGGGAGTCTAAACATTTGATATTTGTAGGGACTTATCTACCTCAGCTTGAGGCGTAAATTAGCCCTTGTTTCCTTGACTGTTATGTAGCGAAGTGTCATCGCGTCACCTGTTCATGTTACTTTATCTCGGTTTGAGATGTATTAACAGTCTAGAATGGCGTGATTTTTTTGCAGCCGGTTAAGGCTGTGTTTGTAGGCCGTGGTCGATCACCGTTATGGGTCGTGGCGAGTGTTAAATGCTCGATTTTGCAAGGACTAACTCATGGCTAGTCTCAAATTGTCATGGGGACTAGATGTAATAATCTTAACCCAAATTTGAGAGTACTGGCCGGCCGAATTAGGTTTTAAATGTAGCCGAGCTAGGATATGTTTATAGGCCGTGGTCGTTCACCGTGGTGGCCGTGACGAGCGTTAGGAGCTCAGTTTTGTAAGAACTAACTCATGGCTAGTCTCAAATTGTCGTGGGAACTAGATGTATTAATCTTGACCCAGATTTGAGAGCACTAGCCGACAGAATTAGGTTTTGAATTGTCTTGAGTCGTGAAATTTAAGTCTTAATTTGGAATGACGATCTCGGCATTGCTAAGTAATGCTCGGGCCGTGCTTAAGATAAAGTTGTGAGAAAGAAACTTTATTTATAATAATAAAGGAATATCTAAATTGATAAATGCTATGAACTAAAGACCGAAAATCTAACTAGAAAGTAATGAAAGATTAATAGAGTGCCGAGGTGTTGCTGATAGTATTTCCTCAGGTGCTCTGAATGCCATGGGTGTTTAAGCTATTTTCCTTCTGGAGTTTTGAGCATGTAGGTCCCTTCTCTGATAACGTGAGTAACAATGTAGGGACCTTCCCAATTCGGAGAGAGTTTATTTTGGTGAGCCTTCAAGTGTGTCGACTCGATCTTTCTGAGTACCCAGTCACCGACTTCAAAAACTCTTTTCTTTACCTTGCTGTCGTGGTAGGCCTTGGTCTTCTGCTTATAATTTATCATTCTGAGTTGAGCCGTCAGCCTTTTTGCTTCAACTAGGTCTAGGTCTAGGAGTCGGTTGTATTCATTAACCACCTCGTCATAATTGGACACCCTGAAGGTAGGTAAGGCCATCTCGGCTGGAGCCATAGCTTCTGATCCGTAAGTTAGCGCAAAGGGAGTCTCCCCAGTCGGCCCCCGAGTGGTTGTACGAACTGCCCATAAAGCAAGGGGGAGGTCGTCCAGTCACTTTCCTTGACTTCCTTTTAAGCTCTTGGTCAGGGCTTTCAATATTAATTTGTTTGCTGCCTCGGCTTGCCCATTACCTTGAGGATGACTGACCGATGATTTTTTGTGCTTGACTCCTAGTCTGTTTAATTCTTCGGTGAACGCGTTAGAGAACTGGAGTCTGTTGTCGGTCACGATAGAATGTGGGACGCCGAACCGACACCATATGTAGTCATGGATGAAGTTGATGGCGTTTTCCTCTGTGATTTTCGCCAAAGGCTTAGCCTCTACCTACTTTGTGAAGTAGTCGACTGCTACAATTACGAACTTGTTGCTTCCTTTTACCAAGGGAAATAGCACAATGATGTCGACTCCCCACATGTTAAATGGCCATGTTGGTATGACGAGGCTTTGTTCCACCGATGGTACTTTGGGCAGGTCCGAGAAACGCTAGCATTTGTCACACTTCTTTACATATGCTTGGGTTTCTTCTCTTAAGTTCGGCCAGTAGTAACCGAGCGTGATCACTTTATCAGCCAAGGTTATGGCCCCCGGGTGTCCTCCACAAACTCCTTCATGTACTTCGGCCAGAAGCTTCTCGGTATCCTTAGGAGAGACACATCTTAGGAGGGGCTTGGAGAATGATCTTCGGTACAAGATATCGTTCCATACTATGTACCTGGCCGTCTTCTTCTTTATCATATTGGCCGCCAACTCGTCTTCTGGTAGTTTTCCTTTCTCGATGTAGTCCTTGTAATCTTCAATCCAGGTTCTTTCTTCATCATCCAGAACCAAGATCTCCAATCTCTCGTAGGCAGGTTGGTCGGCATAGATGACCAGAGGATTGGTTTCTTCTGATGTGGCCATTTTGGATAACAAGTCGGCCTCCTGGTTATGTTCTCGTCCTACTTGCCTTATTTCCCAGAATTCCAAGTTTTTGGTCAAATTCAAGACGAGATCCCTGTACTTGGTCAGCATGTGGTTCTCGGTATTGTATTCCCCTTTCACCTGACTCACCACGAGTTGGGAATCACTATAGGCCACCAGTTTGCTTGCACCAAATAACTTTGCCCTTTCTATTCCCAAGATCAGGGCTTCATACTCGGCCTGGTTGTTTGAAGCTGGGAATTTAAATCTGATGAAGTCACGGGCCACATGTTCACCGCCTGGACTTGTCAGATATACGCCGACTCTACTTCTTCCTTTTGTCGTTGATCCATCTGTGTATAAGACCCAGCAGTCACCTGGTAGTTCTTCCAGTGGTTCCCTGTCCATGGGAGATTTCCTCTTTCTGGTCGTCGGCGTATACTCGCTGGAGAACGCGGTCTCGACTAAGAAGTCTACCAGAGGCTGCGCCATCAATGTCTTTCTCGGCTTGTAGGTTATATCGAACTCGGTCAATTCAATTGACCAGTTCAGTAATCTTCCTGAGATGTCCATCTTATGTAGTATCTTCCTGAGTGGAGCATCGGTATAAACCGTGATGGGATGAGCAGAGAAATATGCACGCAGTTTTTTGGCGGTAATGACCAAGGCATATGCTATCTTCTCGGCATTATAGTACCTGCTCTCGGTGTCTGACGATGCTTTACTTATATAATACACCGGCTTCTGAATTCCATTATCCTCTCGTACTAGCACGGCCGCCACGGCTCTGTCTGTTGCTGCAAGGAATACAGATAGAGTTTCTCCCATAATTGGACTGCTAAGTAGTGGAGGTGAACCCAAGTATTCTTTCAATTGTTGGAATGATGCTGAGCATTCTGGGGTCCAATTGAAGTCTTTAGTTCCTTTCAGAGCCTTGAAGAATGGTAGCGACTTTTCTGCTGACTTAGCTATAAATTTTCCTAGGGCAGCCACCCTTCCATTTAGCCTTTGGACCTTTTTGACACATGTCGGCTTTTTCATGTCGACTAGGGCTTGGATCTTCTCCGCGTTTGCCTCAATTCCTCGCTGCGACACCATGAAGCCGAGGAACTTGCCCGCTATCACCCCGAAGACACATTTGCTAGGGTTGAGCTTCATGTCGTTCTCCTTCAAATTTCTTATAGTCTCCGTCAGATCCGGGACGTGACTCCCTGACTTGGTCTTTATCACCATGTCGTCAATATATGCTTCCATGTTCCTGCCGATATGAGATTTAAAGACCTTGTTCACCATTCTCTGATAAGTTGCTCCGGCATTCTTGAGGCCAAAAGGCATCATTACATAGCAGTAGATCCCTCCTGCTGCTTGGAAGGCGGTCTTTTCGATGTCGTCTTCGGCTATCTTAACTTGGTGGTAGCCAGAATAAGCGTCTAGGAAGCTCAAGGTGTGATGCCCAGCAATGGAGTCGACCAATTTGTCTATCCTGAGTAGGGGGTAGCTATCCTTTGGGCATGCTTTGTTGAGATCTGTGAAGTCGACACACATTCTCCACTTGTCGTTTTGTTTCTTCACCATTACGACATAAGCCAGCCACTCGGGATATGTCGCTTCTCGGATGATCCCGGCCTTCATCAATTTATCCACCTCGATCTCGATTGCCTTTTCCTTATCTATAGAGAAGACCCTTCGTCCCTGCTTGACTGGTTTGAAAAAGCTGTCCACCTCTAGTTTGTGGAGAGTGATGGCTTCTTTAACTCCAACCATGTCTTCAACTTTCCATGCAAACACGTCTAGGTTGTTTTTGAGCAGGTTGATAATCTCTTCTCTCTCTTCCGGGGGGAGTTGTTTCCCAATTCGTACCTTCTGTTCTGGGTAGTCAGGGTTGATAACGACCTCGTCTAGCTGGTCAACTGGTCTTAGCTCGGGACCGTCCCTGAACTCCAAGGTTTCCACAATGATTTGCTTTACTTTTTCCTTGTCTTTGCCTTCTAGGCCCAAATTCTCCATATCTAGGAGTCTGTCAATCTCGGCATCCATTGGGTCGGGTATTATGGCCCCCGAGCTTAGGACGGGGACGAGGTCTGAACCGCTCGGCTCGTCCAAAGCTGTGTTCATGGAGATACAGCCGAATCCTTCCAATCCATATGTCATTTCGGTCTCTGTCATGGCATTATCATCATCCAGTACGACCCATTCCTCAGGCATGTCTACTGTTATCACGCCAATGTGGGGTGCTGATGTAGTGACCGTGGTCGACTTTGATATTGTTATATTCTTTTCTGGAGTATCTATTTCCATCTTGGTTTTCGCCTTTTTGGACCTCATCACGTGCTCCAAGAAATGTTTAGAGACACCGGGGACGCAGCCTATACCTGCCGGGGTTGGGAACTTCACCCTTTGGTGAGGAGGGAAGCAACCATTCCCAATTTTCCTTTACTAGGAGAGCCGAGGATGGCATGGTAGTCACTTGCCAAATCTATAATGATGAAAGCGATCGTAGCCGATGTTTTGTAGGGGTGCTCACCAACTTCTAGTACCAAGTCCACGGTTCCCTTAGCCTCGGCTTTGTGATTTGTAAATCCTTCTAGTCTTCTGTTGTACGGGGTCAGCATGGTATCCGGCAGATCCATCTCCTTGAAAGTTCTGTAATAGGAGCACGTCTTTAGCGGCCCCAGAATCTATTAAGAGCCTTTCCGACTCACAGTTGTCAATTTGGCCTGTGATGACCAGCGGCTGTTCTCTCATGGCCCTGTTCCCGGCTAGTTCGTTAGGGGAGAAACTAATCACCTCCTCCCCTTTGTGAATCCAAGGGGGGATATGGTAAACCTTGCTTAACTCATAGATATGCTCTTTTAACTTGGTGTTGGAAGGAATTTCCTCGCTGATTACATCGATCAGCTTTGCCCGAGGTGGTCTATCTTCGCGGTCATCCATCGTCTCGGACTCTCTCAGACGTTTGTTGTCTTTCTTTGCTAAGTATTCATTTAGTTTCCCCTGATCGGCCCATCTTTGTAGTATTTTCTTTAGGGCAAAGCAATTGTCCGTCTCATGCCCGTTATCTCGGTGGTAGGCACAGTACTTGCTTGTGTCCCTTGGGAACTTCGGGTTATCTTTAAGGGGTTTTGGATTTGGGAGATTCACCATGTTCATGATCTCGGAAATCGGCTTTGCAAGGGGGGTTCAGACCTCAGTCGGTCTCGTTCTATTCTTTCCTCGGTTTCCACTTCCATTTGTGCCTTGAACTGAGCCAAAAGTGGGCGGTCTACCATCCCTTCCTCGGTCTCTATCTCTGTATCCGGACATCAGTTTCTTTTTTTCTTCAGCAGTGGCTGTTGCATAGGCCATCTGGTATAGCTCATATTTTGTAAGAGGTTCTCTTACCGATAATTCATAGGTGAGCTGGTATGATCTTTGTCCATTATGATCTCCCTGTCGGTGAGTCTCTCTTATATTTAGTAAGCCAAGTCTCTGAACCTATTGTAGAAGTCCATAGTTGATTCGCTCTTTCCCTGAACTATGTTTGCCAGATCTGACAATCTTTTCTTTCTGGCTCCGGCCGTGGCGAAATACTCTAGGAAACTTGACTTTAATTTGGAGAAGGAGTTGATGCTTCTTCTTTCTAGATCCATAAACCAAGACCTGGCTGCTCCAACTAACGTACTAGCGAAGGCCTTGCAAAGCACATCATCTTTGTTGGAAACCAAGGCCATCATACCTTCGAAAGACTGTAGGTGGTCCATGGCGTCAGAACTGCCAGAATATTTGTCCAGGTGAGGAAGCTTCAACTGGGGATTGGGTGGAGAATCCTTTATCCACTGAGCAAACGGACGTATTGCGTCATAGTCGGTCTTCGGCTTTCTCTGCCCCTGGTTCATCTCTATATTGTCCATCCTCTCCTACAAATCCAATATGATCTGCTCACTGAATCCTGAGCTGCGATGGGAGCTTCTCGGCCTGTCTCTTTCTCTGTCTCGGCCTCTCCCAACAACTCGGCTTGTATCTGGATCATCACGAGGTCGTCTCGGAGGAGTACGGCGAGGCGGCTCCTGTCTGGGTGGGACTTGATCTTGATTTTGCCATCGTCGCCTTTCTCCTAGAAATCTCACATCTGGTGATTCTGCCTCTTCTTCTCTCCTACGGTTTATTTTATCCCTCAGATCTATTCCATCGGGATTAATTGGGCCAAATAGACCCTCTAGTCGGCTTGGTGGAGCAGCTTGATTTCCTGGAGGCGCGTCACGCGGTTCCTGATGACGTCTGTCCTCAGTGCGTGTGTTCCCCCTATGGTCACTTTTTTCTCCGCCTCCCAAAGCTCCTCTCGTACCAGAGGGCTGGGCGAAGGGTGCCAAGGAATAGTCAGGGTCAAATTCTAGAAGAGCCCTCTGAGCATCAGCTAGTTGCTGAAGGGTTGAGAGATTCTGATGTAATAATGCCCTCCGATCAATTGGTGCCGGCCTAGAAGGCCAGCCTCGGTAAGCTGAGGACGTGAAGTCGTTCGTCTCCTCCGTCCATACTGGTGAGCAATTTCAGGCGCCGGCCCTCTGGAACGGGTGTGCATCCCACCCCCCTGAGGTGGAGGAGGGAGGCCTTGATTCAGAACGTTGTTATTTTCCACGTTAGGTGGTGGCGGGTTGAGATTGGCGTCTGGTGTAACGCTAGCTTCCCGACCGTCAACGCGAGTTCCAGACATGAGGAAATTTGTGGTTTTCCGAACAGAGATTCTCCAACGACGTTTCCCGGCAATGGAACCAAACTGTTGCTGCCAAAAACGTGTCGGATCAGCCCTTCGTCTAGCGGTTTGGATAAATCCAGCAATGAGAACTTCCCAATTCGGATCTGCGCACAATGAACAAAAGTAAACAACGCCGGGGCTTCACCGGCGAAGGCCCTCCGGCGTGAGAGTAAGAATACGGGTGATATATGTGAATAGAGAAATCAATTGACTAGTTCGGAGCCAAAGAGTTCATTACCCGTTTTCTGTGTAGAGGACCTGTTTATATAGGCGCGGGTGAATGAGTCCTGACTTGTTAAGAAAGCCAGGGAGCCCGTGTTAATGTGGGACTCGTATTCCTTGGAGATAGACTCTGGATAAGGATGAGTGGTATCCCATTTATCTTGTAGAAGGGATATCCTTGTTTAGATAAGGATCTTCACTATTAGAGTTGCAATCAAACTCTGTAAGTGGACTCCCGATGATAATGGAGGTTTCTGGTATAGGTCGGCCCGTCATCCAGCTCGTCTCGACATAGAGGTCGGCTAGGGATTAGGTCCTTGGATCTCGGCCAAGGCAACGCCTGCCTGCTCGGCCTAGCTTATGTCGGCATGAGATTATGAGCCTCTATGAGATGGGTCCTTTGGTATGTGGGCCCAGAGCATATGGGTCACATTTACCCAAGTCGGTTTATGTCGTTCATTAGTATTTGTTTCCAACCATGCTCACGATCAATGGTGTGCCGTACGGCTCCCTCTCCTTGGCTGGATCAGATTGCTTGGTGTTTTGAGCTGCTCACGCCTTGTTTGGCCTCTGAGGCAAGATTGCCTAGCGGGGATAGGGATGGACTACGTAGAGAATGAATGAGTGGGGTTGGGGAGGATATTTTGTTTTGGGGTTAAATACTTGTTGAAATAAATGGAAATATCACATGTATCACTGGTTAAATTTAGAGTTCACCATTAAAAATTGATCAAATATCATAACTCACCAATTTTTTTTATTAAAAATGTAACTGAAAAGGGTGGGTATGGAACTTGTCTAAACTACAAGGGTACGGTGAGCAATGAATTTAACTCTTTTTTTTTTTTTTTTTTTTTTTTTAAAAGAATATTTTTTTTTACTTAAATCATAATTTAACTCAATATATAATCATTAATAGAAGCGCATAGGAAACAAATCCTAAGTAGAGAAAATCTTCTCTCTAACTTTTAGGGGAGGGAGATCGAACCCATGACCTCCTCCAAGTTAGAAGCCCTGAGCTCTGGCCACCAGGCCAAGGCCAAGCATGATGAATTTAACTCTATTTTTATCCAGGGTGGAGTGGCGTTGGATGAGAACCCCGCACGACGTCGTAATATCTATAACGGAATTCCTGTGTGCAAAGAAGGACCAATCACAACCTAAAAAAATCAAAGAGGGGGATAGAAATGGCGATTTCCGGTGATTTGAGGTTCACGGCGGCGATAAGACCGTCTCCTTTCAACTCACTCCGTTGCAATCTACCTCCTTCTAAGGTTTCCATCTCTCAATCACTTATTGTCTATATTGATTACGTTTTTATTACTGCCATCTTCCATGAATCTTCTCATCATTTCATGTTAGTTCTTTAATTTACAACTTAATTGATGTTATTTTTTGAATTCTTTCTCATTTTAAGCTATTTGGGGCTTCTGCCTTGTGTTTCAGATTCAGACTTGTCGAAATACTCCTTCCGTCCCAAATTGATAGTGCCGTTTCAATTTTCAAACATTTAAGGTTATATTATGAGTTTTGGAAATTCAGTGAATTTTAAACTTTAATTTTGGAAATGGGACTAAATTTCTGGGACAAACAAAAAGATTATCATTTTGGGACGGATGGAGTAGGCTTTAACAAACCCTAGAGTTCCAGTCAGAGTGTTCTTCATGTTGGGGCGTAAAATTGCTTGCTTATGTGGGGTTAGTGTATTTTGTTTAATCAATGCAACTAGGTAAGGCAAGCTGATGTAAGGAAAGTTTTCGAGATCTTACTTCTTTGGTATCACTTGAAAAGGGTCAGCATTACTTTTTAAGGCAGCAACAAGAGTACTTTCTTTTTTTACTCTTCATTTGTCGTGGATTTATATGTGTCGGTACAACTTGGATGTGTGGGTGCATACTGGCTTGTTTAGGCCGCTTTCGAGCGAAATCTAAAATATTTTGCTGATCCAACTCTCGGACACTTTCGACCTGTAGTGTGCAAGTACCATTGAGTAAATGTATGCTAGATATTGATCTAGTGATAGCTAATTGAGTGTTAGAAGCCCGAAATGGGAGTGCGTTATTACCAAAATAAGGTTAACAATACGTTAACCTTATTTTGGAATTATGACTTTCTGAATGTGAACTCTTTAGGAACGTGAATAAAATTATTTCTTTGTAAGTAAGAATCAAACTGTAGTTGCTGATAAAGGAGTGGGATTGTGTTAGTTAGTCCTACATTGCGAGTATAAACCTTGTGTCTCCAGCAACATGTTAGTTGATGTAGTTTCTAAGTAATACATCTAATAAGTAATAAATGACATTGGAGTTTCGTATATGTGTTGGAGGGAGCTGTTTTCCGTTCGTCCTTTTGGTCGTTGATGATTCCAGTTGTTTTAACGACACCTTTTTAACATACGCCGTTTGTATTGTACGGACCGACATTATTTCTTGCATTTAGTAGACTACATACTTTATCATCATTTTATCCTACTTATCACCCTTGCATTTAACATATTGGTATTGTTCTAAATATTGGCTACTTGAATTTCTTTTGCAAAATCCTCTTTCTAACCAAGGCTGTTGATGATAACTTGCTCCAATAATATATTGCAATATACCTTCTACCTTATTGATCACTTTCACTAACAATATTCACACACTATTTCACTGTTTATGTTACTGGATGATGTTGGAAATGAAAGTTGTTTTTTTTTTTTTTTTTTTTTTTTAAATAAAAAAAAGGACTTTTTTTATTAATGAATGTTTTAAGCTATTACAAGAGTGCACTTCAAAGTGCGTTTGGTGTGGATTGAACCCCTGACCTTTCATATAGAAAGTAAAAACCGGATGTCGCTTGAGCTAGAAGTCTTTGGCAATTTTTTTTTTTTTTATTGTTTTAAATATACAAGCTTGGAGCTCATTCTAAAGAATGATTTATATCTAATACTCCCTCCATCCCATAAAGATGTTCCTACTTGACTAGTCAAACATTTATTGGTTCATTTTCCTTTGCATCATTCCCCTTAATGAAAGTAATAACGACCTTAATGAAAGTAGGAATTATGCATTTAGCAAATGACTGTTCAAACATTTTAATGGTGTAGTTAAGGAAGTTCACTTATTTTAGCTACTCAAATTTGCAAATGAGATTTTCTTTTTGGGACAAACAAAATTAGAACATTTTTATGTGAGGGACGAAGTAATCTTCTTCTGTCTATAGCATTGTTTTTATAATAGTATGTTTGGTAGTGTAATATATATATATATACAGAACGTTTCTCCTACGGACCAATGCGTACGGACTTCAAGAGAAAACAAACGCCTGGCAGAAAATAAACGCAAACTCTCTGTCTCTCCTCCTTCTCATACAACGCCAAAAGACTACTTCATCTAGCCAAATCTCACGCGAATTCGATCTATTCCTCTCCTTCTCCATCGATAAAACTCGATTTCATCCCTTTCTATCTCGATGCTGGCCTACGCACGCATAAATCTTTGAGCTAATCCTAACTGGAAAAGGGGAGGGAGTTGGAGCAATTGCACCAAAAACCTGTTAGTTCTTATTCAATCTCCCTCTCTTTTCCTCAGCAATTTCTCCAAAACCCAAAAACTAATTGGCTGGACTTTGCCTTTCTTATTTGTGAAAGGTGAATTCTTTCAATTTTTGCCATTACTATTGAATTTCATTGACCAAAAAAAAAAAAAAAAAAGAAGCAGCTGAAGAAAACCACATACAATTTCACATGATCGAAACAATTTAATCAAATCGAAACCCTAGAAACAGCCCTAACCCCAATTTCGGTGGAGTTTAGAGGTATATAATTCCCGTGCAGATTAAGAACACTAAATTTCAATTTCAGTTAGAAAAGTTTTTATGCTCCATAATTCATAAAAATTGATTTCACCAGCATCACAACACCATTGAAAAATCAGGCACCTGAATCACAAAAGATGCCAAGAAGAGAGAGGTTGAAGAAAACATAAATGAATTTTGGTGGAGAAGAGATCAGACGAGGGCATTTGTTTTGCCCAGAGAAAGAAACGATGTATTTGGGAGAGGAAAAAGGAACAAACGGCGTTATTTTTTTCTCTCGAGTGCGTACGCACGTGTCCGTATAAGAAATATTCTCTCTCTCTCTATATATATATATGCTCCATCATGTCTATCTCTGAAAGAGTATTTTCTGGTGCTTTAAGGTTGATTTCAGTGGTTTCCTATCGGATGGCTTCCCAAAGTGTTCCAATGTAGTAAGCAATAGCCATAGCCTTCGTTGCCATTATAAACGACCCGATGGGATCATCAACGGATTTAAGCTGTCCACAAGCTCAATCAGTCAAGAAGCCGAGAGTTTCCTCCTTAATGCCATAAACATGAACTTCTTTGAGCGTTTAAATTTAGCTTGGAAGATAATATCCCCATCTCCCACAACAATAAAGGACTCTAATGCACACATTGCTAAACAAAGGTTGAAGATGATTATGTTCTCTGACCGATGTGCAGTTAGCGATGAGGCTAAACAGATGATTGTGACAAATGTTGTGAATGCGTTGTCAGATTTCGTGGTTATTGAATCAGAAGATAAAGTTCAGTTGAGCGTCTCGACAGATCCAGCCATGGGAACTATATACTCGGTAACCGTGCCTGTTAGGAGGGTAAAACGGGAATTTCAACCTTTTGATGATAATGTTGCTACAATCACCAATATTGAGTACAAAGACACGGGTTTGACTTCGGGTTCTGTTGATGTCAAGTTTAACTTTTATGTTCCGGAATGATTTGTTTTTTATGCATCCGCTTGAATTAATTCCAGAATGAGAGAGGGAAATCGAGCAAAAGTTGCGTGTGTTTGATGCGCGAGATAAATTCTGTTTGTTAGGTTTTTAGGGATCTATAAATGTAACAAATTCATATGTTTGTAAATATTTGAAATCTCTAATTACTATTGAGTGAGTTTGCTGTATCCGCAATGGTTTGCTCCAAATGAAAAGAGTAGTGAAATTTGTTCTCCAGTTTTTGGTGGAAAGGGTTCCCAACTTTTGCCCTCATACAATTGGTGCAGTTCACTAAAAAAAATGATTGTCTTTTTTAAAAAAAATATTACTTTGTTCTTAATTGTTTTTCATTCATTTTTTCACTAGTTACTTTATACTTATACTTGCAAAACTAAATGCTTGAAAAAATGATTACATGATTATATACTCCCTCCGTCCCAGCACAAGTGAGACTTCTTTCCCTTTTGGGACGTCCCACTAAAAGTGAGACTGCCCAAAATGGAAATGTTTCAATCCCACTCATTCTCTCTCTTCATTTTCCACCACTCAATTTATTCAACCAACACTACTATTTATCTCACTCATTCTCTCTCTTCATTTTTCACCACTCAATTTATCCAACTAACACTGCTATTTACCCCACTCATTCTCTCTCTTCATTTTCTACCACACATTAACTAGTTTTTCTTAATTAGTGTGCAAACTCCTCTAGTCCTACTTGTGCTGGGACGGAGGGAGTATGCATCTTTGCTACTAAACTGTATGACATGTATGACATGTAGAGATTTTCAGATGTCCCGTAAAATGAAATTTTAACATTCATTTAGGGACAAAGGGAGTAATTCATAATTGGACTTTAGCACATTTGCATTATTTAGGTATGTGATAAAGTAATACTCCCTCCGTCCCCAAAATAATCTTCATATTTTTTTCAATGTTATTGCGAAGGATCTTTGAGCAATAATTTTAAGTTGACTCAATTGTACTAATGAAAATCTAAAACTTGTTATTGACACATCATCATCAATACTATCAATAACAGGTTTTAGATTTTAATAGGATAATTTAATCAACTTAAAATCATTGCTCAAAGTTCTTTCGGGGTAACGTTGAAAAAAGTATGAAGATCATTTTGGGACTGAGGGAGTAATTTTTTTTATAATATGCAGTAAATTTATCATATTACAAACGAACACCAACATAATATTTTATTTTGTGCTAATGTGATTAATTTTTTCTAGATACATTGTTCTAACACATGAACATACGTAGTCCCCAAAGGAGACGGTGGTAAAGTCAAGCCTCACTTTCGGTGAGCGCTAGGGTTCGATCCCTCTCCTCGCTTTTTTATGGTGTGGAGATCGTAAAAAAAAAAAAACACATGAACATACGTACCTTTAATATTCAATACTCCCTCCGTCTCATTTTAAGAGTCAAAATCTTAAAATGGAAAATGGGTCCTACATGTCATACTCACAACAATTATCCCCTAACTCTTCTCTAACCCACTTTTTCTCCCCTACCCAACTATCAACACTAACAAAAAATCATTTTTTCATTAATTCTTGAACTCACCCATTTTTTTACTCTTAAAATGAGACGGGGGGAGTATTCAGTTTATAGACTTGTGCTCCCTCTATGGCTCTATCCCACTAATAAAGTAGTCTCATTTGATTTTTAATGCTCTGAACTTTAGTTCAATATGAATGTCAATTTTATCGCATTAATTCTAAACAACTACTTCCTCCGTTCCGGAGTAAGAGTTTTACCCCTCATTTGCACACTTATTAATAAATATTGGAAGTGATGTAAATGTTGTGAGTGTAAACGTAAAGTAAGAGAGATAATGAGTGGGAGAGAATAGTGAATTGGTTGGTGTTGTGAGTATAAAAGTAAAATAGGAGAGAGAATGAGTGAGGTGAATAGTAAAGATTCTTTGCCATTTTAGGAATAGGACTCTTAATCTAGGACGTACCAAAATGGAAAGTATGACTCTTACTCTAACACGGAGGGAGTACATTAGAGGTCAAGTAAAATAAGTCAAACAAAATAACGAAAACCATGATTGACCACAGAGCCGGCTTTTAGCATATGCTACGAGCTAAGCAACCGCCCAAAGCCTCCGGTTTTGAAGGGACCGATTTTGTTGCTCCCTCCGTCTCGGAGCAAGAGTCTTACCCCTTATTTGCACGCTTATTAATAAATATTGGAAGTGATGTAGTAAATGTTATGAGTGTAAAAGTAAAGTGGGAGAGAGAATGAGTGGGAGAGAATAGCGAATTGATTGGTGTTGTGAGTATAAAAGTAAAATAGGAGAAAGAATGAGTGGGGTGAATAGTAAAGATTCTTTGCCATTTTAGGAATAGGACTCTTACTCTGGGACGTACCAAAATGGAAAGTAGGACTCTTACTCTGGGACGGAGTGAGTATATTCGTGTTATTTTCGTAATTAATTTTACTGATAGTGATATCTAATTTGGGATTAATTTTTAATTTTTAAATTATCTCATATGAAACCTAAAAACTGATTTCATCTTAATGTAAAAGGGTTTGTATAGTATAAAAATTACTACATATGTCCCTAAATGAGTGTTCAAATCTATATATATATATATATTAAAGTTGGCCAAAAGAGCTATGGTATTGACATATGGACAAACAATAGAGAAAGCTTGCATTTGGAGAAGCCACATCAACAACATACTAATAAATAAGTGACTTTTCATTTTTTTTTCATTAGCTAATACTATTAGCTAATAATAATAGTTACTAAAAAGGGTAACTATAATAGTTAACTATTATACTAACTATTACTATTATTAGTAATAGTTAACTATAATAGTTAACCATTATAGTTAACTATTACTCTTATTAGTAATAGTTACTATTATAGTTAACTATATTAGTTAACTATTACTATTAATAGTATTAGTTAACAATATTAGTTACAATACAAGTTAAATATTACTATTAATAGTATTAGTTAACTATAATAGTTACTATTATAGTTAACTATATTAGTTAAATATTACTACTAATAGTATTAGTTACTACTATATTAGTTAACTATTACTATTAATAGTATTAGTTAACTATAATAGTTACTATATAGCTAATTATTATTATTAATAGTATTATTTAACCATAATAGTTACTTTATAAGTTATTTTTTTACTATTAATAGTATTGGTTAACTATAATAGGCTACATACATTAACTATTATTATTATTAGTATTAGTTGATTATAATAGTTATTATATAAGTTAGATTATTAATTTTTAATATTAATTAATCATAATAGTTACTATATCAATTAACTATTACAATTAATAATATTATTTTATTATAATAATTATATTAATAATTATTATTATATAGACTAATCATTGCTATTAATATATATATATATATATATATATATATATATATATATATATAGTATTACAATCAATGGTATTATTTAATTATAATAGTTATAATAATAATAGTAATCATATAGATTAATTTTTATTATTAATAGTATTAGTTAAAATGATGATTACTATATCAGTTAACTATAGTTAAAAGACATAGTATTGGTTTCCGTGCAGAGCACGGGTTACCCGCTAGTTTTATTTTAAGGGACATAACTTTTTGTATAATTTAGTGGCATAATTCATATACTCCCTCCGTCCCATTTCAAATTGCAAATACTAGGTTGGCACGGGGATTAAGGGAAAAAGTGAAAAAGGTGATGTGTTGTGAGTGTTGATAATTGAGTGGGAGAGAGAAAGTGGGGTAGAGAATAGTTAGTGGGTTAGTGGATGTGAGTGTGTAAGTGAGTTAAAACTTGTCATTTTTGGATTTTGCAATTTTAGTTGGGACACCTTTTTTGGCAACTTTTGCAATTTGAAATGAGACGGAGGGAGTATAATCTTGTAATCCTCTTTACTAACATTTAGTTTTTGCAAGTATAAAGAGTCTGGTGAAAAAAAAATCGGAAAAAAACATTTAGGGACAAAATTATGATCAAAATAGACACTCATTTTGGGATAAAATTTTTCTAAAAATGTACACTTATTTAGAGACAGAGGGAGTAGTTTTTTTAAAAAAAATATATATTTGAAGTGAATTCATTTGTTGTTCATATAATGTTGTATAATAACTTTAATTTATTAGAGTCTTTTATCATTTGTGGGGTGTCATTTGTTTTTTTAGTATGAATGCAATTGATTCTCTATTTCAAAAAGAAAAAGAAAAAAAAAAACTTACTACTTGTCAAAAAATAAAAAAAAATAAAAAAACAATTACTAATTAATTTGTTTATTAATTGTGAAATAGTTTCAACAAATATAATTATAGAGCAATGCTAGGGGCACAAAATAAAGTCACAAAATATTGTTCACAATAAGATGAGGTGGCGATATTTTATTGGTTGTATCGATAATGGAACCAACACAATCTAATTAAAAACACCAATAACATCATTGCACTTAAAATTTTGTGAACAAGATTTTGCTACTTTTTCGCGTGGCAGTATTATTCATAATTATACTCTCTCCCGCAACGCAGGTTAATCGATCTTCTCCTTCGCAGAGCCTATCTTTCTCATTGGAAGCTTTCTCTCTCTAGAAAACCCATAACCATGTCGGACGAGGAACACCAGTTTGAGTCCAAGGCCGACTCCGGCGCCTCAAAGACCTTTCCCCAGCAAGCTGGTACAATCCGTAAGAACGGATACATTGTTATCAAGAATCGCGCTTGCAAGGTTTGTTTCTGTACTCAGACTTCTAGATCCATCGATTTATCCTCGATTTCATTTTAATCTCAAACGAGTTTGTCTTTCCCTTGATTTTGATTAAATTTTATTGGGTTTATCAAATTTATGCTGATTCTAGGGTTCATGCCTCTTGATATGAATTGCATTTGTTAATTTCAATTTATGTTAGGATTCATTAGAGGGCTAGGGCTAGATTATGATTTGAAGGTTGCTTTTATGGTAAAATTTTATACAGTGGGGTATAAATATGTATCAGTTAATTTTTGATGCAAAAAAGAACAAAGATGCTTGGCTTTAAGGATGGTGGCAGCCATTATTTTTAATTATGTTTCGTTCGTTGTTAATTGTTTTACTTATTATGATGATAAAGTTGGATTTTGTAAATTCTTATAGAATTTCTACACATAATTGTAAGCCTACCATGTGAATCATGACTAGTTTTTTTGTCGTTGACTCGGGAATCAAGAGCGTTGTGTAGTGATACTGTCCCTAGTTGGTGCATAATAGTACTGAATGAAATTTTTGAAGGAAAGAATTTTTGTTAGTGTTCAATTGCAATGTAATTACCTCACTGAATTTTCCAAGTAGATGGGCTTAGATTAGACTAGTGGCAAATTTCTCCTGCCCATTTGTTTTGACATAGTATTATTCTAATTATAATTTTGCAACAACTTTTCTTTTTACTGCGTTTATTTGTTGTTAATGTACGTCTTTTTACGTGTTAATTTGTCTTATTTTACCATCTGCAAATTTTTCTATTTGTCTACTTATTGCAGGTTGTCGAAGTCTCAACTTCCAAGACCGGAAAACATGGTCATGCTAAATGTCACTTTGTTGCGATTGACATCTTCAATGGAAAAAAGCTTGAAGATATTGTTCCGTCTTCTCATAACTGTGATGTATGCTCAATCTTGTGTCAGATTTTTTTTACTCCCTCTGTCCTGGAATAAATGTCATTGTTGAAAGTCAATGTTATTAAACTTTTAGTTATGTTTTCTAGATAGGTAGAGTGACACCTCTTCTATGGCATTGCAATGCTTGTGCTTATTTGAATGGGTAATATAGGAAAATCACAAACTTCATACCTATTTTTAGTAAGACGACATTTATTTTGGAGTCGTTCTTACGTAGAACGCGTTCTACACTAGCGTTAGTGTAGAACGCGTTCCTACATAAGAACGACTCCGCTCAAAATTACACACACTAAACACACAGATCCTGACGCCATGACATTGATCAAACGCCTGCCTTCTTTTTTATTTTTTATGCCTTCTCATTCATATTAATATGCCTGTTATTGATTTGATTTATGTCTTGCCTAAGTCATTGCCTTGTTTGTATGCCTTGGCCTTGAGCAACTGCCTTGTCTTCAATTTTTCATGCCTTTTCTTTCATTTTTTTATGCCTTCTCATTCATTTTTATATGCCTTGCCTAAGTCATTGCCTTGCCTTTGTTCGTCTGTCATGGCCTTGATCAAATGCATGCCTTCTCTTTCATTTTTTATGCCTTCTCATTCATTTTAATATGCCTGTTATCAATTTGATTTATGTCTTGCCTGTTATAGGCTTCATTTGTGCCTATCCAATTAAATCACATTGTCATATACCTCTACTGCCTTTTGTTCAATTAAAATGCCTTCTCATGTGTGATGGGATGCCTGTTATGGGCATTGTTTGTGCCTGTTCTATGCATCAAAATGTCTAACATGCCCTGTTAGTGTCAAAACATGTGTCTGCTCTAGTGTTAAAATCTGCCTGCTGTAATATTGAAAAATGCCTCCTACAGTTTCGAAAAGTGTCTGGTGAGTTTTCATGAGTTCCAGTTATTTACATCAATGCCACCGCGCCTTCTCACAACGTTCCGCTTATTTTCAAATCTGCCGCTCCGCTTTTTTAGAAACACTAGCGTTAGTGTAGAACACGTTTTTCTCAAGATTTTCTGTTTATTTTGGGACAAACGAAAATGGAAAGTATAACATTTATTCAGGGACAGGGAGTAAATTATTTACTTTTTAATTTTTATGTGTGTGTATCTTTTGCTTGTCGAGCTTTTTTCCTTAAGACATTCGTTCTTGGTTTGTAGGTTCCCCATGTCAACCGCACTGACTACCAGCTCATTGACATCTCTGAGGATGGATTTGTATGTTCATCTTTCCCTTTCTTTTTGTAGCGGAATTTGTTTTGATCTGTGTTTTCTATATGTAACTTTTTTATGTAACAGGTGAGCCTGCTGACTGAGAATGGTAATACTAAGGATGATCTGAGGCTTCCAACTGATGAAAATCTGCTTGCACAGGTTCGCAAAAGGCTTAGTTTGAAGCATCTATCATTTATTTATCTGCTTATAATTAAGTTCCTTAGTGTTTGGTGCTTGATATATACTCACTCCGTCCCAAAATGATCTTCCCACCTTGTTTTTGGTGCCGTTACTACGAATTAACTTTGAGCAATAATTATAGGTTGATTTAATTACAGTAATGAAAATCTAAAGCTTGTATTTGATACACTATCAACAATACTATCAATAACAAGTTTTAGAATTTGTTAGGATAATTGAGTCACAACTTGAAGTCTCAAAGTTCATTCCTAGTAACAACAAAAGAAGTGTGAAGATCATTTTGGGACGGAGGGAGAATCTTTATGCAAGTAGTAATTAGACCTTGTTTTGAATCATCAAACTATATTTTTCCTGTCACGTGGGCATGTTTACTTTTCTCACACCGGCGGCAACTCTGCCTGCAATATTTTACTGTCTTCTTCGTGTGATGTAAAATAGATGCACTAGAAGTTGATGGTGCTAACTCAAATTTAGTATTTCTGTCAGTTTCCACCTGGTACGGAGAAGCCAATCTGTATTTGGAATAAGTCATACTACATCCGTCCCATAATGAATGTCCAAAATTTTCTTGATCGATAGAAAATTAAAAAGTTTTAGGACATGCATTTTGGGACAGAGGCAGTATTATCTAATTTGCTCCATTGTGTTTTACCTTTTATTAACACGATCTCTCGAGTATTGAAAGAAAATAGGACCTACATCAACAAGTGTCTTTTATTTTACAATTGCTTTTTCATGACATGTTTTGTGCGATCATTCTTAACTCTTGCATCTGAAATTGTAGATTAAGGATGGATTTGGAGAGGGAAAAGACTTGGTGGTGACAGTCATGTCTGCCATGGGAGAGGAGCAGATCTGTGCCCTCAAGGATATTGGCTCCAAATAACTCTCTTCTGCTACGCTTTGGGCCTGGAATTTCAAAATGACTCAGACTTGTGAGTTTTTTTTTTTTTTTAATGTGGTGGAAGACCAGGGGAAGGAAACCATATTGATGAAAATGCACCTCTCTTTTATTGGTGAATTTGGAGATATGTTTCTTAGGCTTTTACTATCTGCACTATAATTTTGCTTCGTTTAGTTATTGTTCAGTCATGGCTATTTTAGTGGTGGTTTGGTAAAGTTTTCAGTGTTTGCACCTTCAACTTTTGGGAATGTGCAGTTTTTATTATATATATATTTTTTTGTGTGTGTGATATTGATGTGGTTACGCCTTGGTCGTTAATATTGTTCTTGGAATGGTTAAATTACGGCGAGTGTGGCCAAGTATACATATATACTTCCCTTTGTGCCGAAATAAATGTCATAGTTGACGAGTCAAAGCTTTTAATCCTTTAGATGTGTTTCCTTAATTGCCCCAATCTATCCATATGGGTAGAGTGAGACCTCTTAGGCTAAGACATTACAATGCTTGTGCCTATTAGAATGGGTAGTATAGAAAGATTACCAAACTTCATACCCTATTTTTCGTAAATAAATATGATTGAACTTGAATTTAAAAATTGAAAAACTTAATACCATAATTGTGAGAATTGCTATTGATGTACAATTAAGAATATTATTAATAAGGGCAAATTGCAAATAAGGGCCTGAAGTTCACCATGCGAGAGGGCTCATTGTTTCAAAACTCGCACATAAGGGCCCAAAGATAGGAAAAAAAAAAACTAGCAAATAAGGGCTTTTTGACAATGGGCCCTCTTCTACGAGGGCCTGGTGAACTTTAGGCCTTTATTTGCAATTTGCCCTATTAATAACCATTATAAAAACTTTTTCTTATAATGTTGGTCCAAGGTTCAATCAAGTACGAAGGAATATTTCAATTATTTCATGTTACAGAGAGCCTGAAACATAGATGTAATTTGAAAGAAACCATAGAAAATAGACTCTTGAGCCTTGGGGTAAAAAAAAAGAAAAAAGTAGAGTATCACAATCTCAAACTTCCTGTTCAGAAGCATTACCTCTTGTGTGTGACGGACTCATGCATTAAGGGGAAGTCATGTGTGAGACCGAGGGAGGCTTGTGTGAAACAATCTCACACATGAGACAAGTCTCGATGAGGGAGGGGAGGGGAGTAAATGAGTTTGCCCCACCCCGCCAATTAGTGGACAAACCAAATGCAATACCATTCAACATAAAAAAAAAAAAAAAAAAAAATAAATAAAATCACAAGCTTTCAATTACATTAATAATTAATTGTTTGTTTTTTGTTAGCTTCGTAGTTATACATAGCAGTGTGCAATATGAATACAGACCACTTTCTAACCTACACATGCTTGCGTACTTATGTTCTAAAACACACAATCTTACATCTATGGGTGAAACAAGCTCAAAAACGATACAAATACTTGACCAGACAGGTAAACATGTACATCGTGCTATAATAACTATAGAAGTACCAAATGCTGGTCTTCACTGCTCGTGCCCAGCCGAGAGCATCCAAGAGAGATAAGCAGCCCCCTGACATAATACAGAATCTGAATCACTTGGCGGTACAACCCTCTTTCTCATAAGACTCTCTATAATAGGTGGGCACTCCCTTTTCCTTCCACCTCTAGGCCGTGCCACAAAATGCTCGTCTGTCTCTATAAAGTCCCCCTGAACAAAATCCAAATTTCTCCATTCATTTCCCAGCACAGTTGAGGACATAATCAAACAATGTGTGCCGTGTGACTATTACGAAGTATATTAGAGTAAAAAAAAAACTTACAGGGGTGTAAAGATGGCAAGCTGACTTTTCGTGCTTGTCCCTCACATGCTTGAATGGAAATCTCATTCCACACCCTGGAATGCTACAGACAAATGGTTTTTGTTCAAAGTGGACTGCTTTTATGTGCTGATCGAGATTTGATTTCTGCAAGAAAACATTTGCATGGAGCAAATTTAGGATATACGCTTAAAATAAACAATGCCCCGATATATCATGCTACCGCAAATAACACGCCCCGACATATCGACCAAGAAAGCGTAGCACCCTAAATTCGAACTATAAGCAAAAGGAATGCAGTCTTACGGTTGAGAAAGTATGTTGACAGTCCTTGAAGGTGCATTTCACCCTCTCTGAGGTTGAAACCCCTTTTTCGTGCGTACGCAAATGCCGTTTGATGTTCTTCTTAAGCTGTTTGGTCCCACATATCTCACATGTAATATGCTGGTGGCAAGACTGAAGGTGAGCTTTCAAATACTGCTCGTTGGTGAAATACTTCATGCAACCAGGTTCTGCACAGAATACCTCCACCGCTTCTAACTTGACTGCAAATGTAGGAGTATTAATTAGGACACTTTCTAATGACCACAACTTCACTCTTGTAATAAAAGAGAGAACCAGATTGATGGAAACGACCATAATTTATTGAAGGACAAAGCTGTGTAAAGGCAACTAACCATGAGAATCTTCATGTTTTCGCAATTTTGATGCGTATTTAAACACTTTCCCACACCCTGCTTCTGGACAAACATACTGCTTTGGAGCCCCAATGTCATCGGGTACAGATTCTTCATGAAATTCTCTCATGTGTCTAGTCATGTTACCTTGAAACTCAAATTTGCGGTTACATTTCGGACACTCAAAAAGTTTTCCCTCATGCTGAAGCAGATGGCGTGACAAGTGGTCCTTTCTCCGATAACTAGAATGACAATCTTCTAATGGACATGTAAATGGCCTCTGCAACCGAAATAAACAATACAATGAGAAATAAGCCAAAACATAGATAGTTAAGAGACCTCTTCAGAACAAAATAATAAAAAGGATGTCTTGGAGAGTTAACAATAACAGCGCGTGAACGAGGCTCACCTGAAGGAGCTTCTCAGGAGGTCGCCCATCCTGATACTAGTCCATTCAAGGAAATTAAGCAGCCTCTTGCATTTTGGAGTTCATTGTCCGGGATCCAATGCTTCACGCAAGTGGATTTTAAAAGTCAATTGCTATAATAATTCATATCCTGCAAACAAAGCAACTACAGATTTATCAATCAATTCCATCCTAGGTTATGCAATCTCAAAAATAAGGTCATAAGTGGCAAGTGGACCCTAACCCATAATCAAGTGAAGATGAGCTTGGTCCTATCGTATGAGCATAAACCATATGCAAGTAAATCAAAATCATTACTTAAGAAGTCCCAAATCAAAGTGAAAAGCAACTAAAATAATACTCCCTCCGTCCCAAAATGATATTCACACTTTTTTGCCATTACTACGAAGTAACTTTGAGCAATAATTTTAGATCGATTTAATTACCCAAATGAAAATCTAAAACTTTTTTATTGATAGTATTATTGATCGATCAAAAGCTTTAGATTTCAATTAGTATAGTTAAATCGATCTAAAATTATTGCTTAAAGTTCGTTCGGCGAAAAAAGTGTGAAGATCGTCATGGGACTGAGGGAGTACTAGATGGGTACCTGAAGGGAATGGCTTTGCATATGTTGCTTCAAGTGAGCAGGTTTCTGGAAACTAGCACCGCATTCTTCACAAGTATTCGACTTCTTCCCCTCTAAATCTCCATGACCATCAGCGTTTGCCTCTTCAATTTTATCCTAATCCAAAACAATAATCACATAATAAGAACACAATATTGCCCTATTTCCATTCAGTTCCAACTGTAATCAGTAAATCTATAAACACAACCCCTTTTTATTCTTATGGTAGACGACGAGATTCATGATTCAAATTGAAACAGATCCAGTAAATACACATAAAAACACAAACACATAGTAAAACAACTGTGTGTGTAGATGTAGAGAGAGAAACCTGGTGATGAGAGAGGATGTGAGAAGTGATGAGGGATTTCTTGGAGCGAGTGATTCCACAGTACTGGCAATTGTATCGCCTAATATCTCTAAAGATCGGACCTTCTCTACTCAAATCTCCACCTTCTTCTTCCATAGATTAGAGATGGAAAGAGCCGGAGATGGATGGATCTTGACGCCGCCGCCGCCGCAACGTGTTGTTTCGATGCATAGTAGTAGTAGCTAGGGTTTGTGAAGTGAGTTTTAATGGTACTGGATGGAGGAGTATATCTTAGGGTTTGATTGCTTTCGGGACCGGTTCGCATAAGCAGTGAACCACGGACTTCGGTTTTTCTTTCTCGGATGATTCCGATCAGCCCTATCTAGTTTCTTTAAATCAAACTAGTGTTATACCCGTGCCTTAAAGGCACGGGCAACTGACTTTGAGAAATAATAGAAAAGTGAATAGCTATAAATGTGATTAAAAAATGGTAAACATTAAATTAACAATATAATTACAAATTTTGAAAAATTTCTTTATAAACAACATTTGTTGTTTCATCGACAGCTTTTCCTTCTTCATCACAGACCAATATCTTCAGCCCAGCACGATTTGTTACCCTAAAAAAAGCAACATATAGTTGACCATGACTAAACACAGGCCTTTTTAGAAACAAACCAACATTAGTCAATAATTGACCCTGACTCTTGTTAATTGTCATTGCATACGATACAATTGACGGAAACTGCCTTCTCTGAAACTTGAAATGCAAATCCAGATTCGAAGGAGTTAACGACATCCTGGGGATAAAAACTTTATCTCCAGCGTTACTACCGTTTATAATTTTTCCTTCTAAAACATGTTCACCGAGCCTTGTGATAATTATTCTAGTTCCGTTGCACAACCCCCGCGCTATGATTAATGCTCCTTACTAACATCACAGGCACACCAACTTTAAGGCTCAATTGATGGTTTGGTAATCCAGAAGACTTAATCGTATTCAAATCCTCGACCGAATGAATCTCAGTAAAATGTTAGAATTGTTCTCAGCCCTGCAAATTGAGTCTAAACTCAAATAACTCCTGGTATTTGATAGATTTTGAGAAACCATGTAGGATAGTGATGAAGTCATTTTCGTTGAAAGTGTTGTTGTGGGATGACTATATTTATAGGAACAAAAAGTGCACTTTCATTTTTCCTTTATCCATGTTGTGTGATTTTTCATATTCCCCTAATATGTTATTAATTAACAATTGAAGAAGGTACATGAAGGGGTGCCCTTTCATTTTTCATATATATATATATGTTTTATGACTTTTCATATTTCATATTCATGGGCTATAATGTTTTATATGTGCATATACAAGGAAGCAATGAAATTTCAAAGGTTGCGGATTTTCTTGCCTTTCTAGAAAGTAGTTGTAATATTTATTAAATGTTTGTAATAAATATTGTTATTTTCAATGTCTTATTTAATGGGTATGTTTAAAGGTTTGTAATAAATACTGTTATTTTCAATGCCTTATTTAATTAGTATGTTTAAATGTTTGCAATAAATACTGTTATTTTCAATGCCTTATTTAATGGGTATGTTTAATACAAAGACATACATTTAATGATGTTTCATCAAAAGTTGTTATTCATAGAAATAGGTTTTTGGCGCCAAATTGCCATGTTTAGTAAATGTGTTAAGTTCACTTATGCCATTATATAGATATAGATTTGTTTTATAAGTATTATCTTCGTCTCAGTGTAAATGTGTTTGTTTAGTAGAGCCGTGCGTTCAAAATGAGTTGAAATGAGTTGAAAAAGAATCAGTTTTTTGCTAATTAATCGTATCAATAGAGAGTTTTTGAGTGGAGCTTTTTAAAAATCTTAATTTTAAATATTAAAAAGAAAAAGAAAACACGTGATATAATAATCTAAAAAAAATGTGTTAGCCCCAAATATATTTCATATGATGTAAATGTTATATGTAGATTACCAGTTCATAAAAATATTTGATAGGAAAAAAGGGAGATGTAGAAAATGATGAATTGAGGGAAGAGTGTATATGGAAGGGGTGATTCGGGAACATGGCGGAGGGTAGAAGAAAGCAAACATTAGGAAATAAAGTATATCATGGTGGAAAGTAGTAATTTTTTCAGATTATTTTTCCCATGTCCTCTATTTTTTTTAAAAAAAAAATATTTTTATTTATTTAAATTAAAAAAATAATATAATATAATTAGTTCACCAAAAAAATTTGTCAAAAAATATATGTTGTAGATTTAAATATTAGCTTCTGTTTAAAAAAAGAATCATACCAATCGGATATGTGTAGCTTCACAAACATCTTAAATCGTCATGTGCTAGTCATACGACATAAAATATGTTAAAAAACTAACACCCAGTTACTTTTGTAGTCAGATTGCAACAAAATGACAAAGTGAGTATACCAATTGGCGAAATTGAAAACACAACATCAACATTGCAATTTTTTGAAAAAGTCAGGAACCAAATTGCAATTAACCCTAACTTTAAAAACACTACAACAGGTTATAATAAACACTATAATTGGCACTAAAAATACACTTAAATGACACCAGGAATGGCGTTAACTAACACACTCACTAGCGATAAAAAAACACACATGAACTGACACAACAGAATACTTCCATTGGCACAACCAGTTTGAGTGATAAATGTCGTCAAGTATTTTAATAATACCAGTGCACGTGTTTAAGAAAGTCAATTCATGTGTTTTGGAATGCTAATGCATAGTATGTAATTGAGTTCACGTGGTGCTTAAAATGACCAATTATAGTGTTTAAGATTACCAGTGCATTTATTTTATTGGCACTAGTCCATGTGTTTTTAAGTACCAGTCCATGTGTTGAAGAGTGTCAGTCCATGTATTACATAGTTTCAGTCCGTGTCTTCAAAATATTAGTTGCAGTTTCGAAAAGAGTGCTATGAGGTTTGAGAAATTATCATTATTTAGAAAAAATACCACAGTTCATTTTTTATATAAAGTTCTACTAATTATTCACAAAAATGTCACAGCACGGTTCTAAAAAATATGTTTGTCATAATCATATGAAAAAACGTGTTTTACGTAAGATTTTCATTTTTTGTTTAAATAGGTGAAACTTAAAAAAAAAAGTCTGGTGGCATTTTTGTAAATTACAAAAATACTTTTTATCAAACGTGTGGTGACGTTTTCGTAAGTACCTGACAGTCTGACACTCCGTTCAAAACGTGCGGTGACATTTTTGTAAATAACTAAAACTTATTAACATAACACCATACCGCACGGCACCACTGACGCTCTATAACTCTAAAACTAACACTATTTAATACAAGCACCAACAATTTGTAAACACACAAACTGACACTCAATAATACATATAATAGCGGATCTAGGAATTATTATAGTGAGTGCACAAAATATAAATGTTAGATTTGAACTCAAGACCTCATAGACAAAACCCTTACATTTTCCCACCAAGCTAAACTAGTTTGTTTGTCAATGGGTGCACTTTCAATGTATTCTCAAAAAGTATATATAAAAGTACATATAAATACACACACCAAAAAAAAAAATTGCAACTTTGTTGGGTATGCTTATTATAAACCACTCATATTACCTTAATTTGATTGATCTCATAACCTTATTTTACTCTTTGTGGACTTTAGGATATATTGTAAGAAGTACTTGTACTTCATTTAGAATAGTCCATTTTTGTTAGTTTGTTAGGCTTAGCAGATTAGGACCCCAAAATTTTATAAGTCTGGAGATATGTGGCAAGTCCCCATCTACCGCATGAACATGTGCTTGCCGCATGGATCATCTCAACTCATATTCTCTATTGACCGCATGAACCAAGGCGACCGCATGGTTCATCCTGCCGCATGTAACCAGAGTTGAAGAAACTCAAGTTTGGTGCAAACTTAACCATGGTCACACTTGTGTCCAAAACCTTGGTTAGTTTAGAACGTTGCAAATTCAAATTTCAAATTTGAATACAACTGTCATCATAGTACAGTTGGACCACCATGACTCTGCAACAAAAGGACAACTCAGACTAAGCTCCAATTATAATTCAACAGCTCATTGTCCTTCAACTTGGACCCCAAGTATTTCCAACGGCTAGTTTCTCATTCAAGGCTATAAATAGTCCTTGTGTTCTTCATTGAACTTACGCTGAGATTCTAAGAGAGAAATTGCTGTTGAAATTCTTGGTGATAGAAGATCATACTCAAGATTTCCAGATTCCTTCGAATCTTCAAGCACTCAACCTTCAAGTCTTCAACAAGTCTCCAGCAACCTTCAAAGATCAAATCTCAAGCCTCATCATACAAGTTTCATTACGCTCTAAAATCATATAGATTCCTAAGAGCTTCTGATTCTTACACACACACTCACCCCGATTGATCAATCACATAGATTGAATCATTAGAGATACACTGGTCTAAGTCTAGGATTGTTCTTCATAGAAATAAGTGTTGATTCAAATACTTCATCTCTGTAATCTGTACTCAATCGAATCTAATATATACCTCATTCAAAATCCAAGACTGACCATCTTGGTAAAGGACATAGATCTTTTAACAGATCGAACATTTCCAAATCATTGTGTTCTTTACTTACTTCACTTTACATTTCTGCAAATTTACTTTAAGTCTTGTTCATCTTGTTCCTTTTGTTCTTCACTTGTTCATATTAATCTTGTTTGTCTTTTTAGTGTTTGATCTTTCAGATTTAAGAACAATTGTGAATTGTTTTTGTTTGTCTACCTTATTGCCTAAGTTAAAATCTGACTAACTTATCATTTGCCAAAAATCTCTAAGACACAAGTTTTCAATCTCTCAACCTACCTCACTCAAACCTACCGCATATCATCCGACCGCACTCTTAACCTACCGCACATTTTACCTACCGCATTGAACTTATCAAAAACAACTCTAAACTTGTTTCAACGAAAACTTCCGATGTGCATTTTATACTTGACCGCGTGGTATTTCATCTACCGCAAAATTCAAGTGTAAGCATAAAGGTTGAATTTTGAAAAAGGGTTGAAATTTTAAATAGGCTATTCACCCCACCCTCTAGCCTATTTTCATACCCTTGTTATGTCTCTGGGACCAACAAGTGGTATCAGAGCAAACACCTTCATAAAACTTCTGTTTTTCAAGCTTAACAGCTTGGGTGCGGATTCAAAATGGCAAGTCAGAAAACTATGGCAATGGTTAACTTCACTCACGTTCCAGCGTTCGACGAAGATAATTTTGACGTATGGAAGCACAGCATTCTAACTCAGTTCTACTCCATGGACGAGCAACTTGGTGATTGTCTTACCATTGGACCATACTTCCCAATGAAAGCTAATCCGAATCCAGAAACCAATGCAGACATACCATCAATCAAGAAACCAAAAGCTGAATGGACCGATGAAGAGAAAAGACTAGTTGGAATGGATGTGAAAGCAAAGAGCATACTCCTAAGTACCTTGAGTACGTCTCAACGTCGACAAATCATGGAATGTGCTACAGCTAAAGAACTTTGGGATGCAATTGAAGATTACATCGAAGGAGATCAAGCTTGCAAGGAAAGCAAAAGGTTTGCAATTCAAAGAAGATTCAACAACTTTGCTAAGATCCCCGGTGAATCACTAAGAGCCACTTATGATAGTTACATTGAGATCGTGAGTACTTATACAGCACTCGGAAAGAAGCTTACCAAGAAAGAAATCAATGTTAATTTTTCTCGCTGCTCTTGGTTCCCAATATCTTCACAAAAGAAACACTCTTGAATATACCAAGCTTCTAGATGATATGTCACTCAGAAGCCTCTATGCCAACCTCAAAGTTTTTGATATCAAGCTCCATAACATTGAAGAAATGGAAGGAAAAACTAAGAGTTTATCGTTGGTCGCTCAAAAGGAAGAAGTGATCGAGGAAGAAGATCCAAAAATCTCCACATCAGAATTTCTTGATATGGATGATGATGATTTTGATACGTTCGTGAAAAGATTCCAAAAGTTCAGAAAGACAGCAAGACCCGGATCAACAAGCAAAGCTCCAACAAGGTTTTCAAGGAGCAGCCCTTCAAAGAAGAAAGAGAACTTCAACTTCTCCAAGAAGAAAGAAGATCTTGTTTATTTTAATTGCAGGAAACCAGGTCACTTCGCATCAGAATGTCCAATTCCCAAGTACGAGTATATGAAGAAGAAAAGTAACTTTACTCCAAGGTATTCAAATCAAAAGGGAATGATGGCTGAAGAAGACTCAACCTCAAAAGAGTTAGCTACTTAGATAGAGTCAGACTCTGATGAAAGCGATGAGGATTCTGAAGAAGGTCACATCTGTTTGGTCGTTCAGTCCGATGATGAGGATGATAATGAAAGTCGTCGCTCACCAAATGCAAAACCTAAACGGATAAGTTATACGGCCGATGAACTTGCTAAAAAATGATTCCTAACTCCGGTTCAAAAGAATGGTGATCTTCTATTTTCAAGATGTGATGTGATTGCAGCAAAGAAAGCTCTACTAAATCCCAAAGTGAAGGAAGTTCTATCTACCACACCTCAAGTCAAGTTTGACATTTCCCTCGATGAACAAGAAAAGATGTTCATGAAAGCTGAACAGGTAATTAGTAAGTTTTCTGGCATGAAGGAAGCTTTAGCACTTTCAACTGAAGAAATTTCCCAGCTTAAGATGGAGAAATCTCTACTAAGATCTAAACTCACCCTCCTTAAGGAGCAGATCAAGAGCATGACTCCTCTTACTGATCGAAACCGTTTCTTAGAAGAACAAAATGCTATATTTAAAGTTAAAAATGATGAATTGGTTGCTGAGATAAATGATCTTAAAAGGATTACTAATGAGTGGACCAATTCACGTGTCACTATGGAACAAATCTTAGAATCCCAAAAGTCTAGTGGTGATAAGGAAGGCTTGGGATTTCAAACTAGTGACAACTTTAAATGTGCATCTTGTTGTGAAAGAGATGAGAAATTAACCCAGCAAACTTTGGAAGGGTCGAAGGCTAAACATCATGTTTCAAAGGGTGTAGGACAAGAACCAAAGAAGAAACTAGAGTTCAACTATGTCTACCCTAAGAAACAAACTGGCAAGGCAAAGTTGAAAGGTATTGTCATGGATGAACCTACCGCAGAGGCTTTCTCTAGCAAGGTAGATGGTGCTCCCTACCGCATGATCTTGCCGCGAGGTCAATCGATCGCACCTAGGAAGCTGGCAACCGCATCCTGGAAGCCGGCGACCGCAAGTGGCGGCAAGGCAGCAAAGTTCAAGAGGATGAACTTTGTTAAGGAGACCTCATCCATACCAGTAAACAATGTTATGCTCAAGACTTCAACGAAGTTTGTTAACCCTCAGTTGGGTGGCTTCCACCATTGTTCCGTGTGTGATGATTATTGGCACAAGGCTGCTGGATGTCTTTTAAGATTCACACCAAATCCCAGAAGGCTTAAACCCCCTTCTGTGAGGCAAGTGTGGGTTGTTAAAAGTTGCTAACCCTTTGGACCCAAAAGAATAAAAAGGGACCTTGTTCTTAAATGTTTATTTTATAGGTTTTCTGCTTAATGGCTGGACTCTCCAAGGATAGATCAAGTTTATGGTATCTCGATAGTGGCTGTTCAAGGCACATGACCGGAGATATCAACTTATTGGAAGATGTCCGTGAAGAGAAAGGTCCATCAGTAACCTTCGGAGATAATAACAAAGGAAAGACTGTAGGATATGGAGTTATTCGAAAAGGAAAAATCACCATCCAAGAAGTCTCTCTAGTTATTGGACTACAACACAATCTACTCTCAATATCTCAGTTCTGCGACAAAGGATTGCAATGCCACTTCACCTCAAATTTCTGTCTCATCAAAGATGGCACATCCGGCGTCACTTTGCTCAAAGGGATTCGTAAGAAAAATGTTTATGTTATTGATTTTAATTCATCTTGCATTTCTTCTAATCTCTGTTTTGTAGCAAAGAATGTTAGTGAGAATAGTTGGCTGTGGCACAAAAGACTAAGTCACTTAAACTTCAAGTATCTCTCCAAGATTGGTAGAGAGAATCTAGTTCGTGGTCTACCCAAAGTAGCCAATCACCACGATGAGAAGTGCACAACATGTCAACTAGGCAAACAACCCAAGGCGTCTTTCTCCAGCAAGACAACACCCTCAACTTCTTGATGCTTGCAACTACTACATATGGATCTGTTTAGACCTATTACTACCGCAAGTATTGGAGGAAATAGATATACCTTAGTTGTGGTAGATAATAATTCAAGATATACGTGGGTTGAAATGATGATCTCAAAGGATGATTGCTATGACATTTTGACCTCACTCTTTAGACAGCTCCAAACACAGAAAGAAGATGACATCGTTAGTGTTCGATCTGATAATGGTACATAATTCAAGAACAACGGTATTGATCAGTACTGTGATGATCATGGTATTTACCACAACTTCTCTGCTGCTGGAGTTCCACAACAAAACGGTGTAGTGGAAAGAAAGAATAGAACGTTGATAGAGGCTGGAAACACAATGATTGCTGAAGCAAAGCTACCTCAATACTTTTGGGCTGAAGCCGTCAATATAGCATGCTTCACTCAAAATAAATCCCTCATCAACAAGACCTACAACAAAACTCCTTATGAACTTTGGAGAGGAAGAACCCCCAACATAGCATACTTCAAGATATTTGGATGCAAATGCTTCATACTCTACAACGGTAAAGAACATTGAGGTAAATTTGCTCCTAAGGCCGATGAAGGTATATTTATTGGGTATGCTAAACACTCAAAAGCTTTTCGTGTATTTAATAAAACCACTCTTAAGATAGTAGAATCTGTCCATGTTACTTTTGATGAACATTCTCTCCTTGAGCCACATATGGCTCCAAATGTTGCTGATGATTTTGTTGAGCTTAATGAGACAGGTACAACTCGACCGCAAAATCAATCAACTCAAGGAAACCCATCTACTTCAACTTCACCTCCATCTACCTCATATGAAGCACCAGAAGCTACCATATCTGCTGCTACCTCAAATGGAGTTGAAGTTGATTGGATTCACGTAGGGAAGAATAATAAGCCAAATGGATTTGTCCCTCTTCGGAGAGATGTCAAGCTTGGGCCCCTCGAAGGAATGATGTTGGTAAAATGTTTGGCCAAACTCAAATGGATTGATTGGATCAATGTCATTTGGATTATCAACATATTCGGGATCGAGAAAAGTTTTGAACAAAACAAGTTGACTTGTTGACCATGACTTGTGTTCAAAGACATCGTGGACAAAGGGATTATGATATGTTCTAAAAGGAATGCGAACTTGTATCTAGTTACACTATTTGGGTAGGTATGACGGTTTGCTAGAACCTAATCATATCTTATGGGTTCATGTTTGGGCTCATTGCCAACTTAGTGTAATCCTAGAGGGTCACACACGAATAGAACGAATCGTAAAGGACTAAATTGGAATTATGGAAGAATGTCAGATTTTGGCTCTGGCACGGTCGTGCGCCTTAAAATGGCACGGCCGTGCCATAAATCCAAACCAAGGCAAAACCTGTCGGCATGTTTGGCACGACCGTGCCAAGAAGACAAGCACGACCGTGCCAAAAATTGTCGATATGGGGAATCATGCGGACCTGATGGCACGACCGTGCCAGATTATAGGGCACGACCGTGCCAGTCAAGTCGGCCAGTATTCTTTGTTGCCTAATTTGGTGACGGGATTTAGGTTTCCTAAGTCCTTAAGGGTTAAGGATTAGGACCTATAAAAGGATCCTTTCAGCAGCCATTAGACACATGATTATGTGTGCCTCCATAAGGTTTTGAGAGGTTATTTTTTTGTTCTAAGATCCCAAAAGTGAAGAACAAGAATATTCATAATTCCATATAGTTCTTACAATTGTGAAAGCGTGTTTCATAATTTGGTCTAGCAACCAAGATCAAGTGTTCTTGATATTCGTTCGTGGTGTGGATACCGCTAGAGGGTGAAACTTATCATCTTCATAGTTCGTGATTCTTGCTTTGTTCATGATCAAGATTTCAAGCCTCCATCGAATTCAAGGTTGCAAAATCAAAGGCATCAAGGGTTAGTATTCTAGTATTCATTATGTTGTATTCGACTTAATCATATGAATGGATCTATGGGCTTTGGGTTTCATAAATTTTAATGCTTAATTCCGCTGCGCATGTTACTACGAAACCCAACAGAAACACCCATAGATGTTGAAGAACCTATCCCACAAATCACTTATGATTGGGATGGCTCAAATGATGTACCACTAGAAGATTTACAACCACCATCAGCTCAACCAGACATACCTCAAGAAGTTCGTGAGGTCAGAGATCACCCAATTCAGAATATCATTGGTGATTTGCATTCTGGTGTTAGAACAAGAAGATCAAACTATGATGCACTTACCGCATTCATATCTCAAGTTGAACCCAAGAAAGTTGATGAAGCACTCCAAGACTCAAGTTGGGTTGTTTCTATGCAAGAAGAGCTCAACCAATTTGAAAGATGTAAAGTTTGGACCTTAGTTCCAAGGCCACAAGATCAAGGAGTGATTGGTACAAAGTGGGTGTTCCGAAACAAGATGGATGAGAATGGAAGCATCACAAGAAACAAAGCTAGGTTGGTTGCACAAGGCTATAGACAAGAAGAAGGCATTGATTACGACAAAACATTTGCCCCCGTTGCGAGACTCGAAGCTATAAGAATATTCTTGGCTTATGCCTCTTACAAAAGATTCAAGCTATATCAAATGGATGTGAAGAGTGCATTCCTCAACGGTGAACTTCAAAAAACAGTCTTTGTTGCTCAACCGCCCGGATTTAAAGATCCCAAATTTCCAAATCATGTCTACAAACTCCGTAAAGCTTTGTATGGACTCAAACAAGCTCCACGAGCATGGTATGATACTCTATCTAAATTTTTCCTTGAAAAGGGATTTAAGCGTGGTAAGATTGACACAACTTTATTCATTGCTAAATATAATGATCATACTTTACTTGTTCAAATATATGTCGATGATATTATTTTTGGTTCTACTAATGAATTGTTGTGTAAGCGTTTTGAGAAACTCATGAAAAACAAATTTGAGATGAGCATGATGGGAGAATTGACATTCTTCCTTGGGCTACAAATTAAACAATGTGCTGAAAGCATCTTCCTCAACCAAGCTAAGTACACAAGAGATCTCATCAAGAAATTTGGACTTGAAAATGCAAAGGCATACGACACTCCCATGGCTACTGGTAACAAGCTAGATAAAGACTTGAAAGGTAAGAAGGTTGATCAAACCTTGTATTGAGGTATGATTGGCTCTCTCCTATACTTAACTGCTAGTAGACCCGATATCATGTTTAGTGTTTGCGTTTGTGCTCGTTATCAAGCTGATCCTAGAGAAGCACATCTTATTGCTGTTAAACGTATTATTCGATATCTATCTGGGACTATTAACCTTGGACTTTGGTACTCCAAAGATTCAACTTTTGATCTTATAGGTTACTCAGATGCAGATTATGCAGCATGTACCATTGACAGGAAAAGCACAAGTGAAACTTATCATTTACTTGGAAATCGACTAGTTTCATGGGCAAGCAACTCAGTTTCTGTATCTACCACAGAAGCTGAATATATAGCTGCTGGAAGCTGCTGTTGCTAAGTGCTGTGGATGAAGTAACAATTGGTTGACTACGGAATCAAAGAAGAAAATTGTCCAATCTATTGTGACAATACATCTACCATTGCTGTCTCCAACAATCCTGTCATGCATTCCAAGACCAAACACATTGATATCAAATACCACTTTCTCAAGGATCATGTGGATACAGGTAATATCCATCTAGAGTATGTGAGTACTGATGATCAAATTGCAGATATTCTCATCAAGGCTCTCGATTCCAAGAGATTTAGGTATTTAAGAGGAGAAATGGGTATGCTAGAACTCTAACTCAAACTTGTCCATATGGTTTTGTGTACTAAATTTTTGTGTTTAAGTTTAATAATTAGGTACACGACAGATATCTCACGGTCAAGCAAGTAACAATGATCTAAAATCTCTCTCTTGACTGCATCTCTAAAGCTGCCGCAAATTTCATGCTGCCGCATTAAGCTATACTGTCGCATCAATGATCAGTTATTTCAAAAGGTTTTGAGGAAATCTATTAAGGTGGTAAACAATGTCATGTGTTCACTACCTTAGAGAAGTTAAAATATAAAGCAAGGTATGCATCTCACATCGACCGCATATAGCACGGTCGCCTTTCCAGTTACCGCATTCAATGGACCTGTAACACCCATCCTATTTCCTGTTAAATATTTGACATACTTGTTAAATACTTGAACTTGCATATTATGTGTTAGTTTTACTTGGGTTAAAGTTTTAACTGCTTTAAATAGTTAAGGTGGTTAAATGTCTAGTTTTGACTTTTGGGTCATTTGTGAAAGTTGGACTTCAGGGGTCTTTTTGTTAAAAGTGAAACTTGAGGGGCCTAAGTGCAATTCTTTGAAAGTTTTAAGTATATCTTGTGTTTGCCTGGGAGAATCATTTCTTCCCCAAATTTCTTACGAAGGCTCCCTCTGTTTCATAACCTAGGTTAAAAGTTTTGCCTATTCTCGACTCCTCGAGTTTAATTATCCCTCCGTTCTTGATTCCGATCCCGGATTAATATTCGTGGCGTTGAATAGAGCGTTCCAGGCCGAACAGAAATAAGTTTTGGTCAACTTGAATTTTGACTAGGTAAGTTATTAGCTCCCCCTTACTTGTAATAACATGCATAAATGTTATTCTTAACACTTGTGATTGTTAATTTTGTGTTTGGGGTGATTTTTGTGGTACTTGTAAATTTGGGACAAGGGGAGAAAAACCTACTGGGTAAACTAATGAAAGGAAATGAATAAGTTGGTTTTAAACTTGTTAGTGCACTTTGATGGATTGTTAAATGTTAGTGAAAAGTTACTCCTAAGCTTGGGACGGAGAATTGTTAAGTTTGAACTCAGGGGAAATTTACCAAATTGTGCTGAGCACGGTCGTGCGCCTTTAATTAGCACGGTCGTGCCAAATATCGCCTTTAGGCAAAAATCTCTCGGCAGTGTTAGCACGGTCGTGCGCCTTTTATGGGCACGGTCGTGCCAAAAATGAATTTTGGGTGAAAATCCCTCGGCAGATTTAGCACGGTCGTGCGCCTTTTATGGGCACGGTCGTGCCGAAAAGGAATTTTGTGTGAAAACCTCTCGGCTTTGATAGCACGGCCGTGCCACTTTTGCACGCACGGTCGTGCCAAGTGAAATTTCTGATTTGTTTTCCTTCTTGAATGGTTTCCTTCATAACTTTCTATAGGAAAGTCGGAATCAAGATCCGAAAGAAGCTGAATAACCTAGACTCAGAGGGCTATTCAAAGACTAAATTAATGAGGTTTTAAAGTGATTGTCTAGAGCACTTAGATAGGTGTTTTAGGACATTGAACATAAGTATAGGAGTAGTATCTCTTCGTTATGTCTTGAAAGTGCTATGAACAAGCACTAATGTGTTATACTTGTTGTGAATCCAATGATTGTGCACCTTAGGGGCATTAGCACAAGGTCTTAGACTTGAACATCCTAAGAATAGGAGTTGGATTTTGTAAGAGTAAATGTATAACTCTTATACTTGTTTGTATGTCCAAAGATTGGAAGTTATAACTTGAAGTATAAGACATTAAAAGCTTGTACATGACTTGAACATCCATAGAAATGGATTAAGACTTGAATATAAGATAATAAAATCTTGTACTTGGCTTGACACCAATACATATGTATGGTAGTGAACTAGAAAGTGCTATGAACAAGCACTAACTTGTATGAAACATGTTCTTGTTGTGTATGTGCAAACATTGCATATAGTTACTTGATAACAAGGTGACTTCTTGAGTACTTGAAGCATGTTCCTTGTTGAGCTAGTCCACTACATTTGGATTAGTTCTTCTCCCGTTGTTCAAGTAAATATCTACTTGTACCTTCTTGTGTGAGTCCAGCTGGTTCTCCTTGCTTGTTCGAAAATATATAGGTTCACGCTTGTCGCGAGAGCTGGGGTTTAAGTGACAATCGAGTCCCTATGTATTTCCGCGTGACCCCTTACTACCGGCCATAGTAAGGGCATAGCTTCCTTAGTTGGAGCAATAAGCCTGACTTAAGTGAATGCTAAACTCTTGTCTTGATCACCTCGTGAATATTCATGAGTCGTGATATTGGGAATGACACTGGTTACCGGGTCTTCTGATATACTGAATAATCAGTTCCTGTTATTGATCGTGATTGTCAAAGTAATACAAGCTACGACAACAAGGGTATTCTTGGGAGGAATAAGGAAGGAAGCAATATCCTTATAACTTGCTTGTTTAGCCTTATGTGCTACTTGATGAGTGGATTATCCTCTCATATACTTGTTACTTGATGATACTTGAGATATGATTATTTGAGTATCTACTTGAATTGCATGATAACATGTCATGTAGTTGCATCTAATAGCTTACTGAGATTTATCTCACCCTTTATTTGTTCCCCCCCAGGAAAGGAAGGATAGTGCGCAGTGAGGCTCGACATAGTTGGGAGCTTGCTTCGCAGGTCGTGATTATTTTGGGGCTTGTGTCCTTTTACACTTGGTGAGGACGATGTATTGGGTTTTGTATAACTCCTTATTTTGGGGTAGACAGTCTTGTTCAGTTCTTGTTGTCACTAGACATCTTGTATAGTACTCTTAATGCCAGCTTATGTTCTAGGCATGTTTCCGCTGTGTATGTATTAAGTTTGGTTTTGAATTTTCTTGTCTAGAACTCGTGTTGTGAGCTAGTATAGCTCCTTACTCTAGAGTATATATATCATGTCAGTTTGTTAAACAAATGTCATTAAGTTTCTTGTTAAGTTTCTTGTTTCCCGTTAGGCACTCCATCCAGGTTCGAGGTTCTATTAGGGGATCCCGGGACCTGGGGGCGTGGCAGGTTGGTATCAGAGCTACCCTGGTTTAGCTACCCTGTTTAGCTACCTTGGTTTGCTCTAAGTCTGGATATGGTCTATGGCCTAAGTATGGGTGAGTCTTGGGGTGTTATTAATAACGCTGAGTGTTTACCTACAGGTACAATGAGTTCTGAAGGTACTAGTGGCAGTAATCAGCTGAGATCTATAACTCCTCAAGAAGAAATGGTTGATAATGTTGACTGGGATTATCCTAATCGCCTTACAAGGTTCTTGAAGCTGAAACCTCGCAGTTTTGACGGGGAATTTGATGCCAAAAAGGCAGAGGAGTGGATTGAAAGTATTGAGAAGATTTTTACAGCCTTGAGATGTGCAGGTGGTGATAAGGTAACTTTTGCAACCTTTAAACTTGAGAAAGCCGCTGAGCATTGGTGGCAAGTGTTGAGTAAAAGTTGGGAACTGGAAGGTGTACCACAGACATGGGAGAATTTTCTTAAAGCTTTTAAGTCGCAGTTTATTCCAACAGTGGTCCAAGACAGAAAGGAAATGGAATTTCTTAATCTGGAGCAGGGAAGTCTGACCGTGGGGCAATACTCAACCAAGTTCACAGAATTGGCAAGGTATTGTGATCATTTAGTTCCAAATGAAGCTAAGAAGGCCCAGAGATTTGTTAAAGCGTTAAGGACTGAGTATAGGAAGCAACTTCTTTCTCTACAGCTCCCTAGCTATCAGCAAGCAGTGGAGAAGGCTTATAATATTGAAAATGATATTGAAGAGCACAAGGTGAAGTTGGGAACAACCATGATTGGTCGTGTATCAGAAAAGGCTCAGGGATCTGGTTCTAAAGGTGGAAAATCTGGCCGCCAAGATCGTCGATTCCGACAGCCAACTGAAAGTAAAGGTAGTGTATCAACGGGGTCGAGGACAACAGTCCAAGGTTCCAGGAGAGTATGTGGCTATTGTTCAAAAGAAGGCCATTCTGAAGACAGGTGTTGGCTAAAACAAGGAAAGTGTTTATTGTGTGGTGAAGTGGGGCATTTTGCTAGAAATTGTCCTAAAAATAGAGGAAATCAAGCTGGGGTTACAAGTCAGCAGGCCTCAGGTTCCAAGAGAGATAGTGGGGGTCGACCAAAAGTTCAGGGTCGAGTGTTTGCTTTAGATCAGCAGGGTGTAGCTGCGTCCTCTGCGGTCATAGGAGGTATTATATTACTTTCTAGTACGAGAGCGCGAGTCTTGATAGATCCAGGCTCATCTCATTCTTATGTGGCATCTCATTTTGTGTCGCATTTGCATGTTCTTCCTGATTCTATGCCTTATGTGCTAGAAGTATCTTCCCCTATGGGAGATTGCATGTTTACTTCTGAGGTTTACAAGAAATGTGAGGTTCTTGTGGGTGATCATGCCCTTCTTGCCGACTTAGTCGTGTTACCTATAAGGGACTTTGACGTGATTCTTGGCATGGATTGGCTATATGTGCATCATGCATCTGTTGATTGTTATAGAAAAGTAGTAACTTTTTCTATTCCTGGTTTGCCTGATTTTACCTTTGAAGGTGATAGGCCTTTATGTGCTATACATGTTATTTCTGCTTTAAAAGCTAGAAAACTTTTATCTCGTGGTTGTGCCGGGTATCTCGCATGTGTGCTTGATCAGAGTGTATCTGTTCCCAAGATGGAGGATATTCCTGTTGTGTCTGAATTTTCAGATGTGTTCTCTTCTGAGTATAGTATGCCACCTGATCGAGAGCTTGAGTTCTGTATTGAGTTATTACCAGGTACAGCACCAATCTCTAAAGCACCATATAGAATGGCTCCAGCTGAGTTAAGAGAGTTGAAAACACAGCTTGAGGAATTGCTTGATCGGGGCTTTATCAGGCCTAGTGTATCACCGTGGGGTGCACCAGTGCTGTTTGTCAGAAAGAAAGATGGGACTCTGCGATTGTGTATTGATTACAGAGATCTTAATCAGGTAACTATCAAGAATAAATATCCGTTACCTCATATTGATGACTTGTTTGATCAGCTTCAGGGTTCAGTAGTATATTCGAAGCTTGACTTGAGAAGTGGTTATCATCAGTTGAAAATCAGATCTGAGGATATACCAAAGACAGCTTTCCGTACCAGGTATGGGCATTATGAGTTTATTGTTATGCCATTCGGTTTGACAAATGCTCCAGCTGTATTTATGGATTTGATGAACCGTATATTCAAGCCATATCTTGATTGCTTTGTGGTGGTATTCATTGATGATATTCTTGTGTATTCTAAGTCACGGGCTGAGCATGAGCAACATCTCAGAGTGGTATTACAAGTTCTTCGTGAGAAACAATTATTTGCAAAATTCAGCAAATGTGCTTTCTGGTTAGAAGAGGTTTCATTCTTGGGGCATGTTGTGTCTGCTACTGGTATTGCAGTAGATCCTTCCAAAGTTGAAGCAGTTGTTAACTGGAAAAGGCCAACTACAGTGACTGAAATCCGTAGTTTCTTGGGCTTAGCTAGTTATTATCGGAGGTTCATTGAGGGATTCTCCAAGATTGCTACTCCATTGACTAATATGACTCGAAAAGCTATTTCTTTTGAGTGGAATGATAAATGTGAAGCGAGTTTTCAGGAGTTGAAAAGGCGTTTGACTACAGCTCCAGTCTTGGCTTTGTCTAATGGTTCTGAGCATTTCATGGTTTATACTGATGCTTCTAAAGAAGGATTGGGTTGTGTTCTGATGCAAGATGGCAAGGTAATAGCTTATGCTTCTCGAAAATTATCTCCTTATGAAAAGAATTATCCTACTCATGATTTAGAGTTGGCTGCGATTATTTTTTCTTTGCATAAATGGAGGCATTACTTGTATGGAACTAAATTTGAAGTCTTTACTGATCATAAGAGCTTGAAGTACTTGTTTTCTCAAAAAGAGCTTAACATGAGGCAACGTAGATGGATGGAGAAATTGAAAGATCATGATTGTACTATCCTTTATCATCCAGGAAAAGCCAATGTTGTGGCAGATGCACTGAGCAGAAAGACTTATATTTCTTGCTTGATGATTCGTGAATGGAAGATGTTTGAAGACTTGTGTGATTGGAATCCTTGTGAATCAAATCATGGAGTTATGTTTGCTAATATAAAAGCTACTTCAGATTTACTCCAACAGATCAAAGAAGCTCAGGTAATTGATTCTGAATTACAGAAAATCATTAGTGGAATGAATGAAGGAAAACAACCAGATTTTTCTTTTAACAGTGATGGAATTTTTACCTTCCGAAGTCGAGTTTGTATTCCAGTTGATCCTGAGATAAAGAAGAAAGTTCTTGAAGAGGCTCACAAAGCCAAGTATACTATTCATCCTGGAAGCACTAAGATGTACCATGACTTAAAGAAACATTTCTGGTGGAACAATATGAAAAGAGAGATTGCTGAGTATGTCTCTAAATATTTGACCTGCCAACAAGTAAAGGTGGAACATCAACGTCCAGCAGGTTTGTTGCAACCATTGGAAATTCCAGAGTGGAAATGGGAGCATATTACTATGGATTTTGTGACTGGTTTGCCACGTACCAGACGAGGCCATGATGCTGTTTGGGTTATTGTGGACAGGTTGACTAAATCAGCTCATTTCTTGTCTGTTTCCATGGGATATTCATTGTCTCAATTGGCATCTTTGTATGTTCAGGAGATTATCCGACTGCATGGGGTTCCTGTGAGTATTGTATCTGATAGAGATCCTCGTTTTACTTCTCGATTCTGGCAGTCTCTGCAGGGTGCTATGGGTACTAAATTGAATTTCAGTACTGCTTTTCATCCTCAATCTGATGGGCAATCTGAGAGACTTATACAGATTCTTGAGGATATGTTACGTGCTTGTGTTATTGATTTTAAAGGCAGTTGGGATACTCATCTTCCTTTGGCTGAGTTTGCTTATAATAACAGTTTTTAGTCTAGCATTGAAATGGCTCCATATGAGGCTCTTTATGGCAGAAAATGTCGATCTCCTATATGCTGGGATGAAGTGGGAGAAGCTAGACTCTTGGGTCCTGAAATGGTTCAACAGTCAGTTGAGAGTGTGAAACTCATTCGAGATAGATTGCGCACATCTCAGAGTAGACAAAAGAGTTATGCAGATCATCGTAGAAGGGATCTTGAATTCCAGGTAGGTGACTTTGTATTCTTGAAGGTCTCTCCTCGTAGAGGTATAAAGAGATTTGGGAAGAAAGGAAAGTTATCTCCTCGTTATATCGGTCCATTTGAGATTCTAGAAAGAGTTGGTAAGTTGGCTTATAGAGTGGCTTTACCTCCTTCTTTATCTGGTATTCATAATGTGTTCCATGTATCTATGCTTCGCAAGTATATGGCAGATGAATCACATGTTCTTGAGTATGAGGCTATTCCATTTCAGCCTGATTTGTCTTATGAGGAACAGCCTGTTGAAATTCTTGACTGGAAAGAGCAAGTATTGCGTACCAAAAGGATTCCTATTGTGAAGGTCCTTTGGAGGAATCATGAAATTGAAGAAGCTACTTGGGAAACCGAGAAAGAGATGCGAGATAAATACCCGAGCCTATTTGAAAATTTTGGTAAGTAAAATTCGTGGGCGAATTTTCTTTAAGGTGGGGAGGATGTAACACCCATCCTATTTCCTGTTAAATATTTGACATACTTGTTAAATACTTGAACTTGCATATTATGTGTTAGTTTTACTTGGGTTAAAGTTTTAACTGCTTTAAATAGTTAAGGTGGTTAAATGTCTAGTTTTGACTTTTGGGTCATTTGTGAAAGTTGGACTTCAGGGGTCTTTTTGTTAAAAGTGAAACTTGAGGGGCCTAAGTGCAATTCTTTGAAAGTTTTAAGTATATCTTGTGTTTGCCTGGGAGAATCATTTCTTCCCCAAATTTTCTTACGAAGGCTCCCTCTGTTTCATAACCTAGGTTAAAAGTTTTGCCTATTCTCGACTCCTCGAGTTTAATTATCCCTCCGTTCTTGATTCCGATCCCGGATTAATATTCGTGGCGTTGAATAGAGCGTTCCAGGCCGAACAGAAATAAGTTTTGGTCAACTTGAATTTTGACTAGGTAAGTTATTAGCTCCCCCTTACTTGTAATAACATGCATAAATGTTATTCTTAACACTTGTGATTGTTAATTTTGTGTTTGGGGTGATTTTTGTGGTACTTGTAAATTTGGGACAAGGGGAGAAAAACCTACTGGGTAAACTAATGAAAGGAAATGAATAAGTTGGTTTTAAACTTGTTAGTGCACTTTGATGGATTGTTAAATGTTAGTGAAAAGTTACTCCTAAGCTTGGGACGGAGAATTGTTAAGTTTGAACTCAGGGGAAATTTACCAAATTGTGCTGAGCACGGTCGTGCGCCTTTAATTAGCACGGTCGTGCCAAATATCGCCTTTAGGAAAAAATCTCTCGGCAGTGTTAGCACGGTCGTGCGCCTTTTATGGGCACGGTCGTGCCAAAAATGAATTTTGGGTGAAAATCCCTCGGCAGATTTAGCACGGTCGTGCGCCTTTTATGGGCACGGTCGTGCCGAAAAGGAATTTTGTGTGAAAACCTCTCGGTGCCACTTTTGCACGCACGGTCGTGCCAAGTGAAATTTCTGATTTGTTTTCCTTCTTGAATGGTTTCCTTCATAACTTTCTATAGGAAAGTCGGAATCAAGATCCGAAAGAAGCTGAATAACCTAGACTCAGAGGGCTATTCAAAGACTAAATTAATGAGGTTTTAAAGTGATTGTATAGAGCACTTAGATAGGTGTTTTAGGACATTGAACATAAGTATAGGAGTAGTATCTCTTCGTTATGTCTTGAAAGTGCTATGAACAAGCACTAATGTGTTATACTTGTTGTGAATCCAATGATTGTGCACCTTAGGGGCATTAGCACAAGGTCTTAGACTTGAACATCCTAAGAATAGGAGTTGGATTTTGTAAGAGTAAATGTATAACTCTTATACTTGTTTGTATGTCCAAAGATTGGAAGTTATAACTTGAAGTATAAGACATTAAAAGCTTGTACATGACTTGAACATCCATAGAAATGGATTAAGACTTGAATATAAGATAATAAAATCTTGTACTTGGCTTGACACCAATACATATGTATGGTAGTGAACTAGAAAGTGCTATGAACAAGCACTAACTTGTATGAAACATGTTCTTGTTGTGTATGTGCAAACATTGCATATAGTTGCTTGATAACAAGGTGACTTCTTGAGTACTTGAAGCATGTTCCTTGTTGAGCTAGTCCACTACATTTGGATTAGTTCTTCTCCCGTTGTTCAAGTAAATATCTACTTGTACCTTCTTGTGTGAGTCCAGCTGGTTCTCCTTGCTTGTTCGAAAATATATAGGTTCACGCTTGTCGCGAGAGCTGGGGTTTAAGTGACAATCGAGTCCCTATGTATTTCCGCGTGACCCCTTACTACCGGCCATAGTAAGGGCATAGCTTCCTTAGTTGGAGCAATAAGCCTGACTTAAGTGAATGCTAAACTCTTGTCTTGATCACCTCGTGAATATTCATGAGTCGTGATATTGGGAATGACACTGGTTACCGGGTCTTCTGATATACTGAATAATCAGTTCCTGTTATTGATCGTGATTGTCAAAGTAATACAAGCTACGACAACAAGGGTATTCTTGGGAGGAATAAGGAAGGAAGCAATATCCTTATAACTTGCTTGTTTAGCCTTATGTGCTACTTGATGAGTGGATTATCCTCTCATATACTTGTTACTTGATGATACTTGAGATATGATTATTTGAGTATCTACTTGAATTGCATGATAACATGTCATGTAGTTGCATCTAATAGCTTACTGAGATTTATCTCACCCTTTATTTGTTCCCCCCCAGGAAAGGAAGGATAGTGCGCAGTGAGGCTCGACATAGTTGGGAGCTTGCTTCGCAGGTCGTGATTATTTTGGGGCTTGTGTCCTTTTACACTTGGTGAGGACGATGTATTGGGTTTTGTATAACTCCTTATTTTGGGGTAGACAGTCTTGTTCAGTTCTTGTTGTCACTAGACATCTTGTATAGTACTCTTAATGCCAGCTTATGTGCTAGGCATGTTTCCGCTGTGTATGTATTAAGTTTGGTTTTGAATTTTCTTGTCTAGAACTCGTGTTGTGAGCTAGTATAGCTCCTTACTCTAGAGTATATATATCATGTCAGTTTGTTAAACAAATGTCATTAAGTTTCTTGTTAAGTTTCTTGTTTCCCGTTAGGCACTCCATCCAGGTTCGAGGTTCTATTAGGGGATCCCGGGACCTGGGGGCGTGGCAGGACCCCAGGTAAGTTATTCTAACTTAAAGATATTTAAAATATTTCGATAATATCTACCTCAAAGGCATAAAGGTAACTTCCACTTTTCCCTCGCTTTTATTTAATTCAAAATTATTTTGGAGCATTAAATTTTCATTTAATTTTTATTCCTTAAATATTTATTGAGCCGTCATTGGCTATCCTGATTTGACACCTAGTCACCTTGCATTTAATGAAAAGTAGACAACCTAGGTCACCTCAGTACCTTTTGCAGAGTTAACCCTCCATCTTCCCATCACTCTGACCTCTGCAAACCACCATCTACCAAAACCGTTCCACTTCCTTCTACCTCTCCACCACTCTGCTCATATCACTTTTTCAGAAAAATCAAAACCTCTCTTTCTCTCTCTAAACTTCTCTCTATAAACCGCCTCCCACACTCTCATTTTCTCTATATAATGACTTCGAAACATCACTCCAAGCAATCTTTGAAATCCATTGATTCTGGAGACGATAATCAACCACAATCTACTTCTCCTTTCATTATCATGGTATGAATTCTTGAACTCGCCATTTTTGTTCTTGGCAGATATTTTTTAAGACCTTTTCATATTCTCTTCGATTCTTCAAATTACTTGCTTCAATGTCGTGCAAACTTGTTGGTTATCACTTCGTCAGGATGAACTCGTTCATTCCATGATTTCATGGATGTATTATTACTATTTTTGGGCGTGTTTTTACCCAAATGGGTTTGTGATTTTTTTGGGTTTTTCTTTGAAATCCCCTCTCAATGTCTGAGTTTAATGTCGATTGTTTATTAAAATTGATGTGATTTTATCGCTTAATCTATGATTCCATTTCTGGTTATGTAATTTTCATTCACTTTTGGTCACTTCTTTGGAAATCTGGGTATAAGCGTTTAGGATGTTCTTCGTGTTCGTCAAAATGTTCTTTGTGTTCTTGGCATACTTCATATTTTGATCCACTTAATTTACCCTCCCTTGGCATTTCGTGTTCGTGCACTATTCACGTTTTGATCTGACTTTAGTAATCTCATTGATGTTTGTGGTAACCTCCCTTGATCTATCTACCGCTTCTCTAATTTACCTTGCCTCACTTGACGCATCTCCTTGCCGCATTTTTTATGACAAGTGACCGCATGGTTTCTTCTAAATCCTAAACTTTGCACTTTGTTTTGTTTCAGGACTTGAATCACTTTATTCCAGGCATTGTGTTGGACCATGAGGATCTGAAGATGGATGCTATCGGCCGCAATATTCTTGCTAGACTCAAGAAATCTGGGATCCTTCCTTTATTTACCATTAACCAAGATTTCCACCTATCGGCATTTGTAGATGAGTTCTTCAGTTTTGCGGTAGAGATGGAAAGTGCTGACGAACCTGATTCTCAACCCAAATTCATCAAAGCAAAGGTCATGGGCATTGACCTATATTTCGATGCAAGTGACTTAGCCCATGCCTTAGGCATTAAAAGGCTCAAGGGCGGACCAGAGGACATCACAAAAGAAGAAATTAAGAGTTTGGCAAAGAAGCTTGCTGGATCATCTGATATCCTTAAGATCCAACGAAAAGATGTGGGAGAAATAATGTATCATATCGGGCACCTGGTTGATCATGCCCTCCTATGCAAGACTGGCAATCATGCTAACTTCAACAATTCGCAGTGGATGATCTGTGCTGCGATCTACCTGGGAAGGCAATTGGATTGGGGTCAGATAATATATGACGTGTTGAAGGTTAATATCCTTTCTTATAAGGATGCGGCTGATGCAGGCGAGACGAAGTACCGCACTAACAGCCGTCTTATCTCTTACTTGTTGGGTCTCACTCTTCGAATCAAGGAGTTGTATATGAAAAATCCAAACTACCAGGTGATGATTTCTATATCAAAAGACTTCTGTCGCAAGTCAATGAAAACGAACTACAGAAACAATTTTGGAGATGAGATGTATAGATTCTATCTGTTGAAAGACCCGGTTGAAGCATATGTTTTTCCTAAGTACACGAAGCGTGGACTTATAAATTTGGGTAACAATCAAATGACCGCAGAAAAAGCTGCCGCATTTGAACAAGAACGGAAGCAAGCTGCCGCTTTGAAGGCAAAAGCTAAAGGCATTGCTGTTCCCTCTCCTCAAACCTCCTTTAAAGGAAAATAAAAGGTTGGTGAATCATCTGTTGTGAAGAAGTCCAAACCATCTGCGGCTGGAATCACAATCACTGAACCATCGGTCCCTACCGCTCCAAAACCAAAGACCCTATCGAAACCCAAGGTCACTTTGACCGCACCCACTTCCCATGTCACTCAACCCAAAGCTAAGTCATCCAAGACTCTCTATACCGTACCTTCCAAGACTTTCATTCCATCTAAGTCTATAGCTTCTTCTGCCCCCAAATCTAAAGCTGCCGCAAGTCAGGGGAAGCCTTCACTTGAGAGAGTTGAGAAACCTAAAAAGAGGTCTCATACTCCCAGTCCAGTTAAAGTCTCCAAAAAGGCCAAGGTCAAACCTCCATCACCTGAAGTCCACTCTCCAGAATTCGCCTCTGATGAAGACCTTACCGTATCTCCTCCGAAAATTTCGAAGAATTTTGTGTTGGATGCTCAACTAGATGACATGGAAGAGGTCTCTCGACCCGAGGACAATGATAGTTCTGCCGCAGATGAAAGTAAGAAGACTGATGATGAGGATGTTAATGATAACTCTGAGGCTGATGATGCCGCACCTCCAACCAAACCTATTGACAAAGGTTTAGTTGATGAAAGCTCAGAAGATGAGGAGAAGGCAAGCTCCATTGAAAGTGATAAGTCCACAGGTGGTAAAGATATGGACGTTGAGAATGTTGAAGATATTGTTCCGGAAAAATCGGATGCATTTGTTGAAGTTGATAATATTGATGTGACCATGCCCCCAACCGTTACTGTTCCTATTTCTGAGCAAGGAATTGACAAGGTCCTTCCTGCCATTCTCCCAGATCCTGCCGCACCAACTCCCTCGACCGCACTACTTGAGGCTGCCGCATCATCCACTGCTGAGCTCCTTGCCGCAGTTAAACTTTTGACTCAGATGCAGGCAGACACCCAGTCACAGGTTGAATCTTTGGTGTCTAGTATGGTGGCACTTCGAGAGGAGGTTATTGAATTGAAGACTGCTCAGGCCGCTTTAAAGCGAGATGTTACCTCACTTCCCTCCGAAATGATTTCGACCATTAAGGGGGAGAGTATTGTGTTAACAAAGGCTGTGAAAGACATTCTTGATGGAACATCTGGCAGTTCTACCGCACGTCCTCCGCCATCTGCCGCAGATGCTCCTTCCTCAGACCTAACACTTGATGCATTGAATGAAGGTCTCAGAAAGCAAACTCAGTTCATCAGCAATGGTGTTGTTAGGGGTGTTGAGGGATCAAGCAAAGAATTGTCCAAGGCAATGAATCATGATAAGCTAGAAATGGTAAAAGAGCTTGAGATAAAAAATGTAAGGATTGAAAGCCAGTCTACCCGGATTGATCTTCTTTCCTGCAGAGTTAATACGGCTTTGGCTCGTCTTATCCGCGTAGATAATCAAGCTGGAAATCAGCTAACTCAGGAAGGTCACGGCAACATTCAAGCTAGAGGTGAGGAAGAGGAAGAAGAAGATGGAGTCACTGCTCCAGTCATGATTCCAGGATTGAATATCCCAGCCTACCGTTTTCCTCTTGCCGCAAAATTCATTGAAGACCTTATTGATATTGACCGCATTTGATCTGACCGCATGTGGTCATGAAAATTGTTGATGTTTTAAAACACTTTCATTTTCTGTTTGTGTGTTTGGGTTGTAACAAAAAAATATTCTCTTTTGCTTTTACTCCTATGCTTTAATGATTATCATTTGGAGTATGTTGTGATTGTGTTGATGCATTTCTATCCTTTATTATTTACATATCTTGAAATGCTTCAATTGTTATTTCTATCTTCTAGGATCAGTAATTTTTTTTTTTATTTTTAGGATGATAGAAATCTATGACATTGGCTTAGAGTGTGCATTGACTTGGGACATGATATTAATAAAATGTTTAGTCTTGAAAATATGTTTTTACCAAGTACAATGAATTAGCCTTTGTTATAGTAGGTAATGGTCTCAATCAAATAGGGGGAGATTGTTGGGTATGCTTATTATAAACCACTCCTATTACCTTAATTTGATTGATCCCTTAACATTATTTTACTCTTTGTGGACTTTAGGATATACTGTAAGAAGTACTTGTACTTCATTTAAAATAATCCATTTTTGTTAGTTTGTTAAGCTTAGCAGATTAGGACCCAAATTTTTCTAAGTCTGGAGATATGTGGCAAGTCCCCATCTACCGCATGAACATGTGCTTGCCGCATGGATCATCTCAACTCATATTCTCTATTGACCGCATGAACCAAGGCGACCGCATGGTTCATCCTGCCGCATGTAACCAGAGTTGAAGAAACTCAAGTTTGGTTCAAACTTCACCATGGTCACACTTGTGTCCAAAACCTTGGTTAGTTTAGAACATAGCAAATTCAAATTTCAAATTTGAATACAACTGTCATCATAGTACAGTTGGACCACCATGACTCTGCAATAAAAGGACAACTCAGACTGAGCTCCAATTAGAATTCAACAGCTCACTGTCCTTCAACTTGGACCCCAAGTATTTCCAACGGCTAGTTTCTCATTCAAGGCTATAAATAGTCCTTGTGTTCTTCATTGAACTTACGCTGAGATTCTAAGAGAGAAATTGCTGTTGAAATTCTTGGTGATTGAAGATCATACTCAAGATTTCCAGAATCCTTCGAATCTTCAAGCACTCAACCTTCAAGTCTTCAACAAGTCTCCAGCAACCTTCAAAGATCAAATCTCAAGCCTCATCATACAAGTTTCATTACGCTCTAAAATCATATAGATTCCAAAGAGATTCTGATTCTTACACACACACTCACCCCGATTGATCAATCACATAGATTGAATCATTAGGGATACACTGGTCTAAGTCTAGGATTGGTCTTCATAGAAATAGGTGTTGATTCAAATACTTCATCTCTGTAATCTGTACTCAATCGAATCTAATATATACCTCATTCAAAATCCAAGACTGACCATCTTGGTAAAGGACGTAGATCTTTTAACAGATCGAACCTTTCCAAATCATTGTGTTCTTTACTTACTGCAGTTTACATTTCTGCAAATTTACTTTAAGTCTTGTTCATCTTGTTCCTTTTGTTCTTCACTTGTTCATATTGATCTTGTTTGTCTTTTTAGTGTTTGATCTTTCAGATTTAAGAACAATTGTGAATTGTGTTTGTTTGTCTACCTCATTGCCTAAGTTAAAATCTGACTAACTTATCATTTGCCAAAAATCTCTAAGACACAAGTTTTCAATCTCTTAACCTACCTCACTCAAACCTACCGCATATCATCCGACCGCACTCTCACCGACCGCACTCTTAACCTACCGCACATTTTGCCTACCGCATTGAACTTATCAAAAACAACTCTAAACTTGTTTCAACGAAAAATTCCGCTGTGCATTTTATACTTGACCGCGTGGTATTTCATCTACCGCAAAATTCAAGTGTAAGCATAAAGGTTGAATTTTGAAAAATGGTTGAAATTTTAAATAGGCTATTCACCCCCCCCCTCTAGCCTCTTTTCATACCCTTGTTGTGTCTCTGGGACCAACAAACTTAATATGAGAATTCATTGGTTGCACACCTCTACCACAAAATAGTAAGGGTGGGTTTGCCCCTAACACATGAACTGACATTTTATTAAATGATAAATTCAATTTCATTCTCAATCAAAAAAGAGTTGGCACTCCACAAAGGCCAGAAACTCACTCAAAAATTTCAATAGTAGTTTCAACTCTTAATCTATAACAAATATATTTTCGATCTAAATCTTGAGACGTGCGGATGGCTCTCCAAGTAAAACTTGGACAAATCACTTGGAGACTGCATCAATCCGACATTTAAAAAAACCGCTCGAGTAATATGTTGCGCTGAGCACTTTATATGCAAAATCCGATTTGACGAGAAAACGCCTACCAAACATCTCAAAATCCACGGACAATCCTTGTGCAGTTAGAACATTGACATCAACTTCATTGTGAAAAAATACAAGAACCGTTGCAATTTCAAAATGAAACAAACAACAAACATAGACTCTCACAAATGAGAGAAAACAACGGCTCTCATAAATGAGAGAAAATGACTCTTAGCAAGGATATAATTTATTGTTGAAAAACAAGAAATCTCTCTTGAAAATTAAAGCGGGTAAAAGATGTCTTCTTTTTTTCATCAGTCACTTGTTTGTAACCATGATCACACAAGTGTCTGAACAACTTAACACACATGTTGTTATTCACGCATCCTAAATTTCTTCTTTATCCATCATGCTGCACTTGTTGAGCGCCAGTTTCTTGTTCTTTGTCAACATGACAGGTCCCACACCACAACATGTTTGTCCCACATCTCCAGTGCAACGAAGAAGCATCACATACTACTCCTATCAAGACATTGTTCTCCAACATATTGCACAACATGGCAACATCGGTTATCAATTTTCTCGCCGCTACACCAACGCGTTTGTCTTGCACATTATGTGTCGTGAAGGAGCATCTATGGCCTCCTCTCACCATGTCATTTTTCTCTATCCAACTGATGTAAACACCACGACGGTTGCTTTAAAAACATCTGGCAAATGAAAGAATCATGGTGATAATACATCTACCATCTTCGACATCTTCACGCCATGGACTAGAAGCAGTCATTCTTCATGGAGTGATGACGGTGGCTATCAACATTATTCTAAGCGGTTCATCACTACGGATCGTCACCGCTCTGATATCAAGTTAGAATCTGAATTTCGTGTGGAGAAATTTTTTTTTATCTCAGATATTACAATGGTAATACACCTATTTATACATAATTCTATGATTCAGCATAATATGGAAAATAGCTAAATTAGGAAAGAGATATATGCTATACAAAAATCCTAACCAAATCGGCTATGAATATTCGGTCATATCATATCGAATATACAATATGATTTTCAAATCCTTCAGCTAATATCACAAAAGATATATATGTGCATATCTTTGCATATCTTATTCGGTTTCCGCTTGATCTCGATTTCGATCTCGCTCTTGGTTAACTCGGTTCAGCTCGATCTCGATTCAATTCAATCTCCAACTATTAACACTCTTAAACACTTTCATTGGATTCAAACTCATGCACTGACACTCAATAACACATGAACATGCACCATTGAACACTACAGCTCGCACTTTTTAAACATTACAACTGACACTCTCAAATGTTATCACTGACATTCTTATAATTATAACATATGCACTAACATTCAATAATATATGAACTGACACTCCAACATCAGGTTAGGCGCAACTTCTATGGACAAGGCTTTGAGCTGCTCCCACATCTCCTACTACATCTTTGTCCCATAAATTACAACAAGTTGATAATTTAATCCACTCAATTAGGTGTTTAAAAGATATTAAACTTAACATCAACAACTAAGGAGTGTTGTGCAATTATCAGGACATTTGGTACCGGTTGATTGGAGCCTCACATCAATAATTTTAAAAATTACTTTGATATACTTGAGCTCACCTTTTAGGCCCACCATCTCCGCTCAAGTCATGCCATTGCCACATCAAATGCAATCAACATTTGGCACTTAATAGATTACATAATGCAATCAACATTTGGCACTTAATAGATTGATAAATTGTTTGAAATACTTTATACTCTTTCCATACCAATAGCATAAGTGTTGGAATAGTCTTGTCAGTAATTTATATAAATATACTTTATTTATTTCAGTAATTTATATAAATATACTTTATTTATTTGTACATTACTTATATCATAATAAAATTATAACAAGACCATATTCCTCTCAAACCACATACACTTTCCCAAACTCTTTCTTTTGCTATTTCTCTAACATAAAGGGGAAATCGCAACAAAATTCATAGATTTCGAATAAAATATGACAATTGACCCTTATTAGACTGTGAATGCTATTTATAATTATTAATCTTCATTTAGCAAATTCAAGATCTAATGGAATAAGTCTAGGCCACAAATAAATATGTCAAAATACGACTTTTAAAAGAAGAGTTGGTTTTGGGGGAAACTAGTTCCTGCATAAGTTATAAAAAGTTCATTTTTTACCCCTTAAACACTAAGCCTTAAACCCTAAACCTTAAACCCTAAACTTTAACCCCTATAAAACATGACTTTTTATAACTTATGAAGAAACTAGTTTCCCCCAAAATTTTCTCTTTTTTAAAGAATATCTCAAAAAATATTTTATTGTGACTTGCTTTTTCGAGATCGGGTCTTTGCTATTTTTTATGACTTAATATAAAAAATTAGCCCTCTAAGTAATTTTTTACAACAAAATTGAAGTGGAGGGGTGTAACTAAATTGTTTATAACTTAATTATGAAAAATAATTATAACTAAATAAGGATTTGCTTTTGTCCAGCAAATTTCCTTGCGGCTGCGGGCAATCTATAGTACCTAACCTTGTTTCACTTTCACCAAAGCTGTCATTGTACACATTGTCAACCAAATTTAATTTACAGAGATTTCTCTAAATGTAGCCACATCAAGGATTACTTTAATTTATGGTTTTTTGACTTTTTGTCTCTATCCCCAGTAGATGTTAGTAATCGTTACTATAACATAATATCCTGTTTGTGATTAACAGGTGTTATTTTTTGGATATTTTGTTCTTAAAACAATTTATATTTTTGGAAAAAAATTTAAAATCGCCTTTGAAATTTAAATTATTAAATTCCTAATATATATCTTTATAATAATTTTTAAGAAATATTAACTCCGTCCAGCTCAATGTGCACAGTCTATTCATTTGGTCAATTCAACCGAACTTTGACCATAATTATATGAAAATCTAGACATTTCTTTGCAATTTTAAAAATTGTTATTGTTTCATTGTTAGAATAGTATCAATAACATTTTTTTGAATTGCATAGAGATATCTTGATTTCCATAATATTTATTAGGGGTAAATGGTTCGGTCTCGGCCATTTTAGAGACCGGACCACTAGTTAGTGGTTTGGGAAAATTTCAGACCGAACCGAACCTTGAAAAAGTTCAAGCCGAACCAAACCAAACCAAACCGCCATGGTTTGATTCAGACCATGGTTCAGTAATGTTGTTCAGACCGCGGTTTAGATCGTAGTTCACACCGTGATCTAGACTATGACTTAGATAGTGGTTCAAACTAGGGGTGGAAATGGTTCGGCTTAGCTCGGTTTGGGGTAATTTAGGAGCCAACCCGCTATACATCGATTTGGAGAAATCCCAAACCGAGCTGAACCACAAAATAGTCCAAGCCGAGCTGAGCTAAACCACCACGGCTCGGTTTGAACCACGGTTTGATAGTGTGATGTAATTTTGTTAAAAAAAATAAAATAAAAAAAGGAAACAACAGTTTATATTTCTAGTTGTGCATTCAATAACAGCTGCACAATTTGCTGAAGAAGAAGAATTAATGCTTCAGACATGGAAAACAGTTCATGAATCATGAGAAAAATAATGAAAGCACATCATAAAAAACAGTTCAACAACAGTTCATATTGAAGTGGCACAATTCAGAAACTATTATGCAGCTATATGCTCAAATAATGAAAGCACCTCATGAATCATGGGAAAAAATTAATGTTAACTTACCATGACTCCTTCAACAACATCTACAATCAACACATCCCCATCAGCATGGAAAACAGCTCGAAACGGTTCGGCTTGGTTCGGCTCGAAGGGTCAAACCGTGAGCCAAACCGAACCGTGTGGTTTGCCAATTTTCCAAGCTGAGCTGAACCGCATAATTTTAAAAACCGAGCTAAACCGCACGGTTTGGCTCGGCTCGGTTCCGAACCGCGGTTTGAGCCAAACCATTTCCACCCCTAGTTCAAACCACCATTCAGACCTAGGTTCATATGACGATTCAAATCATGGTTTAGACTTTGTTGAAAAGAGAAAATATGGAGGAAGAATAGGGATGGCAACGGGTCGGATACGGTCCGGATATCGCAAAACCCGTATCCGACCCGAAGCCACCTAGACCGTATCCGTATCCGTCCGTATCCGGCTAGCGGTAAATCCGTATCCATCCGAAGATCCGCTTTTTTTTTTTTTTTTTTTTGAATAACAAATTCAAATTTCAAAAAAAAAAAAAAAAAAAAAAAAAGGAATTGACAAATTGCCAAACGGTCGGATACGGATCGGATACGGGTCGGATACGGACGGATCTTTGGCGAAGTCCGAACCCGTATCCGAACCCGCCGGATTTTTAAAATCTATTACCAAACCCACCCATCCCCGGACGGATTGTCTCGGATACGGATCGGATTCGGTCAAATTGCCATCCCTAAGGAAGAAGAATATTTAACGAATAAAGAAGGCGAATGAAGTGAACACGCTGCACAATTTTGTTAACTATGTGCCTCAACAAATATAACACGTGATGAAATTAATATTAAATAAGATGCAAAACGAGATTTAAGAATGGTTCGGTCTGGTTTGGTCAGACCACAAACCAAACCGAACCACGCGGTTACCAATTTTTGAGACTGAACCGAACCACTCGTGTTTGAAAACCGAACTAGACCGTATGGTTTGGTTCGGTTCAGTCCCAAACCGCGGTGTGGACCGAGCCACTGACACCCCTAATATTTATAATACTCCCTCCGTCCTAAAATGATCTTCACACTTTTTTCGTCGTTACTACGAAGGAACTTTGAGTAATGATTTTAAGTTGATTTAATTATCCTAATGAAAATCTAAAACTAGTACAATTGAGTCAGCTTATACTTATTGCTCAAAGATCCTTCGTAGTAACGGCGAAAAAAGTGTGAAGATCATTTTGAGACAGATGGAGTATTATGTAAGTTTATAAAGTGAATGCTTTTTTTTTTTTTTTTTAATTGTTTAATAGAAGTACATCTCTCATATTTTTTTAACAGAACTACATACTACTGTATTAATAAATCTATTTTGTTTAAATAAGTATTAAATGTGAGTGGAAAGCTTGTCTCTATCGTGGCTACAAGTAGCCAAATTAATACAAGATGAATTACAGTCTGGTGTAGGTTCAGATTTGGCAAATCAGCAGTGGCAATTCAGAAATTTCATTAGTTATCGGGGGTATAAATGTAAAAGTAGTTTCATTTTACTTATGTTTTGTTTGTCCTGATTTCTGAGCTCAAGTTCTTAAAGAGACAAGAAGTTTATAGAGAAAAGGGAGTTGGAAATTACTTTTCACCTACTCCATGAACTATCTGACATAATTGTTACATCCTCATACTTGACAAATTATCAAATAGCCCCATAAGGTTTGCTCAAAACCAAAGTTCTAAAAAGCGCTAGGCGGTCGCTAGGCACCATAGGCCTAGCGCCTAGGCGGGCCCTAGACGGGATCTAGGCAGGGCCGAGAATTAAAACATATATAGTTATAATTTCTTAGGCGGGACCAATGCGTTTCATGAATGCCTAGTGCCTACGCGGGGCCTAGGCGAGCGACTTTTAGAACACTGCTCAAAACAATTATTGTTACAAATTTAGTTAAGTCCACATTGTTTTCTATTGAATTCAGTTTTCAGTTATTTCTCAGGTCTTACCTATCATGAATAAAATAAAATCAATTTATTAGGATGACTTTTGGATTTGCTAACAAAAATTCCTTAGCAAATGTTTTCATACTTTTTCTGTACTGTATTTTTTTTTTCCAAGCAAATTGTATGCAGTGATGATAACTAAAAAAAAAATCAACATATTAATAACTGATGCACATTCAATTTCACTTTAACCTTTTAACCGTATATTATATTTCATTTTGTGATATTTTTATTTGAACAATTCTCCACGTTCAAAATTTATTAAAATATATTCAGTTTTTACATCTTTCAACTCTAACGTCTAGTTATGACGTGAGAGAACCCTAATATGAGTGCATCTAGTATTTTCACTATTATGACGACCGATTCTTAACACACTCATATATTTCTTGTTACTTCACATTCAAATATGACTATTCAGCTAGAAGAAAAGGCATAACAAGAAACTCGTAAACATTATAGTTATTTGGAAATTAAAATTACAAGCAACGAAAAAGTATTCAGCCTATTTCACGTGATAAAAGTTGACTATTTACGGAATGAGGTAAATAATCACAGTTTGACAAAAGAAGAAGGGGTTACATGGCAACTTGTTTGAACAACAAGTGTGATACATAGCCATGTTGCATTTAGATTTGGTTTTGAGGTATCATCTTCTTTCTACCGGAATTACTTTGATTTGTGGAGTTTTTATATGAAAAATTATATAGTCTCTTCTGTTGTAAAGTGAATCCTCATTTGTTATTTTCTGAAAGCAAAATTTTACTTTATTGTTATTATTTGAGCGGGAAATATGATAATTTTGCCCCTGTACTTATAGTTAGGACGCAGATATGCCCCCAAGTCCATTTTCCGCAAATATGCCCTTGTTTAATTCTAAAGATAGGGGAAATTAGGACATCGTTAAGTTTTCGTTCAAAACTTAACGAAAACGCTGACTAGGATGGGTTTTTGGTCATTTTACCCCTCCACGTCGTTTAATTTTGCCAAATAGGCATGCTGATTCACCCAATTGATACTAGGTCGTTTCACCCGTTGTTTCCTTATGACGTCGTATCTCACGCGATTATAAAAATATCTTGTGACCCTATCAAATTCTCATTATCACAGAATCAAAACGATAAAGTTGGGGATTAGGGTTTATAGCGATTCAAATGGACTGACTCCTCGATCGTTCCATGCTCAAGATATCGTCAAATTCGGCACACAATAAAGGTAAGGAATCAAGTTATGGTCTGTTGTTTAGCTTCCCTTTGAGTTTTGCATTCTTTTTCATCATTCTTTATTCCTGCTGTTTGAACCATGCTTGTTCCTTCTTCAACAACTTCATCTTCGACCTCATTGAGACTGTCGCGCCCCGACCCGTGGTCCTACTTGGCCCCACGCCCGGGACACGCGAGGAAGACGTCGTAAAGCAACTCTAAGAAAATTTTTCGAAATATATTTTCATAAAAAGGTTCACACAACCAACACGTTACCAAAACATGACTTTAAGTCACAAAACAAACTTTCTCAAATGAGTACTTAGCCACTTGGCTATAACAAACTTTACTTATAAAATTTACAAACACGAACACCTACTAAAAGAGATGATACACGGGTACACTACCCTAAAGGTATTACATTTACATAATGTATCCTTTATACACATCACTTCCCAAAAGTCTTACCAAATATCTCTTTACCAACGTCCTCCCTGTGCTGAGACCTATTCCCTGGACTCCTTCTTATCTAAAACGGTAAACAAATAAGGGGTGAGAATAAATCTCAGTAAGTTACTAAAATGCAACTACATTACATGCTGATATGAAGATCATGAAGAAACAATATTAACAAATAAGCGTATAACACATAGCACATAACATGAGAGACTCCCTATCGCCAACCGTCCCATACCGGTTGGAAATAACGACCAACTCATCATGCAACACATAAAACGGAAATAAACACTCATACGTGGATACTGAGCCAAGGTTCTCAAACCAAACAATAGCCATCTGAGAGGCATCAACTGAGCAGCATCGAAGAGCTGAAACGGGTTCCGGAACCAAACAACAACAACAACAACGGGGGGAAAATGACACAAAGTCATAACCCAAAGTGCCCAACCTTTGGCCTAAGGAAGGGGGTTAAAAATGGGAAACCAATGATAGGAGCCTTATAATGTACTTGGCTCGTGAGACCATTATAATCCCTATCACTGCCCAACACATACAAAAGTACCAGCTGGACTTTACACGCAAGCACCATATAGAAATACTTGCTTAAACAACAATCAGGGACAATGATTCCAATGTAGGGAACCATGCCAAACACATCAAGAAGATGAACTATTCAACACATTACAAAATGTTCAACAATACTCACTTAATCAATTACTCACATTTCACAACACTTGTGTTCACAAAGGAACCAATTCTACCACTTTAGTGATCCACAACAATCATCTAACTACTTTAGAACACTACCCAAAAACTAGACCAAGATTGACCTCTAAATCCCTTGGTTTGAAAAACTCTTAACTTTTCAGATGACTGGGCGGTCGCCCAAACAGGGCTGTGCGGCCGCCCAAAATACTCTGTCCCAAGAGTAAAACCTTTCAGATAGATGTGCGGCCGCACGCCCTTTTTGGGCGGCCGCCCACATCAACTGGCAGACCAAAACTTAATCAAAGTTCACTCATTTCGTTTCACAACCCAAAATTACTTGTACTTGTAACACCTAACATTTGCACTAATACAAAGACTACAAATTCAGTCTTTAAACAATTCTAACACCCAACAAGAACCATTTCCATACTACTCTTTCTGTCACAAATTTACAAGTATAAATAAAACATACCCAAAACATTAATTCACAACCTACTAAGCATATATAACATGTTTATATCCATTTTATTAGGTACACCAACATTACTATACTTTCACAATACTACAACACCCATTTGTATTAACATTTCCCACATGCAACAAATTATTACTACTCCCTCCGTTTCACAAGTATCATTATAATTTTTAATATACTAATATACCACTTTAGGATACTTTCACTTCTTTCCCCGTCCCATAAGTAACAGTATAATTTTATAATACATTTATTTAACCTTTAACTAAAGACATTATTTTACCGTCCCACGAGTAGGAGTATAATATATAAAGCATATATAATGTTGCATCCTCTCATACTTCCCCAAAACCAAAACTACTATACCCATTTCCCACAAATAACAAATCTATAACAAGTTTTACTACTCCCTCTGTCCCAAAATTACAAGTATATAAAAAGTTATTACTACTCCCTCCGTCCCAAAATTACAAGTATATAAAAAGTTATTACTACTCCCTCCGTCCCAAAATTACAAGTATATAAAAGTTATTACTACTCCCTCCGTCCCAAAATTACAAGTATATAAAAGTATACCCAAAACATTATTTTATAACATATAAAGCATATATATCATACTTATGACCATTTTAACATTTAAAGGGGGGAATTAGTAACTTACCTATTTTTCGGAAACGAGTCAAGAAAAATATATTGTTCGGTAGATATGATATATTCAACTCCCTGAACATTTATATATAATTAGATTTGAAAATGGAGTAGTAAATAAAAAGAAAGAAAATCAAGAAGATCAAAACTCACCTTTTCTTCTCTACAACAATGGCAAATTTTCAGGGAAAAGAAATTTGGGAAAGATGGTGAGTGTGAGTGAGGGGAAACGCAGGGAGAGGGGAGAGGGTGAAGAGGTGGGTTTTGCTATTTTCAATTTTCACAAATAAATCACTCATTTTTCCCCTTTTTGCAATTAAGCCCCTAACCAACAATTCCACAAAGGCCCCCCATAATTCCCCACTAACAACTTAACTCCCCTAATCCTCTTTAATACTAACATTTTAACTAACACAAATAATCATATAAGATGTGCAAATTCATTGAATATGATGCAACAAATAAAATGCACACATAATTTTAAATTTAAAATTCTCAAAAATATAAAATAATTATAAAATAAATAAAACGGATTTTGGGGTCGTTACAGAGACAATAACCTTCTTGTACCTTTCGTTAAAATCTGGATCAATCCACTCGAAGCACTTGCAAGATTTTTTTTTATCCTAGAGCAATAGAACAAGCAACACACTAAATAATTGAACTTTTAACCCTGTTTAACAATCAATTCGAGCTTTCAAGGTTAAAAAAATAATTTTACCTCGTAAAATGGGCATCCTAGAAACCTTCTTCCTGGGTTGTCATCGGTCCACGAAGTCCACATGGGTGCCCTAATACAACAATAGCATTCTTTCATTCCTCCACTACTCAATCGAATATTGAACTCTTCTTGTGATTCCCCAATGATTTCAGTTCTTGATTCCATCGATTTTGTTGCAGTTATCTCTAACTTCGCCCTAAATTTGCAACGCCGGCACTAGCCCTAATTTATACGCAGGAATTATATATTTGGAGTGAAGGGTGAAATGGCGTAGTATCAATTGGGTGAATCAGTATGCCTATTTGGCAAAATTAAACGACGTGGAGGGGTAAAATGACCAAAAACCCATACTAGTCAGCATTTTCGTTAAGTTTTGAACAAAAACTTAACGATGTCCTAATTTCCCCTAATTTTAGATTTAAACAAGGGCATATTTGCGGAAAATGGACTTGGGGGACATATCTGCGTCCTAACTATAAGCACAGGGGCAAAATTATCATATTTCCCTTATTTGAGCTTGAAAGTGTATAAATAAAACATGATTAATGAAACAAGTACTCATGCCTAAAAAATTTTGAATAGTCAAAGAAGAGCAAATACCAAGTTTTGAACAAGATGCAATCCTCATCGACATCAAATCCTTAATTTCTAATTGTAGTTTTTTTAATATATGCAAGGTAAAGTAGATCCATTATTAAATTTGTGCATGATAATGCGAACTACGCTAAGAAATTGTATCACAACTTTATTGGCCCTGAGCCAGTTTTCTTATATAATTAAAAGCTCAGAAGTTTATTAAAAAAAAGCTTTTTTCATACGGAAAATCTATAAATAGCTCATTACCAAAGAGTATTATCCTGTCTCATTACAACTTGTATTTCCTTTGTTTATAAGTGAATGTATAAATTTTATTTTAAGAGAATTTGAAATTTACTTCATACTACAATTTACTGACAAAGATTTATAGTTTACTCAATCCGTCCCACTCGAATTAGGACAAATTTTTATTTTGGGTGTCTCATTCGAATTAGGACAACTCAAAAATAGAAATGTTATATTTAATGGGACTCACATTCACACTCACAACAACTTTCCACTCATTATTCTCTACCCTACTTTCTCTCTCCTATTTCACTTTTCATACTCACAACACCTACTCCACTAACACTTTTTCCTTAATCTCCGTACCCAACTCAAAAAAAATCTTAATTCAGGTGGGAAGGAGGGAGTATATATATATTTTAAATATTATAATTGAAAAACAAAATATAAATATAATAATTTTATTGATCACCCATTTACCGGCACACACGTACTTTTTTTTCCCTGGAATGGAAAGAGGAAAAATGATTTAGGCTTTTTCGTACGCATCTGCTCTGCTCCGTGGACTTTTTGATCAACAAACAAATAAAAACAAGAAGAGAGAGAAAGCAAAGAACAAGACGACCACAATTCCGCCATTGCTAGAGAAGAGAGAGAGAGAGAGAGAGAGAGAGAGTAATCAAGATTGGTGTATGTTAATGTTGGATATACCTTATTAGAGTAAGTAACAACCAAAAGAATTTTCTCACGTTGACTTTTCAAAAAATGGAAGACCGCCAAGGAGTGCCGTCGTCTTCTTCTTCATCATCGGCGGCGGCGAATCTACGCCCTTCGATCACTCTCCCGCCGCGTTCGGAGATGGAAAATATGTTTGCCGGTGCCGGTGCCGGTGGCGGCGGTGGAGGTGGTCCAGGGGCTGCCAGTCCTGGACCGATGACTTTGGTGTCTAATTTCTTCTCCGACGATCCGGACTCGGATTGTCGCTCCTTTTCTCAGCTCCTTGCTGGAGCTATGACTTCTACGGCGCCGGTTCCTGGACGCGGTGGTGGGCCGAGCTATCCTGTGGTTGGAGAGGTTTCCGGAAAAGACTATTTTAAGCGGCAGTCGAAGGATAAAAATGACGGTGGCGGTGGTGATTCCGAATTCCAGTTCAAGCATAGCAGGCCGCCGACTGGTTTGGTTGGCCGGCCGGCTTCTGGTTTGGTGGTGAGTCAGTCGTCGTCTATGTTGACTATACCGCCTGGTTTGAGCCCAACAAGCTTGTTTGATTCCCCTGGTTTCTTCTCTCAAAATCAATATCAAAATCAAAATCAGGTATTTTCGATTTGAAATTTAAGAAGACATGCAATTTAGTACTCCCTCTGTCCCTAAATAATGAATGTCCATTTTCAAGAAATTTCCGTCCCAAAATGAATGTTTGTTTTGAGAATAACTTTCTCTCTAACTGTTTTTTTTTTTTTTTTTTGATTTTTTTCACTAGTCTCTTTATAATTGCAAAATTAAATGTTTTGAAAGAAAATTTCAAGAATAAAAATAGATCTTTGCCACTAAATTGTACAAAAAGTCTGAGATTTTTTAGATGTCCCTTGATTTGAAATTTGGACATTCATTTTGAGACGGATGGAGTATTAGTTTGGGGTTTACACAATTGTTAAGAAAGCTAAATCAGTTAAGTTGAGGGACTCTAGTTATGAATTTTACATCTTGTTCATTTGAATGTGAAACTGGATGTATGTCCTGATAATTTCCTGGATATGATTTCCTAACTTAACTGAGATTTAAATTTGACTAACCGAAAGAACAGAATCCTGTTTGTGAAAAAAGGAGAATCGTCGTACGTGATAAATTGTAACTCAGCTATGTAAATCTATCATGTTTCATGGGCCATTTTCTTTATCTAATGTATCCAGATGTTTGTCATGTTTTGGATAATGATACCGGCAATTCACTTGCCGCTTTCTTAAATATCCATTTAAGCTGGATAACGCTCCAAGTCTTACCAGGCATTTAGATTGTGGTTGATCAAGAAGTCTTACTGACTTGCATGAATCAAATGATTTAATGATGTCTATGCCAGATTGGAGATATGTCAGCCTTTCATAGATGTATTACTCCATCTTTCCCGAAATGATCTTCTCATTTGCCATTTTTCATTATCCCCAAAAGTTCTTCCCGTTTCTACAATTTAGACTTAAATGTGCATAAACTGAACATGGATAGTGAAACAAGTGTTCATATCCTTAAAAAGTTTGAATAGTCAGATGTGAAGATCATTTTGGGACGGAGGGATTTCAAGTTTCTCCCCTTTCCCTCTCTTTTATCTATCTACATATAATCAAATGCCAATTTCACTGGCCAAAGAGGATGCTTTTTCTTCTACTTTTTGGGGTTAATAGTTAACTCTGTATTCTGTAGATAATTGAAGTGATATTCTTGAGCTTTGCCTTCATATAACCAGCTTATATAGTTGAGATAAACCACACTTCTTTGTGCTTAGCCCTAAACTTTTCACTAGGCAAGAATGGAATTTTACTCGCACAAGGGTACAATTTTTGAAGACTCTCCAAGTGATAGCTAACGACTGATTTTAACATTCCCCTGGATTAAACTTATTTTTGGTCTATTTAACCAAGATTGAATTGTTACGACTTTTTTTTTTTTTTTTTTTATCTATCAAGAACATTAATATTATGGCTGGTTTATAAATTGGTGATAATACCAAGATATGTCTGAAAAACATGAAGACATTGATGTCAATTATGCTTGTCACTCTATCACTTTCCCTCCTTTTCAGAATTCATATTTACTTAGAAATCAATATTGGCTGTTTGGACAATTTGGTTTTACTACCTCGGTCCCACTTTTTTGGTTGTTAATTTGAATCAACTTTGAGCAATAATTTATGTTAGTTTTAACTACTCTAATGAAATTTAAAACTTGTAAATGATACACTATTGTAAATACTATCAATAACAAGTTTTAGATTTTCGTTAGGATAGTTCAAACTAACCTAAATTATTGCTCAAAGTTGACTCAAGTTAACAACCAAAAAAAGTGGGACTAACTTTTCGGGGCGGAGGGAGTATGGTTTGTATGATCTATCGTATAGAATTGGAAGTTAGCTTCTGGAGCTAAAAAGGGTAAAAGGAAGTTGAGTTCTGTTTGTTGGAAAGTTATCGCTTGTCCTAGCAATTCATTTTTTGTGATTTATATAATGTGTAGGGCCCATATGGAATCTCTCACCAGCAAGCGCTGGCACAGGTTACAGCTCAGGCTGCACAAGAATATCCATCATTCTCAGCTGCTTCTACTGCACCATTACCCCTGATTCAATCTTTTGCTTCCAATAATAATAATACCAGACACCAGCAAATGCCTCCTCCAATTTCAGACAGTAATCTGATGAATGAATCATCAGACTTATCAAACTCTGATAACAGATATCAACCTTCTTCAGTTGCGGTTGATAAACCTGCTGATGATGGCTATAACTGGCGGAAATATGGGCAAAAGCAAGTGAAGGGCAGCGAATACCCTCGAAGTTATTACAAATGCACTCATCCAAATTGCCCAGTCAAGAAGAAGGTTGAACGTTCTCTTGAGGGTCAAATTACTGAGATTATCTATAAGGGCCAGCACAACCATCAGCCACCTCAATCGAAGCGTGGTAAAGATGCTGGAAATTCAAATGGAAGCTCAAACCTTATGGGGCAGGAGAGTCAGAACCACTCAAGGGAAGGAATGGCACCATATTTGTTGTCTATGAAAGATCAAGAATCGAGCCAAGCTACACATTTGTCAGAATCTAGTGATGGCGAGGAAGTGGGTAATACTGAAACTAGAGTAGATGAAAGAAATGAGGACGAACCTAAATCAAAGAGAAGGTATGCTGCACTCCCTCCATCGCAAAGATAGTCCCATTTGACTCTTGATGGTCAATACAAGTGAACTTTGACCAAACATTAATGGCAATCTAACTAAGATGCCATTTACAAGGAACGTCAAAAGTCAAATGGGACTATCTTTTCGGGACGGAGGGAGTGTTTATTGACTAAGATGCCTTTTATGGTTAAGTGGTTATGCTTGTCAGTTTCATTTTCTGCTACCCTCGTATGTTGGTGTATGTAATTATCTGTCATATTTTTACTCTTCAGAAACACGGAGGTGGGGCCTGCAGATCCAGCTTCATCCCACCAGACAGTTACCGAGCCTAGGATAATTGTTCAAACAACCAGTGAAGTTGATCTTTTGGATGATGGTTATAGATGGCGCAAATATGGCCAGAAAGTTGTTAAGGGAAATCCTTATCCAAGGTACGTCCGGTTTCCCATGTTTGTTTATAAATCCATTTTGGTTAGATGATACATCGATTACTTCTCTTAGTAACACTGATGCTTCACAATGTTTCTTGTTAATCTGCATGCAATTGATTCTGTTGTCACTATCCTTGAAAAAATGTTATGGATGCATCTTATTGAATCGCTCATTCAATCTGCATTCTCAATATCATGCCTTGAACAGGACTTGAACCTCCACGCTTTTTAACACAAGGTTTTGAGTCTCGTGACATGATTGTAGGGGTTTCTACCATTGTGTTTTCTTTTCTATACAAAGTTGTTTTGCTTTCGATAATGCCAATTGGTCTTATAGTTTGCTATTTACTGCTGTCCTAGATTAGGTTTCTCATGGGGAACAAGTTTCAACTACGTCTGTCTTTATTGACTTACTTTTGTTCAAAAAAGTTGTTTGTATATGTATCATGACTTACTTTTGTTCATAAAAGTTGTTTGTATATGTTTTAATTAAAACGGGTTGATTGTTCCGTATGATTTGAAGAGCATTACTGTAGTATTATAACTGGAACACTGGCTTTAAGGTAGATATCTCCATTTTTAATGAAAAAAAGTCCTTTGTATCAATAAATTTCAAAAGATCTTTGTTAGGCTGTTAGCTCGTTTCATAGTTATGTTCTTGAACTTTGGTTTTATAATTATCTCTACGTCTTGTGTAATACAACTGAATTCAAAGTAACTCAGTTTTTGTATAGTTGCTCTTTCTGGCCATCAGGCCATATTTATTTTTGTCATTAAGATTTCTTAAATGCATACTCCCTCCGTCCCATATGTATTGCTACCAAATGGGAGTGCACGGGGATTAAGAAAATATGTTGGAAAAGTAAGTATTGTGAGTGGGTAGGAGAGAGAAAATAAGTTAGTGGATAGTTGTTGTGAGTGGATAGGAGAGAGAAAAGTGAACATTTCGGGTAAGCAGCAATAAGTACGGGACGCCCAAAATGGAAATAAGTAGCGATAAGTATGGGACGGAGTACTTAAATACTTGGATGTCCAAGAGAAATTTGTGTCAAGTACTATCATTATTCTTATCAAGCAAGGGGCCCTGGAACCTCATCCAAACTCTCATCAATCAGCTTGGTATTGCAGGATAACACACTCATACTAGAGTGAACAATATCCCCCAAAATTAGTATTACATTCTAACCCACCCACCCACCCACACACAAAAGTTCTACGTTCCTTTGGTTTGTCCCGAAAAGTAGTTCTATTTGCGGGTAATAACGCCAGACCAATTTCAGGAAGGCACAAGCAAGTATAACATTATATTTTTTCACTAAGCTTGGCTTGCCAATTTTTTTGTTCTTTTGGTAGAGGGAGTACAACTAGGAGATCCTAAGTAAAGACACATCTGGTATTGATCCATTTGGTATCAGTTCACCCAATTGAGCACAAAGATTAATCCGGATTCTAGCTGGGTAACACCACTGATGCATTAAATTTCTCCCTGCCAAGTTTTAACGAAGCTATATTCTGTGGGCCCAAACTTGAGACCACTGGTTAAGCTAGAGAAGCCGCTTTTCCAGCTTATCTGTGGACTTGTTGGTGGAAGAGGGGTATTATGAATAATAGTATATCGGTTAAATTAAATGTTGAGGTAAGTATCAAATTAACTGAATGTCAGAGATGATTCCTACAACAAGCTGAAATAGTCAAACTAGTGTTTTAGTTAAGTTGGATCTGCAATATTCCTATGTCGAGTCTTTAGGCATGCAATAGCCTCTGTACTTGTAGGGGTAAGGCCACATGTATAAGAGCATTAATTATCAGACCTTGCAACCCTTAAGCTTTGTGTTGCGGGATTTCATAGTTGAATTGAAAGGTAGCCTCAATGTTAAATTTCTGCATTTTTTTAAAAAAAGGACATTCATTTTGGGACGGAGGTAGTTGTTTTTGCTTGGTACAAGTACTGAAATACAATAACTGTTTGCAGGAGCTACTATAAGTGCACAAGCCCTGGATGCAATGTGCGAAAGCATGTGGAGAGAGCTGCGAGTGACCCCAAAGCAGTCATAACTACGTATGAAGGAAAACATAACCATGATGTTCCAGCTGCTAAAAATAGCAGCCATAATTTAGCCAATAATACTGCCTCACAGTCACAGCCAAAGCCACAAAATCCATCAAGAAGAGAGTATGGAAACAATGATCAACAGCAACAGCCAACAGGCCTTCGATTTAAAGAAGAACATTATACATAATTCTTTCAACTGGGAAATGTTGAAAAGAACCAAGCCAACAGCGCAAGAGGAAAGTCTGCGTAAGTCAACCCGCCACTGCAAATCAAACTTTATTTGCTATTTTTTTAAGCTGGGGACCATCTTTTTCGTCGGGTTTGTCTTTCAAGAAAATATACAGAAGAAACACTAAAAATTGTAGAATTAGCTCCTTCGGATCAGAAGGCTAAACCAGGATAAACTGCGAAAGGGTTGAACGACGTACTATTATTTATTTGTAAATTATATGGAAATGTTTGGAAGGACCACTAGTATGTATGTGCATTCTTTTGTAAATGCTGATGTGAGTAGCAATGTGTTCCAAATTGTTTTGTATTTTTTTTTTTTTTTTTTCCCCAAGGTTAGAATGAACCTCTGTTATTTACTATGTCCTTTGCTACAACAAATATTGTGGCTGCTTGGCCTACAGAATCTGTATTTGGTTGGTGATAAATCTTTTGAGTTTGATATATTTGCCTTACCCCATTTTTGTAGTTTTAGTTTTGGTTACATCATTGCTTGGACTATTTTTAGATGTGAACTTTCAGATAAAAATTACTCCCTCTTTACCCGGGAAAGATAGTCGAATTGACTTTTATGTTCTAAAACAAATGAATTTTAACCAACCATTAATAACCATTAATGTCATTTTAATCATCTAAAAATAAAATAAAATTTATTATTGATAAATCACTTAATCAGTTACAATTCACCACAATGATTTAAGCCTGGCAATTGGGTCGGGACGGGACGAGTTCTAGCAGTTACAATTCACCACAATGATTTAAACGTGGCAATTGGGCGGGTTGGGTCGGGACGGGTTCTAGCGGGTTGGCGGGTTAAGACGGGTCTACCCGCCACAACCCATTTAAATTTACGGGTCAAGCGGGTCGGTTTGAAACGGGGCGGGTAACGGGCCAACCCTTTTTTTTTTTTACCTTTGGATGTCGACCCAAGCTATTTGTTCTCGCGGATTGAAACTGGTCGAAACGGGCGGGTTGAGTCGGGCGACCCGTTAAGCTTCGCGGGTTGAAATGAGTAACCCACTTTAACCCGCTAACTTAAACGGGTTGGGTCGGGCGGGTAACCGGCCACAATTGCCAGGCCTACAATGATTTGATGGCCATTGCTATTTAAAAATTCATTTGTGTTAACTTAATTCACTTGTATTGGTCATAAAAAGTTAAATGAGACTATGTTTTTTTTAGACGAGTTTTGAAATTTCACCAGAATGATTAGATTGACATTGATATTTTCACTTGTGTTGGCCATAAAATTTCAAATGAGATTATTTTCTTACACATACAGAGTATAACTAAAGAAAATAGACATTATTTTCATTTAGGGACAAAATTCTTTAAGAAAATGGACACTCGAGGGAGTACTATTTCAGAACGGCACTCCACATCTAGCGCTCAATGTGATCAAATGCATCTTACCTCCAAATTACCCTACATTCTATTAACCATCAAGCATTTAGTGCTTGATACATCAAACGCAACCTAAATTTGAATAATTTTTGGACATTAGTATGGGAAGGGAATGGAATAGAATTATGAAATGCTTTATTGCTAGCATAATCAAGAGAATTTATCTTCTACATCTTGTCTCCAGAGCCCCTATGGGCTAAGCCATAAGTCCAATAGCACTACTTTCCCTCTTCTTACAAGGCCCAGATACAGGCCCAAAGAATCCTATCTACATCTATTCTACATTATTATTCCATGGTGGTGCTTGTACATCCTTTCTGATCATGAAAAATGCATTTCTTCCCCCCTATTTTTTCATTTCTCCTTCACCAGAATGCAGTCTCTATGTACAACAATGGCCGCATGCTCGATTTACGTTCATCTTCCCATCATAATCCATCATAATTAATCATCGTCGGGTGTTATAATCGTAGGCATTTGGCCATGGTTTACAAAGTCAATCTTACTCAATCGCACACAGCAGAGTACTTTCTCAGGCAGCTCCTCTGGCTTTTGTGCCTGTCAGCAGCAGCAAACAAAGATTAAAATGATGGTCAGTTTGGTGTGTCAAAATGTAAATGAACATCCCTCCGTCCCATAATAACTGTCGCATTCGTGGTGAAATTTTACCATTGTACAAACAGTGTGCTAACACATAAAACACATTTCACATAAACAATGACTAATCAAATGCGACATCTTTTTTTTGGGAATTGAGGGAGTGTAAGAGAATGAATGAGGGTACCTGAATGGTTAAACCAAGATCAATTACTCCGTGTTTCAACCGTTCTCGGAATGCATCGAGTCCTTTCCGAGACAAGTAACTAAACCGGTGTATGTCCAAGTCGATTTCAAAATAATTCGGTCCCTGCATCAAAAAAATGCCCAGAACTTAGCTGCTAGCATTTACATCATTACTCTAAAAAACTGAATTTACGAGTTAATAACAGATAATGTACCTGGTAAAAGGCGTGCTGAGGGCGTGAAAGTACTGGCTTATCATTATAAGCCTGTAACAGCTTTCTTTCTGTGGAACCCATCTGGAGATCTTCTGGATTCACCACCCCAACCAGTATTTTTAGTCGTTCTCTAAAAGAAACCATCGATTCTCTTGCAAAACTCTTCACCATTTCTGTCTCGTCCGTCACCAATCTCTGTGACATATCAATTATGGCTTGGGTTAACTTAAAAAGTTAACACATTTCTAAATAAATAAATATATATATATATATATATACACACACGAAGAAAAGAAAGAGAAATGACGGATATGGCACATATGTAGTTCAGAAGATCATAGAGGTGCAAATTCAAAGGAATGTCTGCAAGTGTAAGTACCTTAATGCTGTCCTGAAATTGAAGAGAGACATCCTTGTCAAAACTTTCAGATATTCTGAAGTATAGAACAAGGCTGACGCCTTCCCCATCACTATCCCCAAGGAACATGGAAGCTGGATAAGAAGGTAGCTGCTAGGAGAAAAAAGAACATATTTATCCCCAAATTAAGCCGTCGCATATTAATCTGAAACTTGTATTCTCAACATAAAAGTAAGAAATTCCTCCAAAACGGTAATATTGACTTTTGTCATTTAAAATACGCAGTTTCTGAAAGGAAAAAAAAAAAAAAAGACAAGCTCAATGAAAACAATACCTGTATATTTACAATCAGTAGAGATGGTACTTTGTCATGCGCTTTAACGGAAGGAAGTTCAAGATGCTGAGCAATGTGATGAACCTTTCGAGGGCAATGAAATAAGTCAACGCCAATTGGAGTATACGGGCTAAAATTTGGAGCAGGGTTTTTCCGCTTATCCCTGAAAACAAGTCAAGTTCTTAAGGACTTACATTTGAAAGAACCAAATGCTAGTTATAATGAACATGCAACAGAGGTGAAAAAAACTAAGAACATGCCTGAAATAGTTTTGACCACGAAGTTTGAAGACTGATGGTGAAGTGGGAAGCCAACATCCTAAGCTTGACTTCTCATCCACAGAGCGTGGAATCAAAAGTCCCGCTCTCGGTTTATATAAGACTCTCTTAGATTGACCTGCTGTAGTATTTATCATAAGTATACAGTAAGAAAAGATAAAAGTACAAGCATAAACAGAAAGCACCCATAATATCAAAAGACTAATGGCATAATGCACAAGAGCTGCTTCATCTATAATATCATTACGATTCAATCTGAAAAGCACCTCATACTCTTGCTAATGTGTGTGTGTGCGTGTGCGCACTACTAGAATCTCCTGAAAAGTTACACCGAAAAACATACTCCCTCCGTCCCAAAATGATAGTCGCGTTTGACTTTTCAAACATTTTAAGGTTACATTATAAGTTTTTGAAATTCAGTGACTTTGAAGCCTTCACTTTGGAAATGAGACTAACTTTCTGGGACAAGCAAAAAGGGGAAATGGGACTCTCATTTTGGGACGGAGAGAGTATTTGTTTGTTATCAAGGGTTAATTCGAATATGATAGTTCTTGAGTGTGTTGAGAAAAGGTTCAGCTTCTGTAAACAATGTGAATATCTGATTTCTTCAAAATGAATGTAATGTCCTTAATTTGAAGGGTTGGACAGGAACAAATTTTCATTATAGTCCTAACTAGGCTCATGCCATAAAACTTTCATGTAAATCCCTTTTGCATTTGGGAAGATGATGATGTTGGACTAATGAAAGAGGAAATAAGTTGAAAACTTTTTGTTTGTACTTACAAGATTTATTTGTTCCGTCTTCTTCAAAAGGTTTTGGAAGCCTTATATGCGTTTGACTTTTTCTTTTTGATGCTGGACTCAGACATGATGGTGGTTGACTCGTGTCACTGGCAGCAACTAAAGGAAGGAACCGAGGTGAGTAAGAAGTCAAATTGTTTTCTTGAGTTTTCTCCTCAGAATTATGTACTTGCTCTTCTAGATCATCAAAAATTCCACAAGACTCGTCGAAAGTTTTCTTTCTCTTGATACAAACTCCATCAATCAAGTAAGAGAATTCATAATCTCGGGTACTTTTGCCTAAAACTGGGGACAACTTTGTTTCTTTACTTTCATCTTTGCTCCAAAGGCACTCATATTTGACACCATCCATTTTCAGATATGATGCATACAGGCCATTGTAAATGTAAGTGTTATCAAGAAAGCTTGATGGGCTATCATACGGACTCATTTGATTATTGGAGAACTCAACTGGATTTCCTAATTAACAAAAAAAAAGGGAAAAAATAGCATATTTTAGCTAAATACAGCGTAACTCTAATGTAATACTCCCTCCGTCCCAAAATGATATTCTCATTTTACTATTCAAGCTTTTTAAGGATATGAACACTTGCTTCATTAGTCATGTTTTGTTTATGCACTTTTAAGGCTAAATTGTAGAAATGGGAAGAACTTTTTGGGACAATGAAAAATGGCAAATGGGAAGATCATATTGGGACGGAGGGAGTAAGGAAAATAAGGAGATGTGTCATTACCTCCTTGCACACTAGCAAAGTCATCATCTGAATCTGAGCCAAAGATACTGTGAGTGTCAAACCATGCTTCCTCTTGGTAATTTCCTGAAAATGTAAGAACCTATTTCAATCAGAATACCTATTCTAACCCCAATGTGCCAATTTAAATCATCACTCTTAATTTGGCTTAGGAGAAATCTTCTTCTAAATGATATACTCCGAACATCTTTTTCTATCATATATATAAGACACTGAAAGACATGTGATCCTAGCAAAGCAGTTGACTAACACAAGTACATATCATTTGAAATAAATTACGAATGTGGAAAAAAAAAAGAGAACATGCTAAAAAGGATGACCACGTGCGTATTTTGTTATGAGATTCAAAATGTTTTAATATAATGGTGGCAGTCAATCAATATAGATTGATCCGGAATCTGATTCAATTCCAATCAAGAAGAATAGACAATCAGTGAAGAAGCAAGTCAGATAAATTTCAGAAATAGGAGTTGGAATTCAAGCAAGAAAAATCTGAATATATATATACATACTATTCGCATCAGTTTTACTGAATGTGATGAAACATAAAATTTGAGGTTTTAAATACCTTTCTGAAAATCAGGACAAACTAAGTCACCAACAGAAAAACCTCTTGAATAGTCATCTGAACCAGTAAGCTGTTCCAAAGGTGCAACAGGGGCAGAAGCGGAAATCTTTCTGCGACTTTTGCCATACCTGAGGAAGTGCTTGCGTGATCGAAATCTTTTATGTGGGGTAGAAGCACACCCACCCATGATCTCAATTAACTTGACAAAGCCTGGTGAAGATAATTGAGCTTTTCATGTGAAAATACAAACTAACAAAATAGTTTGGCTCATAGCATAAACAGAACTCCAAACAAAACAAGGTACCTGGACAAATTCCCCCAAACAAACACAAATTAGTTTAAACTTCACCGTGCCCTAGATAGAAAAGCAATGCAAAATAACATCGTGTGTATATATATATATTCTCAATTATTTTCTCAACTAGACATAATAGTGATTCTTCTAGGAGCAATGCTAACCAAATTTTAGGTTCACATCAACTTCAAATCCATGTATACATCAATAAACAAAAGACTCCCGAGCTAGATATTAACGAGCTACTCTCATTGATAGTTGAAAAATGAAACATAAATAAAAATCTACACACGAGTAAAAGCAGGAACATAAGAAAGAAATGGAAATTATGTCTTTTCAGGAGATCTCACATGGCCAATGAACAACAATAGCAACATTCTAGACCATTTTCAGTAAAGAAGAATCAAACGTATTTCTTGAAAGCAGAACAGAATATCGCGTCTCCAATTCGATAGCAAAAAGAAAAGGAGCATCTGACATTCCATCATGGTCAGAAGACTAAACATATTTAAAACTATTATCATTCGTTCAGATTAAAGAATATCTACACACAAAGAAACTCAGCTCCAATAATTACCATAAGCACCAATCATTATCAAAGAAAGGGTGAAAAAACCAGTTATCATATTAGAGTCTTCCCAAAAGTCTTTCAAGATTTCTCAATCACATAATATTACGATGAAACAAAACCAGGAGTATATCGGAAGAAATCTCAATAGATGTAGATAGGTAACAAAAGTATATGAGACGTTAAACCAAATCAACATCACTGAATGCTACCTATTAACAAACCTACGAGCAAATGAAAAATCACAAAAAATCCAATACTCACCGCAAACTAAATGGTATGACAACTTGGGACAATCCTATTTCCCACAAAAACACAGCAATATCCAGCCAAGAACAAGAAAGGCAGCAAATTTGTTTTATGGCAACAAATAATGCTTCTATAAATGGTCAGAAATATCTATCCCCATCATAAAAGGAAAAATAAAAAAGAACTAATCAAAAATGGATTGTAAAAAAATTCTCCATCAAAAAAAGTCATAATCAAAAACTGGTTCTCAAAATCAAATTGAGAAGTAATGGGTCTCAACCAATAGTCCATAAATAAAGACAGCAACAACCACATCAACAACACTGTTGATTAAGTACTTAAAAAACACACACACACAAAAAAAAGATATTTATTGGGTATACAACATAAAATATAGAAAGAATAACACAAGAAAATTTTGGTAAAATTAATATTCTACGTATTAGGTTCCAAAAAGAAAGGCACTTTGAGAGCATTTAATTAATAAATTTGGGTTTGATTTGGCATCACCTAGATTTAGAACAGTAATCCTCACGCACCATCTTTATTCTTTCTTTCCTCTCTTGTCGATATTCCATTTACATATGACATTCTCAAAATAAAAAGTAAAATAATAATAATAAAAAAATTGTTTACAAATTATGGTGTTTTTTCAAACATGAGAATGTTAATCGTCATATATATATATATATAATTACTAAATTACTATACCTTCGAATGACAAAAAAGAGGCAATGAAGAGGTTATGTAACAATAATCAATTGAAAATTGGGAGTTTTGAACACAGAAAAAAAACAAACAAATTTAAGATAGAATTTGTGATTTGACAGCAAATTTATTGAATAATTTGAAGATTGGAATGGAGAGAGAGATGGTTACATATGTAAAGGAGGTAATGTGGCGGAGGAAGCTCCGTCGCCGACGTCGTTGTCGAGCTTCCCCTCTGTAAATGAAAAAAATGTCCGGAATTTCGCCAATCGGTGGGTGGGTGCGTGGAGGTGGAGGGCCAAATCAAATAGTCCCGCCCCGTTTTAAAACCTCACTTTTTCTTACAACTGGAGTAATGTACTTTATTTTCTCTTTTTCAACAAATACTACTGTGATCCATCCGTCTCACTTTAATTTATACTCCCTCCGGTTCAAAATATCTGTCTTTTTTTACATTTGCACAACTCTTAAGAAATGTAATAATTATCATAACTTAATGACAAAAGTTCCAACTTTACCCCTATTAAGTGTGCAACTTTCTTACATTAATGTCTCACACTAAGATAATTAATAAAAGAGAACAAGTTTCAATGCAAGGATAAAAAAGACATTTAGCTCAAAAGTGACAATTATTTTGGACCAAAATTTTGGTCCAAAAGTGACAGTTATTTTGGACCGGATGGAGTAAAAAATATCATTTTGATTGTCAAAATTTAATTTATACAATTAAAAATATAACATTTTAATATTTTTAAATAAAGAAACTCACTTGTCATACTCACAACAGCTTACTTATTTTATACAACTTTCTCTCTCCTCCCAACAACATCTACACTCACAACACATCACATTTTCTTTCATTCTTATGCCCAATTCAATATTTATAAATTAAAATATGATAGAATGAGAGTTTTTTTTTAGTGAAGCTGGCCAATTCTAATTTTTAATATAAATATTCAGAAATAAAAGAATATAAAAAAGTAAATAAAAAATATTTTTATTATTTTATTATTATTTTTTCTGAAAAAGAGTTACTCCTCCGACTCAAATAAGAGTCTTACATATGATTTGCACGCTTATTAAAAAAATAATAAAAAATGTGTAAATGATAGAAGTTGAGGGTATAATTGCCCAAAATAATATTCTTCAAAATAAAATTTTGACCTGTTTTTTTATTTCAATATTTGCAAAACTAAAATAAATAGAACGCGAATAATAATGATAATATTTACTCATATTGCCATTAAATTTTTATTACATAATTTTAGAATATTTTGTAAATAAAAATTAGATATTTATTTTGGGGTGGAGGAGAATTATAAAAATGTTTAAATACCTATTAAATACTAGTATGTTATAGTTAAATATGAAATTTATCTTTGAATAATAAATACTCCTTCTGTCTCGGAATAAATTTCGCTATTTTTTTTACGTTAGTATAAAGGAACTTTAAGCACTATATTTATAAAACTTGTTATTGAAACACCATTATAAATACTATCAATAACAATTTTAAAAATTTTATTAAGATAATAAAATTAACATAAAATAGTTGCTCAAAGTTTTTTGTACTAGCGTAAGAAAAAACGACGATATTTCCAGGACAAATATAGTACGCAGTGTAGACAAAATGTTTTTAAGAAAATGAACATGAACTTTAGAGCGAATTATTTTCTAAGACGGAAACAGTTAGATTTTTTAGTTTTTATTTTGAAAAAAATGGTCATTTCATATGACACATCTAAATACAAAAATGAATAATTTGTTTTTTTAAAAAGAATAAAAGAATATTATGTTTTTTTTTTTTTTGAACCATGAATATTATGTTATAATACGGAAAAACGAAAAACATCCGCACCAAAAGTTTATGCAGGAATGGTTATGGAATTAAAAAACATAAATATAAGGGCAAATAGCGCATAACTACCCTAAGGTTTCACACGAATTGCAATATAAGTCCCAACATATCAATTTTGGCAATTTAGTACATCATGTTCGCAGTTTGTGGCGACAAGGGGCAATTTTGGATGGCCATGGATGAAAGCTAACTGAATGAACGAATAATCTAACAAGCATCTTTTTAAATCGCACCGCCCACCCCGAAAGTTTAATAAATTTTACTTTGCCACCATTTCGTTGGTAATTGACAATACTCCAAAAAGGAAGACATAAAAAAAAACTTATATTTAAAAAATAAAAACTTGTAGTTAGTGATTCAAAATTAAAAAAAAGTAATTTATAATTTTCAAAATTGCACCACTAACTTAATACTCCCTCCGTCCCGCTCGAATTAGGATTCTTGGTCAAGTAATTTATACTTTGACCAACAATTTGAAGAAAAATAATTATCTTTAATGAAAATCTAAAAATAGTTATTTAATTCATTATTCATCGTGATACAATAACAATTTTTAAATTTTTATTAACATTATTATTTTTCTTCAAATTATTGGTCAAAGTAAAAATTGTTTGACCAAGAATCCTAATTCAAGCGGGACAGAGGGAGCATTTTTTTTTTCTCATGTAGATAACATCTCATAATAACACAACCTAAACCTAATTTGTTTTCTATTCTCCGCAGATTATGAAATCATTGTAATTAATCTTTACTTAAATAAAAAATTGATAACTATTTTAAGGACTTGAATTATAAGACATATAAAAATTCAAAATTAGGTTGGTATGTTAATGGTAAGTAACACTTAAATAAAGTTAGCTTAAGAAAAAAAAAAAAAAAAAAAACCTAAAAAAAGTTCCATTTTTGTTCCTATTCCCAGCCGTCACTCCCCTTCCCCAGCGGTGGACATGGTCACAATTGTGATTGGGAAGTGGTGGTGGTGAATTTAACGTTGTTTATGTCTTCTGCTTTTGTTTACGCAAATTTATTAACAAAGTGGGGGAAAAAGAAAAATGATTGAACTACATGGGTGAATAATGAATTTTTCAAAGAAGGTCGTTAGATTTTTCATCAATTTTTTTAATTGTCATCCAATAATGCCTCGTATCGCCACAAACTACAAACATGATGCACTAAATTGCCAAAATTGGTACGTTGGGACTTACATTGCAATTTGTGTGAAACTTAGTGGCAGTAATGCGCTATTCGCCCTAAATATAAAGAAATCAAATAAATGAAGAAGGGGGCAGATTAAGAATTAAGTCGTCGGCGACCCAACCCCTTCTTCGAATAATTATTGATCTTTATAAAGTTATAAAAGATGAATACAAGCCTTAAATGAAATACATTATAATATAATCGTTTTTTTTTAGCAAACGATAAATTCCATTTCATTCACAATTAAAAAAGAGATGACACATTATAATATAATCATTAAAAAAACAACTTTATATAATATAAATAATATTTTTTCATCTTTAAATAAATATGTTCGTCCGTTTTAATATTTTACTATCTCAAAATGGATGTTAGTAAAATCTTTATGTCTAAATATTTTTTACCAATGTTTTTTACGGGTTACTTTAACAAGAAATTTGTTGTTATTAAACTGTTTAAAAAGTGAATTGTTCCTGAATGTCTTCTAAAATAAATTTTGGACATTCATAAAAAACAACGGTAGTACTAAGAACCATAATTTTATATAGTGGTACTTTTTTATACCATAGTTGATCAGAATTGACAAAAATATATAGTAGTATTAAATTAAAATTGTTAGTTAAATAATATTTTTGATCTTAAATAAATACAAATAATAATAAATATTTATTTTACATGGAAATTATTATAATAAAATAAAGCAAATAAAAAAAAAAACTTGAATTGATGAACGACACAAATGCAACGCCATTTACCTTCTTCCACGGTCCATTCATGCCAAAAGGGTATACTATAGGAGTATACCCTTTCTTTTAAGGGAAAAGAGAAAATTTTGGGAGAAACTAGTTTTTCCATAAGTTATAAAAGGTCATGTTTTTATAGGGGTTAAGGTTTAGGGTTTGGGGTTTAGGGATTAGGATTTAGGGTTTTAGGGTTTAAAGTTGAGGGTTAAAAAGTGGACTTTTTATAACTTATGGAGGAACTAGTTTCCCCCCAATCCAACTCAATTGCAAATTAGGGCGTAAAATCAAGGGGGGGGGTCTTCTAAAAGGGGCCTCGTATTTTTATTTATTTTTTGGCCAAATCAGGGCTTCAAATGTATTTTTTTCCCGTCAGTTAAGGGTTTTTTTGACGATTTTTGTTAGAAAAGTCAGTTAAGTATCATGTGCATGGCACATGATCATCAAAATGTCTTGATTTGTAAATGATATTAGCTATAAAAGGGGTTTAGTGAAATTTATGAAACTTAGAGGGCTAAAAAATTAATTTTTGCAAAAATAAACTTTTTTAATAGAAAACAATTAAATTATCATATATAAAAAAATATTTTAAAGTCATTAAATAAACAATTGTACAATATATTTATGAATGTTTATATCAAAATCTTTTCACCAAAAATTAGTAAAACTTGATATATATATATATATATATGTATATTTATATATGTATATATATATATGTATATATATATATATATATATATATATATTTTTTTTTTTTTTAACAAATAAAACTTGATATATTAGTTCAAAATATAACCAATTTATTTTTAAATTCATACTATTGGATATTATAAATAGTAAAAATTTGCTTAAAAATCATTTTAATTTCACACATAAACTGATTCTCAAAAAATATAAATTTAAAACAGAAATTACACAAAAAAATAAGAAAGAAAATAAAAAAAACCTATCCATGCTATATAAAATTAAAACAAAAACTAGACAAAAAAAAGGAAGAAAAAAAATCTATTTATGTTCATTACATGTCCGGATTATCTTTTTTCAACCACAAATTTCCGATATCTTCAACTCCATAAGTGCCCTTCCATCCTCCACCGCCGTCACCCTCCACCAGTCAAATTTATTTGAAAAAACAACCACCAAATGCATCTCCAATTTCCCCTCAATTTCTCGCCCTTCAAACACAGTCCATAACAACTCGCTGGAATTTTAGCAAATTCATTTAGCAAATCATCATGGAAACCCTAGAATTTGGGGTAAACAAATTAACCCAAAATTAAATTTATTGAAATCATCAGTAGAAGAATAAGCACCTCAGGCCAAGGTATTTGAGGACGACAGAGAGAAATATGGGACCTCCGGCACCAATTTGAGCGGCGTATTTGCCGACTTTCAAGAAATTAGAATACGACCAACAAAAAATTGAACACTGGCCTAGCTACTTCTTGATGTGGTGTTTTTTGCGGCTCCAGATCCTAGGGGACGACAAGGTTACTGCATGGTGGGTGGGGGGCCGACGTGGGAAGGGGGAGGGACTAAAGAGGGTTGGGCCGGCATGAGGGATGATGTAGAAGGATGGGTGATGTCTGATGTGAGAGAGATGGCGAAGTTGGGTGAGGACGGCGCTGGGGTTATATGGATTGGGATAGGTTTTGTTGATTTAGTGGTGGAGAGGGAGTGAGTAACGCCGGAAGTTTGAGAGAGAGAGAGAGGGAGAGAAAGAGAGTTAGGAGTCGCCGACGTTGTGAGAGAGACGAGAGATTGGTGAGGGTCGGCGTATATGGAAAACCGAGAGAAGGGGTGTTGGATTTTTTTGGTCAAAATCAATTGACGAGGTTGGCCAAATCAAGACATTTTGAAGTCCTTAAAATTTTAAAATTATCACTAAAGTTCTTCATCGCTAATATCAATTATAAATCCATACATTTTGACGATAACGTGCCATGCACATGGTATTTAACTGACTTTTCTAACGAAAATCGTCAAAACCCTTAACTGGCAAAAAATTCACATTTAAAGCCTTGATTTAGCCAAAAAAAATATAGGGCCCCTTTTAGAAGATCCCCCTTGATTTCAAACCCTAATTTGTAATTAACCCTTCTTTTAATTGTATTTTCAGTAAAAGGGTTAAAAAGTACTAGCTCTGTCCCTAAATGAGCGCAAAATCTTGGGAAAAACGCGTTTTACCAAAACGCTTTGGAAAAATGTGTTTTAAAAAAAAAATACACTGGCATTTTGTAAATAATCAGTACTTCTCAACGGTTCTGGATATAATTATAAAACCTTCTGGATAAGATATTGGTAGCCAGAACATTTGAAAGTGATAGCCAAAATGGTCATTTTTGTAAATAATCAGAATTTCTCAACACGGTTCTGGATATCAATATAAAGCCTTCTGGATATGAGATTAATAGCTAGAACCTTTAGCCAAAAGGGTTCTAGCTATCAATATAAAACCTTTTAGATATGAGATTGATAGCCAGAACCTTTGAAAGTGATAGCCAGAAGGGTTCTGGATATCAATATAAAGCCTTCTGGTTATCAATATAAAGTCTTCTGGATATGCGATTGATAGGCAGAACCTTTGAAAGTGATAGCCAGAAGGTTTTGAAAAACACGTTTTTCCTAGGAAAAACGCATTTTACAGGAGACCAACTCCTAAATGAGTGTCCAAATTTCATTTTAAGGACATAACTTTTTGTATAAATTGGTGGCAAAATTCATATATAATCTTGTAATCCTCTTTATAAACATTTAGTTTTTGCAAGTACAAAAAGACCGATGAAAAAAATCTCGAAAAAAAACATTTAGGGACAAATTTATGATCAAAATGGACACTCATTTTGGGACAAAAATTTCCTGAAAATAGACACTCATTTAAGGACAGAGTGAGTAATTATTATAAATTTAAGCTCAATTATCACACTAATTAGTTATACGACACACTAAAGCATGATTAACATTGTACATAGAACATGGGTTAGTATAAGATTTACAAGCGTGTGTATCACTTTTAATGATGATAATGTTGGAGAGAGCTGATCTAAAGCAAGACAATGTTGCTTATTCAACAACATTTTTTGCTAATATATTTTTAGTGGTTGTTTCCAAAAGTTGCAAACACAATGATTAATATGTTTTCCTTAGTATTTTTTTTAAATTAAAATAATAATAGTACTAGTATTTTAATTATTAAAGTAACTGAACCAAGTTCAATGGTTGTGGAATATTAGGAACAAGTAATATTTTAAAATTATATCATAATTTTTGAATTAGTGATTTTGAAGCTTTTATTTTAAAAATAAATCAAGTATTTGACACAAACAAAAAAATTTTATTAGACTATCATTATTTTAAAACGGATGGAGTAGTATGTTTTAAAATATAGAATATTTTGATTTCCATGATTAATTCAAGTGTTTTCTATGAATAATATAATATTTTTTTTAGAATTATTTTCTCAAAAACCCCTGAAACAAAATATAATTTTAAATATACAATTTAATTTATATTAAAAAGTTTACAAGGTAAAATTTTATTGCACAAAATCTCTTTGAGACACAACTATCAGATATTTTTGGACTCCATAAATGAGTATCAAAGTGTCTGATACTCTGATAGACATATCACAGAGCGACGGATGAACTTTAGAAAAAAAAATATAAAGTCTTTATAAAAATAAACGTTCGGCTAGAGAGCTTTTGAGTATGAAATTATAACAAGTTTTTTAGATTTCATAAGAATATAAACTTTTTGTGTTGTTTACGTTAAAGTTTATTTTAGTTGATCATCAAAATTAAATAATGCTCTCACCGTTTTAATTAAAATGAATTTTAAATTGATTCTAGTAAATAAAGATAATATTTATTTTGAGACGTGAGCGCAACATATTTTTTAGGTGGAAGGGACTTGTTTTAAAGAGAAGTCTTGTGTGAGACGGTCTCACACATGAGAGGGATCTCAGGAAATGGACTTACCCCGCTCCACCCATAAAGATCAAAACATTTCGTCTCTCAACAATGGAATCCGTCTGACGCAATTTTTTCTCTTATTTTAAAGCAAAAGTGGAGGAAGTACGGGGTATTAAAGATTACGAGGTCATGAAGACAATTATACAAGGCCCATCCGAGTATTAACATCATTTTTAAAGTTCTGGCCTTCTAGGTACCTTATATGAAAATTGGCATTTGTTTAACTTCACTACCAAACATAGCACAATTGATTGGCTAATAGGGGATGGAACTTTTTGATAATATACATCAATACCTGAAGTCTCACTAACTAATTTGTTTATAGGGTTACAGTCTGGATAGCACGTTAAAATATTAGCAACCATTTTTAAACAATTCCACCATTTTTTTTTTTAATGACGATGTTCACGCCAGAAGGAGGCGAGGAGAGGGATCGAACCCTAACGCTCACCGAGGGTGAGACTTGGCTTTACCCATTGGACCACTACTTTGGGGACCAATTCCACCTGTATTAAAAGCATAATAATATTTCTTTCATCCAAAAATAAATATTTTTATTTTTATTTTAGTTTATTTTAAAATAAATATCTCGTTTTTAAAAAATAAGATATAAAACTTGATAATGTCCCTAAACTACTCATGTTAATAGACACGAATAATGAAATGCTTTGAAAAATATAACTTGTCCACTGTGATACAGAACAAGAGGAGTAAGATAATTACCCATTGATTATTAGGCTTGAAATGTTATTATAAGAAAATTTGTGGCCTAGTGTTGATTGTACACGGCTGCACGACTAATAAATAACCTCAAATATGTCAACCAAAGCTTATTGCCATTTGAATACTCCCTCCGTCCCAAAATAATCTTCGCGTTTGACTATTCAAACTTTTTACGAATAGGAACGCTTGCTTCGCTAGCCATGTTTTGTTTATGCACTTTTAAGCCTAAATTGTAGAAATGTGAAGAACTTTTTGGGACAACGAAAAATGACAAATGAAAAGACCATTTTAGGACGGAAGGAGTATAACCTGCTCGAGATGTTTTTACATAACGACTCAGTTTTTTTTTTTTTTTTGAAAGGAAATAAGATTATATTAATAGCACAAATAAAGAGGAATGAGAAGGTTCTCCACAAAGATTGAAGACTCAACCCAAATACAAATACAAGGACTATTAACTAATCTAGTAGCACATGAAAAATTCTCAACCATCATATTGGCTTCGCTAGAAACATATTTGATTTGGAACGAAAAAATTCTAGCAATAACAATGTAATCCCCAATCTTCCAACTAAGTCCTCTCTTAACAATAACATGGGACGAACGGATGTCTCTCAAAGTATAACTTGGACACTGCCCTACTTTGGCATTCACAAAATCCACTTCCGGAAAAGATTTGGCGCTGAGTACTCGACAAACTAAGACATTCGGGTCGATCGTAAATCGCCGACCAAACTTCCAAGTATGATAAGATTGAGCAACTGTCGATTGACCAAAGAGCTCTAGCTCAAGCGGTATCCGGTGTTAGCTTTCCATGCGGAGGTCTCGAGTTCGAATCCCATTAGTGAGATTTGTGTTAGCCTATTTATAGGCCTAGTTGTAGCCGTCATGGCCATTTGATGTAGCCTACGGGCAATTTATCTATCATTAATGAAATTAAAAAAAAAAAAACCAATTTTGAAAAAAAAAAAAAAAGAACAACTGTCGATTGTGAAAGCCCAATCCATCATCTTCATCCTTCGACGGTCTGAGATTTGATAACATAGTTTCCCTTCAACACAACAAAGCAATAAAATAAAAAATCTACGGCTCTCAACTAGGAGAGAAATCCACGGCTCTCAACGAGGTGAGAAATCAACGGCTCTCGACTTAGGAGAGAAACTTATTTATTATAATTTACATACAATTGAAAACAACAACACAATTGTTTGTAATTTCAATATTGAAATTACAAACAATTATGTTGTTGAAGATTGAACAAGAAGAACAAAGAAGAAGATGTTGTAAACTACTTGGAGGTTTGAGAGAAAATGGAGAGAGAGAGAGAGAGACGAAGGAAACGGTTTTTACCAATCGCAGTTTTACAAAAAAAATACATAACGACTCAGTTGACAATTACGAAATGGTACTTTAATATTTGATAGAATTTTTATAATACACAAATGCACCTATATTTAATTTTCCATTGATTAGGTTATGTTAAAAAAAATGAGAGAGACACTTAAGATACAAACAATGAGTGATTAGTTAACAAATTAGATTAATATCTAAAATCTTAAAAATCATAGAAAGAAATTTGATCAAATAGTCCTGCGAGAAGTCTTACCAAATCCAGTGACTTGTTCCTTTCAGATATTAACAATTGTGAATTGTTTATTGGAGTTAGTGGTGATTGCATGATTGCCTGACTCTCCTACCAAATACTAGTCTTGAATCATCTTAATTTATTTATTCCTTACATTTCATAATAGACTATTATGAATTTATTAATTTCATATATTTATAATAATATCATAGTTAATTTGATTTTTTAAATAATTATATAGTAGTATTTTTTATTTTGCTTTTACTTTACTAAATTAATATTATATTTATTTTGTTTTATTATAGTATTAATATTTTGTTTGAACCTGGTAAAAAATAAAGGTACAACACTTGTTAATGTAGTATTCCCACCGTCTCAGAGTATATATCCACATTTCCTTTTTAGTCTGTTCAGAGTATATATCAACTTCTTAAAATGGCAAAAAATATTTATTATTTCTCTCACTCATTCTCTCTTCTACTTACTTTTATACTCACAACACCAATCAACTTACTATTCATTCCCACTCATTTTCTCTCATACTTTACTTTTATACTCACAACACTTACATCACTTTTACTACTCCCTCCGTCCCACCTCACTTGAGACCTAAGAGGTGGGCACAATAACTAAAAAAAAAAGAATAAAATAAAGTAAATGTGTGGTAGAAAATGAAGAGAGAGAATGAGTGAGGTTAATAATAGGTTGGTTGAATGAATTGTGTGGTGGAAAATAAAGAGAGATAATGAGTGAGTGGAGTAGATTAAATATAAAATCATAAAAAGATTACCATTTTCGGAAGTCTCAAGTGAAGTGGGACGGACCAAAATAAAAATAAGTCTCAAATAAAGTGAGACGCAGGGAGTATTTATTAATCTCCGTTCAAATAAAAAGGTGGAAATATACTCTAGAATGGCGGGAGTAGTATTTTAAGTGTAGATAGACCATAAAAGAAGTGGATGGGAAAAAAAAAAAAAAAACAAAAGAAAAGAAATTCTTTGAATGGAACAACAATCAAATGATTGTGTTTGGGGTACTATTGCTAAGATGACAGCACTGTTCTACCTGAAATGTTCCCTTAGTTGGAACTTTAATATCCCCTCAAAATGGATTTGTTGGCCACCTAACAAGAGGGGCATTTGGTTCATCTTTAATATTTCTGATTGATAAATTTTGCTAATTACAAAAGGGAAATTGAAAGAAATCAGAGAAATCAGGCGGCTAGGACTGTTCTGGGAATTGACCAACTGTGTGAACAACTGTGTATTCAAACGTGCTAACAGTTGTCCAGACAGTTGTCTTAACAGTTATCAGATTTGCAGCGGAAAATAAAGAACTTAATAACAATTAAAACTTCAGCAAGAATACTTGCTGGAAACTTTCATATATTAAAAGCGATTTGCAGAGTACAAATCGAATGAAAGAAAACAAAAATATCAAAAGAACAAATTGATCTAAAACTCTAGATCAAATGAAAACATCCAACACCTTAGAGTTCTTCTTCACAAGAAGCTCTAAGAAAACAAGACTCTCTCAAGAACTTAATACACTCAATGTATTGCATAGAATCAGTAGTCATCAATGAATGAGTCGGCTTGTATTTATACATGTTCGGCCGCACCCTTGCACTCCAAGAGATCCTTCTTTCCATATGAGAGTCTTCCTAAAATAAAACACCTAAAAATATATCCACTTACCAAATATAAGTATTAGTATGTTAGTCAAATAAATCAAACTTAAACTTACCTAAATATTTACACTAACTAACAATATATACAGATCAGAATCACAAAGATACTTAAAGAAAAAAGACGAGTATGCCCATACTCTTCAATCTCCCCCTATCTTTGTGGTTCTGAACAAAACCTGCAAAAATTAATAAAAACATATTTCCCAAGAACAATTTATAACCAGCTAGAAAAAAACTGTCAAAGTTTTTACAAACCAAACCAAAAAAAAATAAAGAAAAATAAACTTTAAAGTCCAGAATATAGGTCTTCTCCAAGAACTTCATCTTCAACTGCAGTGGCTATGTCCCTTTCGAAAGAAAATTCTAAATCATCATCTTGAGTCCCACTTGGACCAGCAACAATCATAGCACCTGCATTTTCTCTCCCTGCATTTGCATTCTCCCCCCCTGCATTTGTACCAGCTGCTGCTCCCCCTTCATGCAAGCTTTCTCCCCCTTTTTGTTTAGAACCATGCAATGCTCTGCGAAGCTCAATGAGAGTATGTTCCAATCCAGAAACAATAATCTGTTTGGCTAATATATCTGCCTTGTGTGCAGCAATTTGATCACTTACTGAATCAATTTGAGCCTGCAGAATAGCTTGGGAGGAATCTGATGGTTGAACTGATGGCTGAACTGGAGGAACAGATGCACTGGCAGATGTCCTGTCAACAGGAGTGTCAACTGGTATAGGCCAGTCATTGAAACGATTTGGAGCAAACATGGTTTTGGGTTGGACAATTTTAGGAGGAAGAGAGATGAAATCGTCATCTGGATTAGCAGAAATCCCATGAACACCCAATAGGGCTGAAATCAAGCAGGGATGAGGAAGACGGTATGGAGAATCAGGGGTTTCAGAATAACTCACAATAGTCTCAAAAATTTCAGAACCCAGATTAAACTTATTTACCCTAATTTGATACAGAAGGAGAGCCTGCTCTTTAGTCACAATAGAAGGTTGGGATGAGGGTTTCCAGTTGGTGACCATGATGTGGTGAAGACAATTGAAACGGCGGGAAAGAGAAGTGGACCTAAGATCAGATGGCCAAGATAACACAGAATGACCAGTAATGGTCCTAACAGCCTCATCCAGGTCATTCGGAATATCAGAGAGAGGAGTGGTTGGGGTTTCAAGAAAAGCATTGATTGACTGAGGTGAGAACTCTATTACCCTATCCCTAATAAAAGTGCGATGGAAATTTGGTGATTCTGACAGAGCCACATCGCGAGAGAGATTGGCATAAAACTCAGTCACTACTTGACGAGAGAAGGCTTTAGCAAACGATAAAGATTTGACCAGTTTTCTTTCACTCAGAAAATCAATCAAAAACAATTTCCCAAAACTACGATCATCCTTTACCCTTTCAACAGAAAATTTTCTTTTAAAATATTTTGCAAACCGCTCAGCAGAAGAAGGATAATAAAACTTTGGATCATGGGGAAGGTCTAGATTAAATGGGACACTGGGAATAAGAGAAGAGAATTTACGTACCCTTTTGGATATTCCAGCCGAACCCCTTGACTGTCTAACTGCAGGCTGAGATGAACCTACAGTTTTCCTCACAGTTGACCTGTCAGATGCCTTGACCCCAGAAGATGCATACTGACTAACACGGCGTGGGCCCTCTTGCTCGGATGGGGTTTCCTCAGAGTCAACCTCAACATCTTTGTCACTAGAATCGTCATGCTGAGATGTGGACCCCTCTTCTTGCATGGAAGTTTCCAGAACCTTCCTTTTAGCACTTCGGGTTTGCACCCTAGAAATTATCGGAGATGATGTAGACAGAGGTGGATTTTTGAATGGAGTACCTTTTCTCGCCCTTGTTGCCCGGAATAGAGTCACCACCGGCACATCTTCATCAAAATCGTCGGCATTGGTTGCCGGCGCCGGAGAAGACGGAGGGTCTTCTTCCTCTGATTCTGCTAACATCAACTGTCGACGGGAACCACTTTTGACTGATGATTTCACCTTTCTTGCCTCGGCATCCATGGTGGCACGAACTTCATTGGGTTTGAAAGACCCAGAAGAGGCCCCTGTTCCCAATTTTTCAAGACGGTTGGAACGGCGAGACCCGGGAGCCATGACTTTGCGAGCTTTGGACAAGGCTGAGACCTGGAGAGAGTTGTCGACGTCGATTGCATGCTCCGGCAACCCTAGAAATCGAGGATCGACCGCCAAATCGGATTGTGGGACATTGATTAAGTCGGCGACACTGGCGACACAAGAGGTGAGCGCCGGAGCTGGTGAAGACGAAGCTGCCATGGAGATTTTTCTGCACAAATTGTAAACACAAACCCGGTGTAATGAACTTTGAACAGCAAATTTTAGAGAGAAAGAAGAATAATGAGAAGAAATTTCTGATGAGGAGGGAAGGAAGTGGTTGACGGTACTTATGAGGAGGGAAGTGTGACCTTACAGTTGACAATACAAGAGAGATATCCAGGAAGGAAAGAACTCAGACACAACCCGGTGCACTGAATGAGGGAGAAAAAGATTTGTGGCTCCTTTTTTTAGTGCTGGACACCCTTTTAAAAATCCAAATGAGACTGGGATTGTGATTCCTCAAGAGAGATCTTGATAAACATTGTGAAAAATCTCAGTTACTCAAAATAAAACTTGCCATAATACCACAGAATCCTTCATTCCACACGAAAAAAATCACTCCCTGCATGAAACTTGAACATCACGTTATTGGATTATCGATGAACACATGAAATCACTAAATCTGTAACAAGAAGGAAAACAGTTCAATTTGCTGATATAAATACAAAAGAGAGAAAAAAAACTTAAGGAAAATATGCCTAAACACACAAGTGAAGATTGTCTCAATTTGGGCGTGACAAAATATGATCAACTCAGTTCTTGACTCGGTTCCAACACACAGAAATTTAATGAGATTCACCTTCAATCATGTAGCCTCTAGAACATTCCCATTTTAAGGCTTATGATTAAGAATTAGCTGCGGGGAGGAGCTATTCACTCTCACTATACAGTGTTACACTGATTCCCAAGTTATGTAATGAAACACTTCAGCTTTTTGCTTAAATGGGTAGTAACTTCAAAGATTGGAGGCATCTTGTTTTCCCTGCAACAAAATTAAATGCCCACTCCATGATAAACAGCACGCAGGAATTAACATGACAATTTTTATTGTCACGCTAAGAAGGGTCTCACATTTAAGGGTCGGAACACAGAGTCAAAGAACTAGAAGAAGAACAAGTGATCACAAGAGACAATCGTGCTAGAATGAATGCATTTTTTTTTTTTTTTTTTTTGTGTTAACTGTATTATACCATTATACATAAATGCAGACAGTTGTCCGCACAGAGGTGCAGTCAACTGGTAACACACAATCCGAGAGACTTCTTAAGGGAAGAAAATCTCTCGAAATCCAACGCTTTAGTAAAGATATCAGCAAGTTGATCCGTTGTACTTACATGTTCCAAAGTAATGATTTTTTGTTCAACGAGATCTCTAATAAAATGAAGTCTAATGTCTATGTGCTTGGTTCGAGAGTGTTGTACAGGATTCTTGGCAATGTTCTGAGCACTTAGACTATCACAATATACCATCAAGGTTTCACTTTTAAAGACCATAATCTTTTATCATTTGATTCATCCACAATAATTGGGTACAACAGCTACCAACTGCGATGTATTCAGATTCAGCAGTGACAAAGAAACACAGTTTTGTTTCTTACTAAACCAAGACACAAGATTATTCCCAAGATAAAAACACCCACCCGTGGTGCTTTTCTATCATCAGTGCTCCCAGCCCAGTCTGAATCACTAAACCCAACTAGATTCGTGTTTGTGTCTCTCGTATAGCTTAACCCCAGAGTCGTGGTACCACTCACATATCTAATTATACGTTTAACTGCAGTTAAGTGGGATACCTTGGGATCAGCCTGATACCTAGCACAGAGGCAGACACTAAACATGATATCGGGGCGGCTTGCTGTAAGTACAGCAAGCTACCTATCATACTCCGATATAGTGTTTGATCAACACTCTCTCCATCCTCGTCCTTAAACAATTTTGAGAGGATCCCATGGGGGTTTTCAAATGAGAGGCATTTTCGAGGCCGAATTTTTTAACCAAATTTTTGGCATACTTTGATTGGGAGATTGACATTCCTTCATTAGTTTGAGATATTTGTAATCCAAGAAAGAATTTCAATTCCCCAACCATGCTCATTTCAAATGTGGACGTCATACTCTCAGTAAACATGTCAAGCATAGTTTTAGAAGTAGATCCAAAGACTATGTCATCCACATAAATTTGGGCCACGAGAATATCCTTTTTGTTTTTCAAAATAAACAAGGTTTTATCAACCTCTCCCCTTTTAAAGCCATTTGAATAAGGTGGTCTGTTAGTCTCCCATACCAAGCACGTGGGGCTTATTTCAGACCATAGAGTGTCTTATTTAACTTTAAAAACATGATTTGGCTTATGGGGATCCTCAAACCCTTAGTTTCTCAACAAACCTTCCTCATTTAAAAAACCATTTAGGAACGCACTCTTTACATCCATTTGATGTAGAGTGATCTTTAAATAGCATGAGATTGCTAATAGCAGTCTAATGGACTCAATGCGGGCTAACGGGGGCAAAAGTCTCATCAAAGTCCACACCCTCTAATTGAGTGTAACCCTGAGCCCATAGACGTGCTTTGTTCCTTATAATTTTGCCTAGTTCGTCAGATTTATTCTTAAATATCCACTTGTCCCAATAACATTGATATTAGAAGGCCTAGGGACCAAGAACCAAACTTCATTCTTTTCAAATTGGATCAATTCCTCTTGCATGGCGTTGATCCAATTATCATCTTTCAAGGCTTCAGACACGTTTTTGGGATCATAATCAGCCACAAAGCACAAGAGTTTACCTGGTGTTATGCGGAATTCATGCATATTAGCCGGCCAATTCCCGGTAATTGATCTCTCTTCCCTCTTGTTTTTCTTTCTGTGTTCACCCCCCCAATCACCTGGGAAGTTGGATGGTCTTCCTGAATCCTTGAAGATGGATCTGTGCCATGCTCACCTGATCTCTTTCGATTTCAGAATCTGAACCAGAATTGACTGCTGTTGTGACCATCTGATAGGTCAACTGACTGTTCATCCTGTCTGTCAGTTGTTCTCACAGTTTGTGTTTTCTGCAGATTCGTTGGTAGTCTGTGGTCCAGATTCATCGTCAATCTGCTCGTGCTCCCAAGTGCACCCTGAAACATCATCCTCAGTAGATTTGACATTAAGATCAGTAGCATCATCAAATATAACATTTATAGATTCCATAATAGTTTTGGTTTTCAAATATAGACTCTATAGGCTCTACTATTCTGAGAATATCCGATGAAAATGGCCTTGTCACTTTTAGAGTCGAACTTGGAGAGATACTCACGGTCATTTAAAATATAGCAAAATGCATCCAAAGACATGGAAATATTTTGACTGTGGGTTTCTTTCCAAAAAAGATTTCATAGGGTGTCATGGTACTTCCAATTCTTAGAAAGACACGATTCCCTATGTGACAAGCCGTATTAACTGCTTCTGCCCAAAATTTTTTAGACAAGTTTTAGCACTCAACATGACTCTGGCCATTCTTGTAATGTACGATTCTTCCTTTCAGCTACTCCAATTGTTGAGGAGTTTTGGGGGCAGAGAACTCATGAGTAATTCCCTTCGAATCGCAAAAAGAGGAAAAAACAGAATTTTCAAATTCAGTACCATGATCAGATCTAATCCTAATGGCTTTAAACCATAGAGATTTTCACTTTCTTGTACCAAATTTTAAATTCTTCAATAGTGTTGGATTTTTTCTCTCAAAAAAATGACCCAAGTGAACGAGAGAAATCATCCACACACACAAAGCAATATTTCTTTCTAGACACGCTTTCGACTTCCATTGGACCCATTAAATCAGTGTGAATCAATTCCAAACACCTAGAAGTTCCAAAAGTTTGAACCTTTTTGTGACTTGACTTTATTTGTGTTTCCCTTTTGACAAGGTCCACACACACTTAATTTTTTCAAATCCAATTTTGGCAAATACTTTAGCTGCCCCGAATTTAATCAACTCACTTATTTTTCTCTCACTGGCATGTCCAAGTTTTGATGCCAAATTTCAAGTTCATTTGATTTTGCAGAAAACAAGATTCAGGTTCACCAATTTTATAGCAATTATCGGAAGATCGAATGCCTGACATAACACACATACTTTTGGAATCAAACACTTCACATTTAGACTTATCAAACCGAACAAACAAGTCATGTCATAAGTTGACTAATGCTGATCAGGTTTGACTGAGACCCATCAACAAGCAAAACATTTTGCAAGTTGGGCAAACCATTAACATTTAACTTACCTTTGCCGATTACCTCTCCTTTTGCACCTCCACCAAAGTTGACTTTACCACCTTGAATGCCCTCATAGTCTTTGAGATTCTCACGAGCACCTGTCATATGGCGAGAACAGCCCACTGTCGAAGTACCATCCTTCTTCCACACAACTCTTGAAGGAGGTAAGAGACACTTTGCATTGCTGAGTATTTTCTTTACCCATACCTTTCTTACCTGCTGCTGCTGACTGAGCACTTGACTGGGCAACTGACTGTTAGATTGTGCCCACAGTTGTCTGCTCATAGTGGCTGCTGTTCTTGTCCAGTCCGAGTTCCTGTTTCAATTTAAAACAAAAGGACGAATGTGTCCAGGAACAAAAACAATGATGACACACAAAATCTCTCTTGCTGTTTCTCCTATTTTTGTGAAAAGATACTTGGTTATCATTCAAAATCTCTTTGTTTTTCGAGGTACCCTCACCTTCTTTAACAAACAATGATCTCCATAAGCCTATTCATGTTCTTCCTTTGTTTCCCATGTTCAGAACCTATTCTAATTTAGCCTTGCCTTTGTTAAGTTTCATGAGAGCATTAGTTTCTTTTCAAGTTCCCTTATATTTTTCACTCTCATTGTCTTTCTGGTAAGCATGACCTCTAACCTGGCCATAGAGTCCTTCTGAATCTCACTTTCACTCGACAACCTTTCATTCTCAGTTTTGAGTATCAAAATTTCAGAGGTGAGCTTTTATTTACCTTCTTGAACTCATTGAGTTGTTCCATTCGCTTGGACCAATCTGCGAACAACTCAACATAGTTCTCATGTAGTTCCTCATATGAAAGGAAATCATCCTCTTCCTGCTTTGACCATCATCTTTACCTGCACACATGTGGAGTTCAAGCAAGTATATTCAGTAACTTCTTCTGTGCTGACACTTGACTTTTCATCGTCACTGCAGATTCACTGTTATATTCACTATCACTATGACTAGCATACACACACGATTTTCTTTCAGAATTCGAAGATGAAGGAGGTGATGATTTTAAAAAAGAAGTTTCATGAATAATTAATCTCCTTCTAAGTTACATGAAACTCATATGTTCTAGATCATAGAATTCTTTCATCACAGAAATTTATCCCATCAAACCTCTTGGATGAGATGTTAACAACTTGTTTACAAGCCTAGTATCAGAAAAAGATTCTCCTAATACTTCCAACTCATGAGCAATTTTTCTATAGTTTCAGTAAAATAAATCACATTTTCACTCTCCTTCATTTTTATGTTTTCAAAAACATGATTAGCACCAAAAACCTTCTCGTTCATAGTCAGTTGATCTGTCATCTGACTGCACAACCTCACTATCACTTTTACTGTCAGAGAGAGACGACAAAGATGAATGAAGACATGAGAGATTATGCAATCTCTTCATCATCATCTGAATCACTCAAGGTAGCAGTAAGCTCATCCCTCTCTTTTAAGTGTGTTAGCACACTCATTAGCATAGTGGCCGTATCCCTGACACGCCCTACACTGAACCGACTCAATCGTTTTTTTGCCTTCAAATCCCGGTTTTATCACACCGGAGTCCTTTTTGAATGTTCAGCCTTGGTGGAGGGAGTGAATCCTTTGTTAGGAATCTCTGTTTTGTCGTTTTATTTCAACACATTTTTAAACTTTTGAGTGATCATAAGCACACTCATCTTCCTCCAGGTTGACTCATCCATGTCTTTAGACAGTTCCACAAGATCTTTGGACACAGTTAGAGCACTAGCAAGAGCAATTGAATTTGCTTTGCTAGTCTTTTGTACTTCAAGGTTCAGTTCAAAAACGTAGTAAGAATACTCAGAACCTTTTCAAGACTCACTGTCCTCGTGTCACAGGTTTCTTCATGACAGAAACCTTGATATTAAACTTTTCTGGGAGAGTCCTCAAGACTTTACTCACAAGCCTCGCATTGGAAATAGATTTCCTAATGCAAAGGATTCATTAGAGATATCCATTAATTTTGCAGAGTAATTTTGAATAGTCTCATCTTCTCCCATCCTTAATTCTCAAACTCAGTCATAAGTCTTCTCACAGTTTAGTTTGTTTAACACTATCTGACCCTTCACAGTGAAGTTGTAAAATGTCCCAAGCATTCTTAGCCACAGTATGGTTAGAGAATAACCTATACAGATTATGATCAACATGATCAGAGATTGCAGCCATTGCCTTAGCATTTAAGTTAGCAAGAGCATCTCTTCTGCATTCCAGTCTTGCTCGGGTTTTGGAACAAAAATTTTATCTTTTTTCTCTTCATCAGATGCAGATGCTTTGCCTTTGGATCAACCCATTCCATAGTAGGGGATGTGTATCCACTAGAATGCTGACCCATGCCCGATGATCAATGTCCTGATGTACATGATCATCTTAGCCTTCCAAATGGTATAGTTAGAACCATCCAGAGTAGGCGGCTTATTACGAGTATGAGAACAGTCCATACTGGCCATAACAGATCGATCTCAGTGTATCGAGACCAGGCTCTGGTGCCAATTGAAAGAAATCAGGCGGCTAGGACTGTTCTGGGAATTGACCAACTGTGTGAACAACTGTGTATTCAAACGTGCTAACAGTTGTCCAGACAGTTGTCTTAACAGTTATCAGATTTGCAGCAGAAAATAAAGAACTTAATAACAATTAAAACTTCAGCAAGAATACTTGCTGGAAACTTTCATATATTAAAAGCGATTTGCAGAGTACAAATCGAATGAAAGAAAACAAAAATATCAAAAGAACAAATTGATCTAAAACTCTAGATCAAATGAAAACATCCAACACCTTAGAGTTCTTCTTCACAAGAAGCTCTAAGAAAACAAGACTCTCTCAAGAACTTAATACACTCAATGTATTGCATAGAATCAGTAGTCATCAATGAATGAGTCGGCTTGTATTTATACATGTTCGGCCGCACCCTTGCACTCCAAGAGATCCTTCTTTCCATATGAGAGTCTTCCTAAAATAAAACACCTAAAAATATATCCACTTACCAAAGATAAGTATTAGTATGTTAGTCAAATAAATCAAACTTAAACTTACCTAAATATTTACACTAACTAACAATATATACAGATCAGAATCACAAAGATACTTAAAGAAAAAAGACGAGTATGCCCATACTCTTCAGAAATTATAATAAGGATTTAAAGTTTGGGTCATTTGTACAAAGAGCTAGATTACTCGCATATCAGAATATAAAATTGATGAAAATATGCAGTTAAGTGCTTTGTGACAAAAATGTTATTTTTAGTTTAAATCTATATGTGTCTTGCACATGTAAATTTAACTTAAATCAATTTTACTATTAAAGGGTAAAATAAATAAATTAAACTTTAAAAGACTAAAATTAAAATTTTATTGGTAGATATATAATTCTCTAAATCAATTATTTTATTAAAAAAATATTTCATTAAATATTCTTTTTGAAAAATATTTTTTCTAATATTTTTATTGTATTTTACTACTCTAAAATAAAAATCTCTAAATTACATCTCCTCCCCCCTCTCTCTCTAGCAAAACTCATGTCACACCCCTTTAAATTTAATTAAATATCTCATTTCTTATGAACATGAGGCGTGAGGGGGTGGGTGGCGTGGTTTTACTGAAAAGAAAGGGGAAGGGGGAGAGATAAAATTTTCAAAAACATAATAATAGGTTAATGATTTTTTTTCAAAAGAGTTTAGATAAGTTAGTTTCGTTAAAAAAATCACAATTTAGTGAAATATTGTTGGGATTTTAATTTTAGGGTATTTTATTTTACTGCAATATTTGTTTTAAAAAATTAATGAAATATAAAAATATATGTTGAAATATGTTTTTAAAAAAACAAAAAAAATTGAGATTTTTTTTTAAAATAGTGAAATATTTTTTTTAAAAAATATTTTAGAGAGTTATATATTTATATTAGTGAAAATTTACTTAAGTCCTATAAATTTTAAAATATTTATTTCACCCTTTTAAGAGTAACACTAATTTCAATTTACTCAACATGTGCCATTTCAGTTAACTCAATATGTGTTATTTCAATTAAGTCAACATGTGCAGGACACATATTGAGTTAACCGAATTTTTTTACCTTTCAGCAAAAAAAAAAAAAAAAAAAACATTTAGTTGCTAATTTTCATTATCTTTAGACCCCGATCTGTTGAATTTAGAGCATCGGCCTCATTCTACGAACAATCTCTAAACTCTAGATCTTTGTTTGTCATTTGCCCATTTACAAATTAGGTGAGCAAAATAGAGTAAAAATTCCAATTTACACTTTAAGCATCGGTTGTTTTTCACTTTTATTCTTGATTATAATAATAATGGATATTCATCTAAAAACTGAATGTAGTAAGTACATGGATAATGCTTTTGGTCAATGTGGTGGAAGAAAACTAACCTTTCTTAACTTCTCCTTGTGTAGGTAAGATTTGAACCAAATATTAAAGACTAGGACAAATTTCTAAAAGGTAGGCCAATCTTTATCATTATGCCGCATGTCCATTAAGTTCCTAACTACTTGACCAGTCTTATTCTCATTATGCATCTTTGTCTTGGTTCTTGATGATTTATTACGTCCAAGATAGGTGGCTATTTTTAAGACAAAAGAAAAACAAAAAATTAAGACCTATTTCCTTAACTAAATTGCAACTAATCTTTAATTTTTTTTAGAGAAATTTTTGGGGAAAACTAGTTTCTCTATAAGTTATAAAAAGTCACGTTTTTATATGGGGGGGGGGGTTAAAGTTTAAGGTTTAGGGTTTAAGGTTTAGGGTTTAGGCCCTTTAGGGTTTAAGGCTTAGGGTTTAAAAGGTTAAAAAATGGACTTTTTATAACTTATGGAGAGGAACTAGTTTCCCCAAAACCAACTCATTTTTGAAACTCCACTTGACTTTGTTTTTTTAGATTCGATGGAATTACTCCCTCTGTTCCTAAATGAGTGTCCATTTCCAAGAATTTTTTGTCCCTAAATGAGTGTCTTTTTTTAACATAACTTTCTCCCTAAACGTTTTTTTTCGATTTTTGTTCACCGGTTTCTTTATACGTGCAAAACTAAAGGTTTGGAAAAGAGATTACAAGATTATATATGAATCGTTGTTACCAAATTGTTCAAAAAATTGAGATTTTCAGTGTCCTTTAAAATGAAATTTGGACACTCATTTAAGGACAAAAGTAGTACATAACAAGACTAAGTGATCAGTATTAGAGATTGAATTCGCGCAGAGAAATACAAAGGTGCATACTTCCTTCAAAAAAGGAAAAAAAGAAAAAAAAAAAAAAAAAAAAAAAAAAGGTGCGTACTCATTCCGTTATACGATTATTTTAAAAGGAGTTGGTTTTGGGGGAAACTAGTTCCTTCATACTCCCTCCGTCCCATAACAATGGGCACATATTGACTTTATTGGTCAACTGAGTCAATCTTTGACCATAATTTTATGAATATCTAAATATCTCTATGAAATTCTAAAAATTGTTATTGTTTCACTATTAGAAATACTATCATTAACAATTTTTAGAATTGTCTAGAGATATCTAGATATTCATAAAATTATGGTCAAAGATTGACCAAAAAAGTCAAACTGTGCCCATTGTTATGGGACGGAGGGAGTAAGTTATAAAAAGTCATGTTTTTTTAACCATTCTTAAACCCTAAACCTTAAACCCTAAACTTTAACCCCTATAAAAACAAGACTTTTTATAACTTATGGAGAAACTAGTTTTCCCCAAAAATTTCTCATTTAAAAGTACAAAAAAAACGTTCAAAAATTAAGAAAGTACTATTTTTATGAGGAAGTTTTGTGTGAGATAGATCTCGACAGGCCCGCCTCAATAATTAGAGGGGCCCTGTGCTACTGGTGAATATTAGGCCTTCAATGCTTAAAAAAAATTACACAATGGTACACATGCCAATTTAATTGTTTTATATGAAAGTACTTTTATATATATATATATATATATATATATATACAAGGCGGGATGTTGATTATAAGAAGAGAAGAAAGCAAGCAAAGAAGATAAGAAGAGTTATTTAGAGAACATTTTTTAACATTACCCTTGAATTGCGAAATGGTTCAAAATGATGTTCTCACATTTTTTTATGTCGTATGAAGAATCTTGGCCAAAATACGTTTAGCCTCCCAAAGTATCCACCCATTCCCACTTTGCACCCCAAACCCAATTTTGTCCCAAAGTAACCCTCTAATTTGCCATTTGTCTCAGTTTGACCTATGACCTCCTAGGACCCCAAACGTCGTTACAAAATAAACGGAAAAACTCATGTGCCCAGCCACGTGATGGGTAAAACAATCCTTTTATGTGGGTAAAATAGGGAATTCGTTATAAATAGAAGTAAATGAACATTTGTGGGGGTAAAACTGCAAAAGGTTAAACTATGTAGACCCTAAAGACATTTCTCATTATAAAGGTCTTAAAAAAGAAATCTTTCACAACACCCCCTCCCTCCCTACCTTTTAAACTTCATTAACCTAACTCTAATTTATTTGAAAACACAAAACAAAAAAAACCCTCTTCTTCTTCCCTTCAACTCAGCCGTCAACGCCGCCCCCACCACCGATAATGGCCACCCTTCTCATCCCAACCCACCACCGGCATCCATTCTCCCATGACTCCTTCCTTCCAGGTAACCCTCTCTACCTCTCTCTCTCTCTCTCTCTCTCTCTCTCTCTCTCTCATCATACCCCATGCCTTCCGTCACTCCCATGGCCGCCGCCTTTTCCTCTCCGCACCGTTTCTTCTGCTTCATTACTGCCATCTCCATCCCCACCCAACAAATCAACATTTCACACTCTTTCAGATCTGGATCTAGATTTAGATCTCGTTATCTCCCTCCATTCTCTCCATCTGCTATGCGAAGGAAGGAAATAGATGTAGTGATTGTCGAATTCTGGTGGCATCGGCGAGTGTGGATCTGACTTGGTTTGTGTTTGAAATTAAGATTATTGAATGGCAGTGGAGGTGTAGTTGGTGTTTTGATTCATGGATTTGGCCTAAATAATGGATATTGATTTTCATTTTCCCAGAACTTGAACTTGAACTTGAATATGGGTTTTTACTTAGATTTGGTGTTGCTTTAAATCTGGGTTGTTAATTTGTATGACCAATGTAAATGTTAATTGATAATAAAACATTCAAGTTAGTTCTTTTTTAAAAAAAAAAAAAAACAACAACATTCAAGTTAATACTAAAAGGACTGTTTTACCCATCATGTGGCTGGGCACGTGAGTTTTTCCGTTTATTTTCTAACGTCGTTAGGGGTCATAGGGGGTCATAGGTCAAACTGGGACAAATGACAAATTAGAGGGTTACTTTGGGACAAAGTTGGGTTTGGGGTGCAAAGTGGGAATGGGTGGATACTTTGGGGGGGGGGGCTAAACATATTTTGGCCAAGAATCTTTGAACAATAATTTAAGTTTAATTTATTTGTCCTAATAAAATATAAAAATTGTTATTGATAATATTTATAATGGTGTATCAAAAACAAATTACATATTTTTATTTTTGATAATACTAAATTAAAATTATTATTCAAAGTTCTTTTATAATGACTATTTCAAAATAATAAAACATTATTTTGGACAAAAGTAGTAATACCATGAAAAATGGAGGCCCCTATGAATTTGTGGCCCTGTGCAGCAAGAGGTCTTGTTGCACATGCCATTCACTGGGCCTGGATCTCGTTGAGAGGAAATGGGCTTTCCCCGGCCCGCCTATAAGGGGTCAAACTATTTACTCTCCCACGAAATCCGTCTCATCACGTGTGAGACCTTTTCACACAAATTTTTGTCTATTTTTTATTATAAAATATAGAAAGTAGTTAGATTGTTGTGAGTATAGAAAGTGAGTAGGCGAGAAAAGTATGGTGGAGAATGGTTAGTGGATAATTGTTGTGTGCATGACATGTAAAGCCCACTAAATAATGAAGTACTCCCTCCGTTCCTATTTATAAATCGTTTTGGACTCTCAATTTTGTCCTTTTTTAATTGTCGTTTTAGCTTTTATTTGGTCTTTTAGACCAAAATGGCCATCTTTAATGTCAAGTCTAAAGAAGAGTTATTGCTTCCTTGGTTTGTGTAAGGTAATTGAAGAGAGAAATGAGTCTTTATTTGCATTAAATTAATTAAGAGATAGAAAGGGTAATTTGGGAAGTTTAAAAAAAGTTATTGCTTCCTTGGTTTGTGTAATTTTTGCTAAAACGACTTATAATAAGGAACGGAGGGAGTTTTTTAATACTCTTTTTTTTTCTTTTTGGAGATTTCGACTCTTATTTTGAGACACCCATTTGATTTTTATTTTTTTAAATTTTTTTTTGACTCTTAATAAAATGAGATGGAGAAATGAGATGGAGTGAGTATACAAGAAGAAAATGCTATAAACACATGGGTAGCCCACGGGAAGGCCCAAAAAATTCGAGATTATATGAAGGAACAGGCCCAATTTTTTTTTCCCACACTGGCCACTTGCTCGTTTATTAAGCGCACCATTTATTTGTAAGATTTAAAGTTCGATTTCTTTATTATCTTTTGGTTCAGACATCTTAGAAAGTATATACTCCCTCCGTCTCAAAATAATCTTCGCATTTCACTATTTAAACTTTTTAAGTATATGAACACTTGCTTTGCTAGCCATGTTTATTTTATGCACTTTTAAGCCTAAATTGTAGAAAGGTGAAGAACTTTTTGGGACAACGAGAAATGGCAAATGAGAAGATCATTTTGGGACGGAGGGAATATAAGAATAAGGACATTTGGGGCAAAAAAATCATGGGTAATCATATATTTTTTTTTAAAAAAATAAAGTTATAAAATTAAGAATATTGGCATAATTAAATGTGACACAAATCACATGTTTGTCAAAAGTAACATAATGAGAGACACCCCCACCCACTCCTACGGCTCAACCCATCTTTTTTTTTTCTCATCATATGCAAGAGTAATGACCATGGACCCCCTTCCTACTTCCTAGTCCTTTTTATTGGTCCCATTTTTAATAAGAATGTGTGTTTGAGAGGGAAAGAGGAAGTGAGTGAATAAATGAGTCTCAAATAATTTATCGAGTATTTGAAAAATGTTATTAATAATTTATTTTTTAAAAAAGAAGATGTTATAATAATTAATTTGAAAAACAAATTAATGCATGTGTTATGAGTGAGATATATTAAAAATTGGCTCATATTATAATTGCTCATAGGAGTTGAGTAAATAGGCCTTGGGCATGTTTGTTTGTGGAAATAGTATGAATATATGAACTCACAAATAAGAATAACTAATGTTACACTAACAAAACATACATAACACAAATTTTTGTCTTCAACAGAGTGGCTCAGTGGTAAAAGTCAAATCTCATAATCTTTCGGCATTCAATATTATTCCCCCCAACGATCGTAATACCAAGTACTTCATGGCTAGCTTTAATATGATCAGATTTATAAGTAAGCATCTCTTGTAAAATATTAGTGTGAGATATATGGTTCAAAATGTCTTTTTACCTCTTAGCTAGAGACATTGAAAGAAAATCTGGTAATTTTTCATTCATGCTAAAACAAAATAAAAAGTCTAACGTAACACATTACATTTTAAGTTTTTTTTTTTTTTTTTTCTTGTTGAAACATCACATTACATTTTTTTAAGTTACGAGTGAGGAAAATAGGCTTATGAGTATGATCATGTAAAAAGTTATTAATGGGGAACAAGATTAGGCTGATGGTGGGCTAGATTTTGTAGGAGTAATATTGATAATGAAAAAGTAGGTCACGGGTTTATCAGTCATGACCAAACAGCACAAAAGATAAAAAGATATTTCAGAAATTCAGAAAGCAAGCAGTCAACCCACGGGGTGTCATAGAGTGTATAAATTAACGACCTCATTTGAAAGGCCAAAAGGGTAATTAAATTATAGCTTCAACTTTTTCTTTTTTGCAAAAATTTATAGCTTCAACTTCAAGGTATCCATGAAACTTAAAAAATCTATACTTATAATATTTTATGAGTTTATTGCAAAACTGACATGCGTACTTTTATTTATTTTCAATTTGACTCGCAAACTTTGGAAACATCAAATGTGGCTTGCGTACTTTCATTTTCAAAATTTTGAGACGACTTTTTAACACCCGTTAATAAACATAACGGGACGCTCTGTATAAGGGGTGAAAGTGTAAGAAATAAAACTTAAAATCCTAAAATTACAGATTTTAACACTCCATTACTCCATTGACTCTTCTTCTCCAATTCTACACATACAGAAATCTAGGGTTTGTAAGCTGTTTTCAAAGTATTCTTCAACTAGCTCGAACAATTCTTGATTTTTCCATATGTCTTTCTTGCATTCGAGAATGACTTTGACGACTTCCTGATTCATTTCCAGTAAACATTCTGTAACTTCCTTTAACGAATCGAATGAGAGGACTCGGACTTCAACGCCGACGGCTAAAGTGTTGATAACATTGTTTGCACGAGCTTGGAGGGTGGTGTCGAACGACTGCAAATCGACGTCGGCTCGACAGGCGGCGGCGTAGGAATTAAGCTCGGTTGCGAAATGAGGGTTGATGTTGAAATCGATGCCGGTGAACGATGTTTCAGCACCACTCTTCTTGCTTATATGACCTCCCATGGTTTTTCAATCCTTATCTACAAGAAAATCCAAACTTGTTCAATATAATCCCACAAAAATCAAATACTTCCTCGCAAATTCACCAAACAGATCTATGAATAAATATTAAATTACCGAAAATAGCAAATACCCAGATGAGATTTTCACTAGAAGAAACAGAGGTAAAACCCAAAATTCGATTTGTGGATCTGGAGCCGGATTGCAATTGTTCAATTTCTATACATCAATACGGCTAATTTTAGGGTTTGGGTTTAATCTTGATCTGGACCAATTTAAGGTTTGTATGTGTAGATTTGGAGAAGAAGAGGGTCAATGGAGTAATGGAGTGTTGAAATCTGCAATTTTAGGATTTTAAGTTTTATTTCTTACACTTTCACCCCTTATACAGAGTGTCTCGTTATGTTTTTTAACGGGTGTTAAAAAAGTCGTCTCAAAATTTTGAAAATGAAAGTACGCAAGCCACATTTGATGTTTCCAAAGTTTGCGAGTCAAATTGAAAATAAATGAAAGTACGCATGTTAGTTTTGCAATAAACTCAATATTTTATAGTATTTTAAAGTTAGTGAAACCAACCGTAAGAATGACACATAAGCCACAAATGAGTTTATCTTGATTTAGATGATGCCATAGATATGTAAGTGGGTGATTCATACTCCCTCCGCCCATCTTTAACTTACAAATTTTGGGTTTGACACATTATTTAATGAAAAAGTGAAAAAGTTGATGTGTTGTGAGTGTTGATGGGTGAGAGAAAGTGAGGTAGAAAATAGTAAGTGGATAGTTGTTGTGAGTATAACAAGTGGGTCTCATTATTTTAAAAGTATTAAAACATTGCCTTTTTGAGACTTTGTAGATTAAAGTGAGACAACCAAAATGACAAATTTTATAGATTAAAGAGGGACGGATGGAGTATACAATAAGGGTATAAATAGTTACATATTGAATTATTTTATCTTTATAGTGATTCTATAAAAAGAGAATGATACCTAATAGAACATATACTCTTATATATAGAGTACTAGATTAGGTAGGTCATGGTGCATTAAAATAAGAAGTGATTTTTTAGTTTCAACTAAGATCATTAAGAAGTGACTTTGAAATCTAAGATTAGATTCATCATGAATTAATTTTTTTTTATGTTACAAATCTTAAAGGGAGATGAATGAGTAGTTGATTTTGGATTATCAAAAGTTTTTTATTTATAAATCAAATTAAATTAAAAATTAAAAAATCTAATAAATATATGTTTATATAATAAGTCCTAAAAATTGCAATCTAATTTTAAAGAGTAATTGAATATGATAAATCTTTTGAAATCAAATGTTAGATTCATCATAAAATAATTCTACTTTATTTATGCAATAAGTCTTTAAAGAACATGAATTATTAGATGACTTAAGGCATTGAAATTGTTCATGTATTCCAAAAGACAACATATTATTCAAAGTCATTGGATTATGATGGAATACTTAAAGTTTTAAATATCAATAGATTTCCTTAAATGAAATGGTTCATGAACTAAAATAAATTGTAGATTACCAATAGTCTCACAAGTTAGTAGAATCTTCACCTTTAAATATTACTACAAAATTACAAAATTACGAAAACCTAACATTTATTCATCAAATAGTACTTTTAAACTTTCACCTCTACTAAAAAGGCATCCTCCTCATTTTAGATTCAATGATAATTTCATTGTTTATAGTTTTCTATACATAAATATAAATAAATTCAAGTTAGTAGAATCTTCACCTTTAAATATTACTACAAAATTACAAAATTATGAAAACCTAACATTTATTCATCAAATAGTACTTTTAAACTTTCACCTCTACTAATGAGTACCAACGCTCCATATCGGTAATATAGTGTATTGTATTTCAATATTCCATGCATTATATGCTAACTCTTGCATTTGTTATATTAATTTTTGTAGGTACGCCTTCAAAAGAAATTGATAAGAAAAATCGTGCTATGAGGCGTGCTTATTTCATGATGAAAAAAAAAACAATGTCCAAATTTACACGCGAAAAAAGATATAGCAAACATAACGGAATGGTGTCAGACAACTGATATTGGAAAATTAGGTCAGAAGTTAAGTTATTTTCTCGTTACATTAAATAATAATTTTTTCACTAATTTTCCGTATGCAAATAATAAGAAAATATATGTGGCTATATCATATATTTCACTATTTTTTATAAAATACTATTGTATTGTAATGACTTTTTTTTTAGTAATTCCTCCAAAACAAAACTGCTAAAGAGAATCAGACAATTAGACGTGCGCATATCATGAGGAAAAAAACAATCAATAACTTTTAAAGTTACGAAGGGAGAATTATGTAACAAGCATTTCGAAAGATGGACCGACAACTCTTTTCGGCCAATCAGGTTTGAAGCCAAGTCTCTTTCTTATAACTAAAGTCTCTTGCAAAGTTTAATAATAATATTCCTAATAAAATTTCGGTTGTTAAACCATACACACACACGGCACAAACATATATATATATATATATATATATATATATATATATATATATATATATATATATATATATATATATATATATATATATATACACGTTAAACTTACTACTAACAAATTCATTTTTCCATATCCTCAAACTCTGATTTTCTTTACAGATTCATCAACGCGCACATCACAACGGACGAATAGTTCCAGAAAAAGGAATTTGCTATTGGATAATGAAATTGGTACCACATCCAATAGATCAACTCCTTACAATGTTAGGACATCATGTATATTGATTTTGTTAATTTAATAGAGTATATAAAATAGTTGCAGTTAATTACTAAGATCTAGAGAAAACTACAATATCTATTGTATCTAACATATTCACAAATTGATTTGAACTATCATGAATTAAAATAAGTAAAAGAACACTATGTAATAAATATAAGTGATAATAAAATAAATTTATTATTTAAATTATAAAAGAAAAAAATAATAATGGACATTTAAAAAAGAGGTGGTCTCCCATGAGAACAAGGGCATCCGTCTCATGTATGAGACGGGTCGACCCATGACCTATGGGGCATGACCCGCCACGTGGCAGCCTCCCATAATTTTTTTTTTTTTTATTTATTTTTTTGAGTTTTTTGAGTTTTTAGATTTTTTTTTCCTGCTTTTCCATTGTTTACCAAAAGTAATAGTTACCATAACTTAATGAAATAATTGTATACATATAAAGTAACATTGTTCATAAGTAAACGTAACACCTGTTTTACAAAAACAAAAGCTCGTTTTACCCATTTTTTCAAATGTAATACTAACTATAATTACATGTAACCCAAACAATATCTAAATGTAATTATCATTTATACTGAAATGTAATAATGCTTTTGCAAAAATGTAAAATATTGTGTATTTTGATTTAATTTTTTGAAAGAAAGTAACATTTGAAAAGTAACAACTCATATATATGAATGTAATTGTTTGTACAAGTAAATGTAACACTTTAATAAAAGAAATTATAACATATTTCTATAGATAATGTAATACTTTTACATGTAACACTAATCAATTGTTTTTAGCTCTAAAAATGTAAATGGTTGAATTATTACTTTTTCTATACATATGTGTTACAATTATGTATAAACATTATTACATATAAGTAACACGTTCGTTACATTTTAGTTGTAATAAGTATTACTTTTGGCAAACGAAAACATAGAAAAAAACACTGTTACTTTTATGTATATATGTATTACTTTTATGTATACAAACTGTTACTTTATATGTATACATTCATTACATTAAGTTATAGTAACTATTACTTTTGACAAACCGAAGAAAAAGCAAAAAAAAAAATAATACAAAAATTTTTAAAAAGCAAAAAAATAAAAATAAAAAAAAATAGGCCTATGAGAGGCTGCCACGTGGCAGGGTCGTCCCCTGGGTCATGGATCTGGTTCAATGGGCCGGGTTATGGGTCAAAAATGACCCGTCTCATCCATGAGACGGGTCATAGTGTTCTCACATAAGTTTTTGTCTTTAAAAAATGGGCAAAAAGTTTAAAAATACCTCGTGAGAACGGGATTTATCCTAGTATACTACTCCATTCGTCCCAGAGTAAGAGTCCTACTTTCCATTTTGGTACGTCCCAAAGTAAGAGTCCTATTCCTAAAATGGCAAAGAATCTTTACTATTCACCCCAATCATTCTCTCTCCTATTTTACTTTTATACTCACAACACCAATCAATTCACTATTCTCTCCCACTCATTCTCTCTCCTACTTCACTTTACACTCACAACATTTACATCACTTCCAATATTTATTAATAAGCGTGCAAATGAGGGGTAGGACTCTTACTCCGGGAAGGAGGGAGTAGTATTTAGGAAGAATGACAATTCACTCGAAAGCTGAATCTCATCTCCGTCTCTAATAAATGATGCAATTTGTTAATATGAGCATGATATACATTGTGGGTGCTCTCTCTAACAGCTTAAGCTATTAGATGAGTTGGTTGCTTAACATGGTATCAAAGCTCTAGGTTTGGCAAAGTCCAGAGTTCGAATATTCCCGCTTGCATTTATCCTTAAAAAAAAATTATAAAGGGTACATATTTACCCGATTGCACCCCTATACTAAATCCACGTTTGCACGTGAGGGGGATTGTTAATATGAGCATGATATACATTGTGGATGTTCTTGTTAGATCATTGTGGCTTGCAACACAAGTTAATAGGCACCTTCCATAAATAAAATCATGACTATGACATTAATATAAAGTGTGGTCAAAATAGTCAATGTGTAGAATCCCTGAAATGTTATTTATCAATCTTTGATGGGCAAGATGGTAAATCAACATTGCTTTAGAAATGAATAGGTATGGTCCCTATTTGAAGTGTCACCATGTTTACTATTTAAAGGCCTCTTCATCAAGCCTAAAACATACTTGATTCTTACTTTCTCTCATCTAAATTCTCTCTTCATTATTGAAAGAACTTTTGAGAGACTAAGAGACACTTTCATTTAGAAGATCATCTCCCTACATTATCTTCTACTTCATTCTTATTCTCCCTTCAAGACATCAAAATGGATTCAACAGGTATACATTTATTACATGCTTCCGCTTCATCTTTTCCTCATTCTTCTTCTAAATATGAGTTAGGCATTAGGGGATTATAATTGTTCTATCAATTGGTATCATAGCCCGCTCATTATTTAGTTTGAGTTTTTGTTTTAAGAAAAGCTTTATGCTTTGACTATGATTCATTTTCTCTGTTGAATCTTAAGGTATTTGATGAATGATTAAGGACTCTAATTCATTCATAGAGTACTGATGATCTTCATCTAAATTAAGTAAATGGTTTGAAAAAGTTTTGTTATTTAAAAATGGTTCTTGTGAGACTATCCCTTCATAACATGGTTTTATGTCTAAGTGCATACCATGTGGATCTACTCACTTGATTCCACTAAATTTTAAAGCAAGATTATCCCTATATAACGTGGTTTTGTGTTTTAAGGACACACCATGTGGATTTACTTGCAATTCATTAATTTTGGGAAAGTTTGAACAAAATTCAGAAGTGCAGAAATCGTCTTGCTCGGATGAGTCCTTTGTTTTGAGCGGCCGAGCGTATGAAAAGGCGCGAACTGCTCGGCCGAGTCTTGGGATCTGCTCGGCCGAGCACATGAACAGGCGCCAAAAATGGCATAAACTGGTCGGACCTTTGGTCGAGTTCGGTCCGGTTCTCTTGACTACCCGGTCGGGTTTTTGGTTATGCCCGGTCGGACCAAGACTTGCGCGGCCGAGCATTTGGTTTTGCACGGTCGAGCATTGTATGTCAAACAAGGCAATTGTTTCTGATTAAGGTGCTCGGTCGAGCACATCATAAGACTCGGCCGAGCAGCTCGGCCGAGCATTTTGTTTAGAGCGGCCGTGCATATCATGTCAAATTGACCAAAACCTTCTGATGGAGGTGCTCGGCCGTGCACTTTTCTATGCTCGGCCGAGCAGGTACTGTTCACAAGTTTTGGAAAATTTTAAATTCTGCATAAAACTTTGTTTTCCTTTTTTGATTAAAACATTTATTTTTCAAACCTTAAAGCCCTGATTAATTATATGCTTAAATAATTTTATTCATTATTTAAATAATATTATCACCTAAGTGATTAACGTTATTTAAATGAAAAATTATTAAAGTGTTGAATGTTTAAGATATGAATGACTTGAATTTTCCAAAGAAGATCTTGAAATTTGACTAACAATGGTATATCTGGCTAGAAACCTTGACTGGTCTCCTCAACCATCCGAACGGATTGGTGGAACGACTAAGGTTGAACAACGCCACGTACTAAGAAAGTCTTAAGCATTCATGTGATGACATATAAAATGAACATTTAGTAATTTTATTAAATGCTTAAGACTACCCAAAGGAGATTAAGCATTTTATCAAATATTGTTCAAATTACTTGTCATCTAAAGTAGTTATTTATGAGTCAATTCGCAATCCAAAGATTAGTTTTGATGTCATGTTAATTGCTTTATTGATGGATTTCATTTGATATAATTAATCTTTTAATTCATAATGTAGTTACTTATTATTGTTTTGTATTCATTCTTGTTCTCGATTCCCAGATTTACTTAACGCTTCTTCTATTACTGCTGCGATGAGCACAATTCCGATGCTTAATAGGACAAACTTTAAAACTTGGAAAAACAAAATTACTATGATCTTGGGCTGCATGGACATAGACCTCGCATTTAGGGAGCCTATTCCTCTTCCTCTTAGTGAAGATAGCACCGCTGAGGACCGCTTGAACTCTGAGAAGTGGAAACACTCTAATCGCGTAAGTCTTATGATCATGAAAAATGTCGTCCCGGAGGCATTTCTTAACAGTGTCCCCGAGGACGTTGATGCTAAAACCTTTCTTGAGACCCTTGAACGGCACTTTGCCAAAAGCGAAAAGTCGGAAACAAGTTCTTGTTTAAGAAAGCTTGTTTCCATGAAGTACAAGGGTACCGGGAACTTAAGGGAGTATATTTTAGAAATGCTTCACTTATCAACTAAACTAAAAGGACTTAAGTTAGAGATATCAGAAGATCTTCTCGTCCATTTAGTGTTGATTTCTCTTCCTCCTCAGTTTGGTCACTTTGAGGTGACCTATAATTGTTAGAAAGACAAGTGGGATATTAATGAATTAATCTCGCATGTGACACAAGAGGAAGATAGGTTGAAGCAACCTAAAATTGAAGGTGCTTATTTAGCATCCAACTCTTCTCATGGGACTAAGAGAAGAGGGAAGGAAATTGCGGTAACAAGCAATAAGAAGCCTAAAGGATCATCTGATGATCGTAAGGAAAAGAAGTGCTTCTTTTGCAAGGACCCTACGCACATGAAGTATGACTGTCCTAAGTATCACGCTTGGCGTGCTAAGAAATGTATGTCATTTGGTCTTGTTTGTACTGAGGCTAATTTAGTTTCAATTCCTTCATATACATGGTTGTTGGATTCTGGTGCAACAACTTACATTAGTATGTCTATGCAGGGTTGCCTGAATTACCGAAGACCTAGCGAGGATGAAAGATTCATCTATATGGGAGCTGGGAACCCGGTAGAAGTCATAGGCATTGGAACCTTTAGATTGTTATTAAGTACCGGATATTATTTTGTATTGAATAATACTTTCATTGTACCTTCGTTTAGAAGGAATTTAATATCTATCACTGTTTTGGACAAAGAGGGTTACTCTTGTTCGTTTGGAAATAATAGATGTGATCTTTATTTTAATTCCATTATTGTTGGTACTAGTACTTTATCGAGTAGTGATAATCTTTATTTGCTTAACACTACTCAAACAATTAATGAGTCCCATAATAATGAAACTAAAAGTAAAAAGCGAAAGTTTTCAAGTGAAAATTCTTATACCTTATGGCATAGGCGTTTAGGTCATATCTCCAAAAGGAGAATTGACAAGCTTGTGTCTGAGGGAATCATAAATAAACTTGATATTCCGGATAAAGACTTTTGCATTGAATGCCTAAAAGGAAATTTTACAAACACGAAAAGGAAAGTATCCTCGAGAGCATCAAGTGTCTTAGAACTAATACATACGGATATTTGTGGACCATTTCCTACTCCTTCTTGGAATGGTCAACAATATTTTATTACGTTCATAGACGACTACTCTCGATATGGATACATTTATTTACTTCATGATAAATCTCAATCTTTGGACGTTTTCAAGTCTTTTAAGGCCGAAGTTGAAAATCAACTTGGGAAGACTATTAAGAACGTTAGATCCGATCGTGGTGGGGAGTACTGTAACGACCCCAAAATCCGTTTTAATTATTTTAATATTTATTTTATATTTTTGAGAATTTTTTATTTAAAATTTTGTGTGCATTTTATGTGTTGCATCATACTATAAAATTTGCACATCTATTTGATTTTTGGTGTTAGTTAGTTGTTAGTAGCAATTTAGTTAGCAAGAAATAATTGAGTTAGTGGGAATTTATGGGGGCTTTATTGAAAATGAGAGTTTAGGGGTTTAAAGGTTTAAAATACAAGTTGAGGGGTTATTGTGAAACTTTGAATGGATAGTTATCTCCCTCACCCCTCCCCTCTCCATGTGCAGCACACACTTATAAACCTAATTACTTTCTAAGAGAAATTGACCTCCATTGTAGAAGAAAGGAGCTAGGTAAGTTTTGTTCTTGTTGATTTTCCCTAATTTAATTTACTACTCCATTTTCAAATCTAATTACATATAAATGTTCAGGGTGTTGATTAGATCATATCTACCGATCAATATTATTTTTCTTGACATCTTTTCCAGAAAATAGGTAAGTTACTAATTCCCCTTTTAATGTTAAAATGGTCATAAGTATGCTTTATATGCTTTATATGTGATAAAACAATGTTTTGGTATGTTTTATGTATACTTGTAATTTTGGGACAAAGGGAGTGGTATGAAAATGGTATTGTTGTGTGTTAGTATGGTTCTTAGCTGAGTTTTAGCCTTTGTGAAGTTGCACAAGTTAAGTGTTGCAAGTATTGGTAATTTTGGGTTTGTGAAACAAAAGGAGTGAACTTTGGTTAAGTTGTTAGCCCTGCCGGGTGATGTGGGCGGCCGCCCAAAATTGGGCGTGCGGCCGCACACCTATCTGAAGGGTTTTGTTCTTGGGACAGAGCATTTTGGGCGGCCGCACAGCCCTGTTTGGGCGACCGCCCAGTCTTCTGAAAAAGTTGAGAGTTTTCAAACCAAGGGGTTTAGAGGTCAATCTTTGGCTAGATTTTGGGTAGTGTCCTAAAGTACTTAGATGATGGTTGTGGATCACTAAAGTGGTACCTTTGTGTACACAAGTGTTGTGAAATGTTAGTGATTGATTATGTGAACATTGTTGAGCACTTTGTGATGTGTTGAATGATTCATCTTCTTGATGTGTTTGGCATGGTTCCCTACATTGGAATCATTGTCCCTGGTTGTTGTTTAAGCAAGTAGTTCTATGTGGTGCTTGCGTGTAAAGTCCAGCTGGTACTTTTGTGTGTGTTGGGCAGTGATAGGGATTATAATAGTCTCCGAGCCAAGTACATTATAAGGCTCCTATCATTGGTTTCCCATTTTTAACCCCCTTCCTTAGGCCAAAGGTTGGGCACTTTGGGTTATGACTTTGTGTCATTTTCCCCCCGTTGTTGTTGTTGTTATTTGGTTCCGGAACCCGTCTCAGCTCTTCGATGCTGCTCAGTTGATGCCTCTCAGATGGCTATGGTTTGGTTTGAGAACCTTGGCTCAGTATCCGCGTATGAGTGTTTATTTCCGCTTTATGTGTTGCATGATGAGTTGGTCGTTATTTCCAACCGGTATGGGACGGTTGGCGATAGGGAGCCTCTCATTTTATGTGCTATATGATCAGTTGTGGCATTGTTCCTTTATGTGTACCATATTAGCATGTAATGTAGTTGCATTTTAGTAACTTACTGAGATTTATTCTCACCCTTTATTTGTTTACCGTTTTAGATAAGAAGGAGCCCAGGGGATAGTTCACACACACAGGGATGACGTCGAGGAGATCTTTGGGTAAGACATTTTGGGAATGTGATGTAAGTAAAGGATACATTATGTAAATGTAATACCTTTTGGGTAGTGTACCCGTGACTTGGTTTGTATCATCTCTTTTAGTAGATGTTCGTGTTTGTAATTAAGTAAGTAAAGTTAGTAGTTGTAACCAAGTGGCTTAGTACTTGTTTGTGAAAGGTTGTTTTGGTGACTTGAAGTCATGTCTTAGTATCGAGTTGGTTGTGTGAACCTTTTTATAGAAAGTATATTTCGAAAAACTTTCCTAAAAATGTTTTATGACGTTCCGTGCGTGTCCCGGACGTGGGGCCAAGTAGGACCACGGTTCGGGGCGCGACAAGTACTATGGTCGGAATGACGGTTCGGGAGAACAACGTCCGGGTCCTTTTGCTCGCTATCTTGAAGAGTGTGGGATTGTCTCTCACTACACTATGCCGGGTACGCCTAGCATGAATGGTGTAGCTGAGAGACGTAATAGAACCCTTAAGGATATGGTAAGAAGTATGGTTTCTTGTACTTTTTTACCTCACTCATTATGGGGCGATGCTTTAAAAACCGCTACTTATCTTCTCAATAGGGCTCCCTCTAAGGCTACTAACAATAAAATCCCTTATGAATTATGGACGAATAAGAAACCGTTCTTAAATCATCTTCATGTTTGGGGTTGTCCAGCAGAAGCTAGGCCTTATAGGCCTAACGAAGGAAAATTGGACGCTAAGACAGTTAGTTGCTACTTTGTAGGGTATGCCGAAAAATCAAGGGGATATAAATTTTACAACCCGAAAACTAGAACATTTTTTGAAACGGGAAATGCTAGGTTCTTTGAGGATGTTGAGTTTAGAGGGGAAATTATGAATAATAATTTTGAATTTAAGGAAGAGGAGGAATCCATTTCTATACCTCTTCCCTTAGTAGTTCCAATTGAAAATCAAGTACTTGTACCTGAAATTCAAGAGAAACAAATTCAAAATATTGACTCCCCTATAAATATTGAACAACATGAAAATGTTGATCAAAATGAGGAAATTCAACAACCTCAAAATGAGGAAGAACCGGTGCCTTTAAGAAGATCAAATAGAGTAAGAAGAAGTGCCATCTCGGATGATTATGAGGTGTATCTAGCCGAGAATGAAGGACACTTAGGCTTAGTGGGAGATGAGCCTCTCACCTTCCATCAAGCCATTAATAGTCCAAATTCTCATAAGTGGATCAATGTCATTAATGAAGAGTTGAAATCTATGAAAGACAACGACGTTTGGGATCTTGTTCCATTACCGAAGGATGTGAAACCTATTGGTTGTAAATGGATATTTAAAACCAAAAGGGATTCACAAGGTAATGTGGAAAGATATAAGGCTCGTCTTGTTGCTAAAGGTTTTACTCAAAAAGAAGGTATTGATTACAAAGAAACATTCTCTCCGGTATCTTCTAAAAACTCCTTTAGGATCATTATGGCATTAGTAGCACATTTTGATCTTGAGCTTCATCAAATGGATGTTAAGACCGCTTTTCTCAATGGAGACATTGAGGAAACCATCTATATGAAGAAACCAGAAATGGTGGATGATTTGGAACAAACTAATCAATTAGTTTGTAAACTTAAGAAATCCATTTATGGGCTCAAGCAAGCTTCTCGTCAACGGTATTTAAAATTTAACCAAGTAATTCTTTCATTTGGTTTTGAAACGAATCTTGGTGAAGATTGTATATACCATAAGTTCAATGGGAGTAAGTTTATATTCTTAGTCTTATATGTGGATGATATTTTACTTGCTAGTAATGACATGAACCTCCTTAAAGACACTAAGAAATTTCTTTAAAAGAAATTTGAAATGAAAGATCTTAGTGAGGCATCTTTTGTATTAGGAATCCAAATACACCGTGATCGCTCACGATGTACTTTAGGATTATCACAAAAGGCCTATATAGAGAAGGTATTACAAAGGTTTAGCATGCAAAACTGTAAACCACATGACACCCCTGTCTCTAAAGGAGATAAATTCAGTCTCAATCAATGTCCCAAACACAATTTTGAAACCAAGTATATGGAAAACATCCCTTACGCATCAGCAGTAGGAAGCTTAATGTATGCTCAAGTCTGTACTCGTCCAGACTTAGCTTTTATTGTTGGAATGCTTGGTCGATACCAAAGCAATCCGAGGAGAGAACATTGGGTCGCAGCCAAAAGAGTGATGCGGTATTTACAAAACACCAAGGACTACATGCTTACATATTCAAAGTCGGATCATCTTGAGATCGTTGGGTATTCCGATTCCGACTTTGCTGGATGCCAAGACAGCCGTAAACCAACGTCTGGTTATGTCTTCACATTAGCCGGTTGAGCCATTTCTTGGAGAAGTGCCAAGTAGACACTCGTTACTTCCTCCACCATGGAAGCTGAGTTCGTTGCTTGTTTCGAGGCATCCAATCAAGCTATATGGCTGCGTAAATTCACTGAAGGACTGCGTATTGTCGATAGCGTCGAAAGACCTATTAAGCTATATTATGACAATAGGGCGGCGGTCTTGTACTCCAACAATAACAAGAGCTCGTCAAAGTCTAAACACATTGACATTAAATTTCTTGTTGTAAGAGAGAGGGTACGAAATGAACAAATAGAAATACAACTTATTGGTACAAACTCTATGTTAGCGGATCCGTTTACTAAGGCGTTATCACTTTTATTGTTTCACAAGCATGTTGCTCATATGGGTGTAGCAACTTTTGATAACATTTAATATAGTGGGAGTTTGTGTTGTTTTCTTCAATTTTATTGTTCTATTATTATTTAAAGTTTGATCTCATTTGGTTAAGTCGGACTAGTTGGAAGAATATGTATATATTCATTAAGATCCATGCTACACATCCATACTTTTGATCTATGTCATTTAGTTGAATTATGATATGTAATTATAGTGGGTTTAGTTGCGAATCAATTACAACGACTGCCCCTTTAGTTCTATACTTGTATGGTTAATGGACGAGATTGTTATAAGTGATAACAAAGTGCACATTTGGGTTATCATTTATGTTATACTTGTGATTTAAAGGAAGAAATTTGTTTTGCAACCCAAGTGGGAGATTGTTAGATCATTGTGGCTTGCAACACAAGTTAATAGGCACCTTCCATAAATAAAATCATGACTATGACATTAATATAAAGTGTGGTCAAAATAGTCAATGTGTAGAATCCCTGAAATGTTATTTATCTATCTTTGATGGGCAAGATGGTAAATCAACATTGCTTTAGAAATGAATAGGTATGGTCCCTATTTGAAGTGTCACCATGTTTACTATTTAAAGGCCTCTCCATCAAGCCTAAAACATACTTGATTCTTACTTTCTCTCATCTAAATTCTCTCTTCATTATTGAAAGAACTTTTGAGAGACTAAGAGACACTTTCATTTAAAAGATCATCTCCCTACATTATCTTCTACTTCATTCTTATTCTCCCTTCAAGACATCAAAATGGATTCAACAGGTATACATTTATTACATGCTTCCGCTTCATCTTTTCTTCATTCTTCTTCTAAATATGAGTTAGGCATTAGGGGATTATAATTGTTCTATCAGTTCTCTCTAACAGCTTAAGCTTTTAGATGAGTTGGTTGCTTAACACAATTAATTTTATATTTTTCAGGAGATTAGTTTTACTTTTTTGTATATTGATTTTATCTTTTAAAATTGTGCAAAAGGTAGTTTCTCAGAATTTATCAAATATGCCTTTGTATTAATATGAATGAATGAATTTTAATCAATAATTTTAAGTTAATTTGATCAGCTTATTGAAAAATTAAAATTTATTATTCATACAATATTATAAATACTAGTGATAACAATTTTAATTTTTTTATGTTCCCAAATGAGTAGCCCAGTAGTAAAGTCAGCCCTAACCCTCAGTGAGCGCTAGGGTTCGATCTCTCATTCTGACGTGGACATAGTAAAAAAAAAATGAAATAATTAAGAGTAGGTTTTGGGAGAAACTAGTTTTTCAATAAGTTATAAAAAGTCCACTTTTTAGTATTACCCTAAACCTTAAACCCTATAAAAACACGACTTTTTATAACTATGGAGAAACTAGTTTCACCCAATATTTTCTGAATAATTAAATTATGAAATTACCATATAATTATTGCTCAAAGTTTACGAATACATTATTTCGGGAGGGAGTATATGTTCAATGTTTTTTACCATTTTTTTTTCTTTCAGTGATTTTAGATAAGTAATTTAACCATTAAATTTGGTGTGTGATAGAACTGTCAATGGCTGAATTATGTAACTCACTTTCGGTTATTGTACTCATTTTAGCATATTAATTTCTTAAATCCCAAGAGCTTATTGACTGCTGCCCATGAAGATTCCAGCATATATAACTTATACTCCCTCCGTCCCAGAGTAAGAGTCCTACTTTCTAATTTGGTACGTCCTAGAGTAAGAGTCTTATTCCTAAAATGGCAAAGAATCTTTACTATTCACCCCACTCATTCTCTCTCCTATTTTACTTTTATACTCACAACACCAATCAATTCACTATTCTCTCCCACTCATTCTCTCTCATACTTTACTTTTACACTCACAACATTTACAACACTTCCAATATTTATTAATAAGCGTGCAAATGAGGGGTAGGACTCTTACTCCTGGACGGAGAGAGTAAGTCGCAATCCAGTAAGAGCAATACTCGTATATGAAGCTTCATCCAAAGAAACATACTCTCTCCCTACCACAATGTTATTCCAAAAAACTTTTAAGTAATAATTTTAATTTAATTTAGTTAACTTAATGAAATATAAAGTTTTTATTGGTAGTATTTATAGTTGTGTATCAATAACAAATTATATATTTTTATTAGGATAATTAAATAAATTAAAATTATTACTCAAAGTTTCTTGATACTAAGTTAAAAAAAAAAAAAAAAAAAGAGGAAACAACATTTATAAGGAATTTTATATATTCCAATTATATTTGTAAATATCTTTTAGATATTAAACCTAGATATTGTGTATATATACCAATTAGGAGATTTGTATCTTGTACAACAAGCTAGACTAGAACTCTAGAACTTTCTATGTAACCCTATATATATGTACCTCTAGTATCATAATAAACTTGAGTCATTCATATTCAATTCTCTCTCTCCATGTATGTTTGACTTCGTCTAACATTCCTTTATTCTAATATGGTATTAGAGCAAAAAAATCCATAAAGGGAATTCTCCACTAAAACCCGCGGCAAAACCCTATATGCCGCCTCACCCTATATGGCAAAACCCTAGCCACCCCACCCGACCTCCACCACTCACCCGCCATCACCGCCACACGCTTCCGCCACCTCCATCTGTTGGGTTTTGAGGCACCTTGCGCAGCGGAATAAAGCAATATGAAATTAATAAAACCCTAATCCCAAGATCCATTCATGATGATTAAATTAATAGCAAGATGGATTTAGAATACTAACCGTTGTTGTGCATTTAAATTTTCCGGATCTCCAAATCGTCAAGTCTTCAAGCTTTAAGATTTGATCTCCTCATTCTTCGCGTTCTTCGGATCAGGATCACAGGAACACGAACTTGAGATGTTAAAGCAAACATCCTCTATGTGTATCCACACACGGACAAATATCTAGAACGATTCTAGATCTGGATTGCTAGACCCATTAGAAAACACTTTTCTAATCTTCAAAGGCTATATGAATTTTGGTGTTCTTGATCTTTGATTCTCAATCTTGGATCAAGAATTATATTTCTCAAACATACTAGGTTGCATTAGTTTAATGGCTGATGAAAAGATGTATTTATATTCCCTAGTCATTAACCCTTAATGACCTAGAAGACATAAATCCCGTCACCTAATTAAACTGCACAAATTCTGGCTTCAGGGGCTCTGGCACGGTCGTGCTCACCAAATGGCACAGCCGTGCCACCCGTGCCGACCACACCTACCCGAGACTAATACTGGCACGGTCGTGCTCACCAAATGGCACGGTCGTGCCACTTGGTCCGAGCTCAACTTGCCGCAGTACAATAATGGCACGGTTGAGTCAGTTAACTCGCGCGGCCGTGCAAATCAACACGGTCGTGCTTTATAACTGGCACGGCCGTGCCTGCCAGGAATTCAACTTTTGCCTTTTTCTTGATTCGTCCTTTTGTGTGTGACCCCATAGGATTATATTAAGTTGGTAATGAGTGTTGGGTTTCGTAGTAACATGCGCAGCGGAATATAGCATTTAAAATTTTGAAACCCAAAGCCCATAGATCCATTCATATGATTAAATCAAATATCACAACATGAATATAGGAAAGACTGACCCTTGATGGCTTGGAGTTTGGTCTTTAAACTTGGTGGAGATGTTGAAGCTTGATCACGAAGAAAGTAAGAACACGAACTTTGAAGATGATGAGCTTCACCCTCTAGCGGTATCCACACCACGAACGAATATCAAGGAGCTTCTTGATCTTGGTTGCTAGACCAACAATTATGAAACACACTTTCACAATTGATATGACTATATGGAATTTTCTTTTGTGTATTATTTTGGTTCTTCAACCAAGGGTGTCTTAGAACAAAATAAAACTCTCTCAAACTCTTTGAGACTTACAAAAGGCTATGTCTGAAGTTCTGGCCGAAATCCTCCTTTTATACACAAGCAAGACCTATTCCAAATAGGAAACTTGTGTCAAAAGACATTCCAAATCGAATTAGGAAAGTGCCAGCCGACAATACTGTGCGGCCGCCCAGAATACATTGTGCGGTCGCACAACTATCTGAAACAATCTGGTACAAAAATGGGCTAAGTGTGCGGCCGCCCAGTCCACACTGTGCGGTCGCCCACTTCCCCAGAATGTCCAGACTTTCCAAAATTCCAATTTAGTCCTTTTAAAGATTCGTTCTATTGTGTGTGACCCTCTAGGATTATACTAAGTTGGCAATGGGTTCAAACATGAAACCATAAGATATGATTAGGTTCTAGCAAACCGTCACACCTACCCAAATAGTATAAATAGATACAAGTTCGCATTCCTTTAGAATATGTCATAATCCCTTTGTCCACGATGTCATTGAACACAAGTCATGGTCAAACAGTCAACTTGTTTTGTTCAATACTTTCTCGATTCTGAATATGTTGATAATCCAAATGACATTGATCCAATCAATTTATTTGAGTCCGACCGAACATTTCATCAACATCATTCCTACGAGAGGCCCAAGCTTGACATCTCTCCGTGGAGGGACAAATCCATTTAGCTTATTATTCTTCCCAACGGGAATCCGATTATGCCAATCATACCCTTTATAACTACCATGTTAAGGTAGCGTTTGAATATGTCAAACACAACGTTCATCAAGTGGAAGACTATAATAACTTCATGTCTAAGGATTCAAATGACATAACTAATATGAGATATATGTGCGACATAGACCATGACATAAATCTCATACAGCGGGTCATGTCCAGTACCTTGTTCCAAACAAGTACCCATAAATCTAACATGATCATCCCATGACCATTTAGCCTTTATACTAGTGCTTAACAAGTACTAGGGACGGGGATTATTATAAGTAAACATGAACAACAATAATAATCAAAACATCTCTTTATTGATATGAAATAAATGATAACAATTACAACGTTTATTAAACGTGCCTAGGGCACCACTACCAACAATCTCCCACTTGCCCTAGGCCCAATCTCCCATGTATCTAATACCCATGGACCTAACATGACCATCATGTTTAGCTTGTGGAAGTCCCTTTGTTAGCGGGTCCGCAACATTGTCATCAGTAGGTACTCTGCATATATTTACGTCTCCCCTATCAACGATCTCTCGAATGATATGAAAACGCCTAAGTATGTGTTTGGATTTCTGATGTGCTCTTGGTTCCTTTGCTTGAGCAATAGCACCATTATTGTCGCAATAAAGGTCTATTGGATTAGCAATACTAGGAACCACTTCAAGTTCAGTTATGAACTTCTTAATCCAAACAGCTTCCTTTGCAGCATCCAATGCAGCAATATACTCAGCTTCTATTGTAGAATCAGCGGTTGTACTTTGCTTGGAACTCTTCCAGCTTACAGCTCCACCATTTAACATAAACACAAAACCCGATTGCGATCGGCTATCATCTTTATCGGTTTGGAAGCTTGCATCCGTGTAAGCATTTACAACGAGATCATCTTCCATTCCTCCATAGACCAAAAACGAGTCTTTAGTTCTTCTCAAGTACTTAAGAATCGCTTTTACAGCTATCCAGTGATTTTTGCCAGGGTCGGATTGGTATCTACTTGTCATGCTCAAAGCATAAGATACATCCGGCCTAGTACAAATCATGGCATACATGATGGACCCAATTGCCGAAGCATATGGAACATCATTCATTCTCTCACGCTCATCGTTTGTCTTAGGACATTGAGTCTTCCTTAGAGAAACTCCATGTAACACGGGCAAGGTGCCTCTCTTAGAATTTTCCATACGGAATCTTCTAATGACCTTGTCAATGTATGTACTTTGGCTTAAACCAAGTAGCCTCCTTGATCTATCTCTATAGATCTTAATGCCAAGAATATATGCGGCTTCACCCATATCTTTCATTGCAAAACACTTTCCTAACCAAGTCTTCACAGACTGAAGTGTAGGAATGTCGTTTCCAATGAGTAATATGTGATCCACGTATAAAATAAGGAATAGCACTATGCTCCCACTAATCTTCTTGTATACACAAGGCTCATCTTCGTTCTTGATGAAACCAAACTCTTTGACCGATTCATCAAAACGGAGATTCCAACTCCTTGAAGCTTGCTTCAATCCATAGATGGATCTCTGCAATTTGCATACCTTAGAATCTTGTTCAAAACCTTCTGGTTGTGTCATATACACATCCTCTTGAAGTTTTCCATTCAGGAAAGCAGTTTTGACGTCCATCTGCCATATTTCATAGTCATGATATGCGGCAATGGCAAGCAAAATTCTTATAGACTTGATCATTGCTACGAGTTAAAAGGTCTCATCATAGTCAATACCATGAACTTGCCTATAACCTTTCGCTACAAGCGTAACCCCAAAAGGATATTGGAAGATCAACTTGACTCATCATTGATCGAACCATGTCTAACAAAGTCCGATTCCTCCTCTCGGACACACCATTCCATTGTGGTGTTCCAGGTGGAGTCAATTGTGAAACTATTCCACAATTCTTTAGATGATCATCAAATTCTTGACTTAAGTACTCACCACCTCGATCTGATCGAAATGCCTTTATACTTTTGCCAAGTTGTTTTTCTACTTCATTTTGAAATATTCTAAATATCTCAAATGCTTCACTTTTATGTTTCATTAGGTAAACATACCCAAATCTACTATAATCATCAGTGAAGGTTATGAAGTATTGAAATCCTCCCCTAGCATTGCTACTTAATGGTCCTCATACATCGGAATGTATCAACCCCAATAAGTCGCTTGCCCTTTCACCCAACTTGGTAAAAGGTGTCTTAGTCATTTTTCCAAGAAGACACGACTCGCAAGTATCATATGACTCGAGGTCACATGAACCTAAAAGTCCGTCCCCATGGAGTTTTGAGATACGCTTCTCATTAATATGACCGAGACGGCAATGTCACAGATAAGTATGATTTACATCATTAGGTTTAGATTTCTTATTTACATGATAGACATTGTCATTATTTTCATTCTTGACATTCAAGATATAAAGGCCATTAAATGAATTAGCAATACCATAAAGCACATCATTTAAATAAATAGAAAATTTCTTATTCTCAATAAGAAACTTAAAACCTTCATTATCCAAACAAGAAATTGAAATAATGTTTCTGCTTAAATCCGGAACATAATAACAATTGTTCAAAACAAGAATTAATCTGGAAGGTAAAGTGACTTCATAAGTCCCTACGGCTAATGCAGCAACTCTTGCTCCATTCCCCACGCGTAGATCTACTTCACCTTCTTTAAGCAGTCTCCTATTCTTTAGTCCCTGCACATTTAGACAAATGTGAGAACCACATCCGGTATCCAATACCCAAGAATCAGTGGTAGAAAGGAGAATATCTATCATATAGATACCTGAAGTCGACGCAGCCTTGCTGCTCTTCTTCTTCTTTTGCTCTTCCAAGAAAGCCTTGCAATTACGTTTCCAATGACCAATTTCTTGACAATGGAAACAGATTGCATCCTTTTGTGAATCAGGTTTTGCCTCAGAAGCCTTGACAACCTTTGCCTTGCTTATTTTGGGTTTGACAACTTTTGCCTTACCCTTTCCTTTGGCACTAGCCTTCTTCCCATCATGGACCAAGAGTACGGGAGAACCTTTCTCCATAATTTTCATCTTTGCAGTTTTGAGCATCCCATGCAACTCAGAGAGATTCTTATCCATTCCATGCATGTTATAATTCATCACAAACTGATTATAAATTTTAGGCAATGAATTAAGAATGAGATCTGTGGCTAGCTCCAATGGGATTGGATAGCCAAGTTTCTCAAGGTGCTCTACATAACCTTTCATTTTAAGAAAGTGAGGACTCACTTGTTGCCCTTCATTCATTTTACAAGTAGTGAATGCAACAATGGTCTTGTACCTCTCTTGCCTAGCTTGCTCTTGAAACATGGTTCTCAACTCCACGCCTATCTCATAGGCTTCCAAATGTTCCAAACTTTGTTGGAGTTTTGAACACATAGCAGCAAGCATGAGACAACTTACATCTCTAGAATCATTACGATGTTTCTTGTAATTGTCTCTTTCTACCCTAGGGGCAGTAGGCGGTGGTTCAGCAGGGAGAGGCCCATCGAGAATGTACAACTTATCTTCTTGCCTAAGAACGATTCTTATGCTACGGATCCAATCCATAAAGTTAGTATCATTCTCTTCGAGCTTATCCTTCTCAAGGATCGATCGCAACGACATTGATTGAGTGTTATTAGTCATTATCTACAAATATGCAAAATTTCCAAAATTTAATAAGTACCGGTTTTCATTAAAGAGATAAATAATGTACTTTTTCAAACAAAATACTCCCACTAAATTATATAACCTTCATATACATCCAATGTATAATATAATTTAATTGGGCTAAGATCCAACTTTAATTTAACTTTTGAGTCCACGGAGGCGGACCGCTCAAAACTAAATTAATTAGGTAGACAATCATGTCAATCATATCCCATATGATTCTTAGATACTTTTATGAGATTCTTTGAGAAATCCAATTTCAAAAAGCATGTTTAATCTCATCTTTTGCTTAGGCCCAAAACTGTTTTGACGCCTAATTAAGTCCAACCATTTTAAACGCATAGGAACCATTCAATTTAACGCACCTTGCGGAGGCAAGCCCACATTAAATTAAGGAACCTCATCTTGCTCATACATGAATAAGATTAATGCACTTCGCGGAGGCGAACTCACATCAAGATTACCCATGTATAAACAAGTGTTTTAATCATGGCATGGCAAAGAAGGACTTAAAACTTTCTTTGAAGGTTCATCATATATATCATATAACATATTTATGAGCACATAATATAAACATGTTACACATCAAGTTTAGCCACTAAATTAATCTCCATTAATTTAAGCATGATATTTATGTGTTATTAGTTTCTCTATAATTATAAGGATGAGACTATTTCAACTTTGGTTATTATCTCCAAATCAAGACAACAAGAAGTGCGGTCGAATTAAGCCATTAGGCAACCACAATCCCGCACTAATTCAAGAAACCAAGAAAGTAGTCCATGTGGCCGAAACTAAGCAATAGATGGTCTCGATGAACGTAGGCCAATTGCATTCACAATTCCACATGGATCTCCAATCATTGAATCAAGAACTTTGTTTCTCAATTTTAGCAATTATGAACTCTTCATAATTCTAACTTCGTTTTATCTTTGAAACTTTGATTGCGATCAATTTTGGGAAACACAATCTCGATGAACGCAGATTAGCCATCCAAAACTTGAACCAATCTAGGAATCACAAGACTAAAACAAATAGGAAAATCAAACCCCAAAATCCACACACAAACCAACTACCCAAAACCCATTCCAGATCAGCAAGTCTGGACTGGTTCTGTTACTGGTTTTGTTGATTTTTTCGAAAAATTCCAGATTCTGTTTTTGACCAAAATCAGACCTTCTGATCCCTTTGTGCGGCCGCCCAAAAAGCTCTGTGCGGTCGCCCAAAAGGTGTGCGGCCGCCCAGAATCTTCTGTGCGGTCGCCCATGGCCATCAGAAGGTGCAGAATTTTCAAGTTCGAAAATTTTGTCTCAAAATTGTTTTTCCCCGATTATTCAAACTTTGATCCAATCAAAAATTAATAACCAACAATTCTGAATCCACCATAATTTATTTATTGCGATTGAATCGTGCGATTAAAGTTGTAAAACAATAAACCACATAAAATCACAAAAACACATAAACAACATATATTCCAATATTCATACCATGCAAGGCACATAAACAATTTATATACACATAACATGATCTAGGTATTGAAATAATCAATATGAACGGGGCTCTGATACCACTGTTGGGTTTCGTAGTAACATGCGCAGCGGAAAATAGCATTTAAAATTTTGAAACCCAAAGCCCATAGATCCATTCATATGATTAAATCAAATATCACAACATGAATATAGGAAAGACTGACCCTTGATGGCTTGGAGTTTGGTCTTTAAACTTGGTGGAGATGTTGAAGCTTGATCACGAAGAAAGTAAGAACACGAACTTTGAAGATGATGAGCTTCACCCTCTAGCGGTATCCACACCACGAACGAATATCAAGGAGCTTCTTGATCTTGGTTGCTAGACCAACAATTATGAAACACACTTTCACAATTGATATGACTATATGGAATTTTCTTTTGTGTATTATTTTGGTTCTTCAACCAAGGGTGTCTTAGAACAAAATAAAACTCTCTCAAACTCTTTGAGACTTACAAAAGGCTATGTCTGAAGTTTTGGCCGAAATCCTCCTTTTATACACAAGCAAGACCTATTCCAAATAGGAAACTTGTGTCAAAAGACATTCCAAATCGAATTAGGAAAGTGCCAGCCGACAATACTGTGCGGCCGCCCAGAATACATTGTGCGGTCGCACAACTATCTGAAACAATCTGGTACAAAAATGGGCTAAGTGTGCGGCCGCCCAGTCCACACTGTGCGGTCGCCCACTTCCCCAGAATGTCCAGAATTTCCAAAATTCCAATTTAGTCCTTTTAAAGATTCGTTCTATTGTGTGTGACCCTCTAGGATTATACTAAGTTGGCAATGGGTTCAAACATGAAACCATAAGATATGATTAGGTTCTAGCAAACCGTCACACCTACCCAAATAGTATAACTAGATACAAGTTCGCATTCCTTTAGAATATGTCATAATCCCTTTGTCCACGATGTCATTGAACACAAGTCATGGTCAAACAGTCAACTTGTTTTGTTCAATACTTTCTCGATTCCGAATATGTTGATAATCCAAATGACATTGATCCAATCAATTTATTTGAGTCCGACCGAACATTTCATCAACATCATTCCTACGAGAGGCCCAAGCTTGACATCTCTCCGTGGAGGGACAAATCCATTTAGCTTATTATTCTTCCCAACGGGAATCCGATTATGCCAATCATACCCTTTATAACTACCATGTTAAGGTAGCATTTGAATATGTCAAACACAACGTTCATCAAGTGGAAGACTATAATAACTTCATGTCTAAGGATTCAAATGACATAACTAATATGAGATATATGTACGACATAGACCATGACATAAATCTCATACAGCGGGTCATGTCCAGTACCTTGTTCCAAACAAGTACCCATAAATCTAACATGATCATCCCATGATCATTTAGCCTTTATACTAGTGCTTAACAAGTACTAGGGACGGGGATTATTATAAGTAAACATGAACAACAATAATAATCAAAACATCTCTTTATTGATATGAAAATGATAACAATTACAACGTTTATTAAACGTGCCTAGGGCACCACTACCAACAATGAGTCCAACCAAGGTCAAACTCATAAGTCATGAGCAGACTCTAGCAAGCCATCATGACTTCCCAATTAATATAACTTAAACGACGTTCGTTATCCTCATAGTACATATCACAATCCTTTTGTCACGCGTTATCATATTGAACATAAGTCATAGTCAACGTCAACTTATCTTGTTTAATGCTTTCTCGATCTCGAGTAGATTGATATAAGCAAATGACATTGAACACTTCAATTCATTTGGGTATGTCCATACACTATCATCAATCTCACTCATCGAGAGGCCAAGCAGATATCTCTCTTGAGAGAGGGACAAATCCCATCTTGACTTATCATTCTTCCCTACATGAATCCGATTATGCCAATCGTAGCCTTTATAACCACACGGTTAGGGGTAGCGTTTGAGTACGTCAAACATAATGTTCATCATGTGGAAGACTATGATAATCTCAGGTCTAAGGATAAATGATATAACTATATGAGATTTAATTATGACATCTGACCATGACATAAATCGCAAAACGGGTCATGTCCAGTACGTGTTCACTAACAAGTACCCATAAGCTTAATTTGTATCACATACACATGATCATCATATGATCATCAATTAAACTTATACTAGTCCTTCATAAGTACTAGGGGCGGGGATTATTATAATAAACATGTAAACATATAATAGTCCAGGGTTATTATCTCCATAACAAATGAGAACATGATGTAACGCAAGACCTTTCTCAAGGGCCTAGGGCATAATTTCCAACACCATCTTCCACCATAATACCCTCGGCAACAACTCTTTGCCGAAACTAACCCAAAAACACCAACACACACTTAAGCCGCCACCCACTATTAAAACCCCACCCTCCTCCATCTTCAAACATTATCCTCGGCAAAACCTTCATAGCCGAAACCCTCACTTCTCAAACACCTACAACCAAAAAACCCAACACCCAACACCCTAGCCGCCACACCCTTCTTTAACCTCCATCTTCAAACCCCTCCTAACCAACCTCTCTAAACCAACACACTAAAACAACCCCAAAAATATACTCAGAAACTGCAGCAGATTAAACAAGAAAAATCACCTATCTAGAGACCTGAAAAACCCGATCAAAACCAATAGGATAAAAGCCTCAAGCGAAAAAAAATCACCCCGATCGGACCACAAACGAAGCGGGAATCACACTTTCAAAACTGATGCGCTGAAACAAAATTACATACGGGAATCTCCCCATTTTTCACTTTTTACGGCAAAAAACCTTATCACTCTCCAAAACAACCACACCTCGGCCTCACTATGGTCTGGTAACCCACCCTAGCACCACTACCCATAGCCTCTTATGGTTACTACTCGGTGCTCATCACCTTAGGCATAATCCAATCACCAAGCCCACCACCTCTTCTTACCACATCACCCCCCCCCCCCACATCTCAACTTCACTCACCAACAACTAAACCTTCATTACGACGTGAAAACCACCCACTTCGTTCTTATGAATACAAACCCAATTCCTTGCAAGGTGAAAACCACATATTTTGTTATTGTGATGTACAATTCTTCTCACATGTGAGGGGTGCAACCCCTACAAAGGTGACGACCAAGGTTACACCACGTGCTTCAACCTTTTCCAAACTCATCACGGCAACATCACCCGCATACAGGAACTCATCCACCTCAACTGCTTCATCACACCCGATTCACCTCATGACTATCCAAGATTGGACTTATCCAAGGATCGTCCATCTTACGGGAGCGTATAAGGAATATTATATATTATAATTATAATTGTAAATATCTTTTAGATATTAAACCTAGATATTGTGTACATATCAATTAGGTGATTTGTATCTTGTACAACAAGCTAGACTAAAACTCTAGAACTTTCTATGTAACCCTATATATATGTACATCTAGTATCATAATAAACTTGAGTCATTCATATTCAATTCTCTCTCTCCATATATGTTTGACTTCGTCTAACCTTCTTTAATCTAATAACATTTTGAGATAGAAGGATTATGAAGTTAGTAATACTCACTCTCGGAAAATTTGTCCCAATTTGACTTTTTATAGTCACACAAATGAATTTGACCATACATTGGTGTCAATATAATGATCACAATTAAATTCTATTTTTTTATTGATAAATATTAATGATTTATCAATTACAATTTTTAAAATCTCACTAAAATGATTACATCGACATTAATATTTAATTAAAGTTTATTTGTGTTGACCAACAAAGAGAGTATTATACTTCCTCTATCCCGAAATAAATGTCGCTCGTTTTTGTACGTTAGTACAAAAGAATTTTGAGCAATAATTTTAGGTTTATTTTAATCATACAATTGGAAATTTAAATATTATTATTGATAGTATTTATATCAGTGTATCAATAACAAGTTTAATAAAATTTTATAAGGATTGTTAAATAAACCAAAATCTTTTGCTCAAAATTCCATCGTACTAACGTAAGAAAAAAATGTCGACATTATATTCCACGAGAGAAGGAGTAATAACGAAAAGTATCATAATCATTATAACATACTAGTAATTTAGCCCGTGCTCCGCACGGTAATGAATTGGGAGCACATAAGGGAATGGGATGACAATGATTAGTAAACTAATTTTCCTTAGATATCGAGTTCAAAAAGAAAATGAGATACACCTAACAAAAGACAACTTGAAATTTTATAGTAGGAGAAGCTTCTCCCTTTTTACCCATGTCTTTGAGAAGTTATCTATTTGAATTTCATTATAAGAAATGGGGATGACTTGCAAGTCAATAACGTTGAAGTATGAAGAGAGTGAACAATCAAAAGTCTTTTCGATAACGTTTAAGCCGTTTATAAAAATCAATGAGACCATTCATTTATGTGTAGAGATTCAACTTAATATACCATATTTGGTTTATTTTTAGATGAACGTAAACTCTAATGGTTCATTCATTGAAGATTTTATTATACATTCAATGTAAATTTCATGATCCTTAACATGTTCTCAACCTTTGAAATTTTATAAGCTATAATTGTAACTGAAGTGGTTATTGCTTAAGTCATAATACTTTGATTTTGTTAATTTGGTGGATTATCAATATGACTATTGGAGTTCCTTCAAAATTTAATAATATATTAAAATTAATTATTAATGAACAAATGATTGCTCATAATAAATTTAGTATTAACTTTTGACATTTCAATTCTCTATTCTAGATTATATATATGAGTATTGCATCTATAAAAGATGCCTATAAGTAGAATTAGTCTTTTATAGTATTTTAAAATAATAAATTAAAGATAATAGTATCATATATAGTTACTAATAACTAATAAGATTAGCTAATACTATTAGCTAAGAATGAGAAAAATGAATAACCTCTTAGTTGTAGGGCCAATGCTGACATGACTTCATGAGACATAAGATTTGATTAATTAATATTATTAGTAGTAATAGTTAATATATACACAACAACTATTGTAATCAACTAATAATGTTAATAATAAAAGTTAACTTATATAGTAACTATTATGGTTAACTAATGTTATACATAGTATTAACTTATATATATAGTAACTATAATAGTTAACTAATACTATTACTGGTAATAGTTAACTTATACAGTAACCTATGATTGTTAACTAATGCTATTAATAGTAATAGTTAACTAATAGTAATAGTTAACTTATATTGTAACTACTATGGTTAACTAATACTATTAATAGAAATAGTTAACCTATATAATAACTAATATCTTTAACTAAGACTATTAATAGTAATAGTTAACCTATATAATAACTAATATATTTAACTAAGACTATTAGCTAATAAAAAGAATACCAAAAGTCATTTAAAATTTAGGGTGGTGATGACATGGCTTTACCAAAAGCAAGCATTAGCCAAGACATGTCCACGTGACGATTCCACAACCCTCCGCTTCAGCTTTTAATATATATAGATTTATTTTAAAATGGATGAAATAAAAATACAATATTTACAATGGAAGGATGAATATAAGATAAAGAGGTATAATTATGTCTTTATAAACTTACGAGAATTGAAATTCAATATTGTAGGAGAATATCATTGGGTAGATTGTCACATTTATATAAATTCATTACTCGTGAATACGTTCATTAATAAATTATCGTGCATGTAAGAGGGAGGAAGACTATTGTGTTCATATAAACAATACTTACTTTTACACAAATCAAATATATAGTTAAAATATTATAATTATTTTTAGTTTATATTATAAAAACGTGTTTAGATTATTAATGAATCCTCGTATTAAATATGTGATAAATATTTAATCATATTTAAAAATAAATAACTATATAGGGATAATTTTAGTAAAAAGATTTTAAATATAGTCACGTATAATGAGTTTTACATTAAAATTGTTGAACATTAACTATGTTGAGCGGAAGAAATTTAAAGTATTCATTAAGAAAACCTATAGTTTTTTTATATATTTTTTTAAAAAGGACAGAGAGTACTCCCTCCGTCCCAAAACACCTTGCACATATTTCCCTTTTGGGTGTCTCATTGGTAAGTCCCACTTTCTCAAAATGAAAAAGATTCTCACTACTTCTCTCTCCTCTCCACTCACAACAACTATCCATTTAATATTCTCTACCCCACTTTCTCTCTCCTTCCCACTCACACCACCCTCTTTTCTTACACATTTTATTAATTCCCGTGCTTTTCAAAAATGGTGAAAGCTGTTTTGGGACGGAGGGAGTACTTATTTAGGGTAAAATGTAAATTGTCAACTTAAATTATTTGTTTGACCTCGAGATGAGTTGTAATACAAGAGTCATCAAGCCCAACAAATATGACAAGAATGTGCCAATTTTCAAAAGGGTTTTGGGGAATAACACAATTTTTGAGGTCCCCTATATAAATTCCCTCTACACTAGAATACACCATACAACACAACACATGGCACCACAAAAATACCCAATTCATTTACCCCATAATATGTCCCTCTCTTCCAAAATAATAATAATAATAGTACTAATTTATTCTCTTCATCTTTAAAAAGATGATTTTTAAAATATAATGTATATGATAATTGATTCATCATAATTTTAATATTTTATTAATATATTTTTGCTTCATGTAAATCATCATAAAATTTTAACATATGTTCTCTTCAAACAGTAAAAACTAAAAACTAAAATAAAAAATTGACTAACATATGTTCAAAAATAAAATTAAAACTCAATAAACATATACACATCTCTATCTCATGCTGCAACCCCCCCCCCCCCAAAAAAAAATAAAATAAATAATAATAACAATAATAATAATAATAATAAAATAAAAATTCCAACTGGGTTTTTAATTGGTTAAACCCCACTTAGGAGCTTATTTCTTGTTAGTAGGTGTTGGTCAGTAACCTACTTGCCACAACTCTTAGGAGCTTTGTCATGTTTTTGACCAACTCTTTCTAGGTTCCACAATTTTCTTTTCCAACATGGACAACAACAACAAAGCATTAATAGCAATGTTGATTAAAAAAAAGCATTAATATAAAAATATTGAGATATACTAACATAAATTTTATATGTCATTGTAAAAGAAAAAAATATGTGGCAAATTTTAGTTTTTTAGAAAATGAAAAAGAGAAGAAGAAAATAAATAAAAATAGTAATAATAAAATGATAACTATAATAGATAAAGAAAATGAAAATAATAATAATAATAAACAAATAAAAAAAAAAAAGTAAAAATCCACCCTCATTACCCAAATAAATTTTTAATCTCTACTCCGGACTCTTCAACGCCATATTTGCATGCAACCCAAGTAAACACATACGCCCCCCGTCCCATACTTATCGCTACTTATTTCCTTTTTGGGCGTCCCATATTTATTACTATTTACCCAAAATGTTCAATTTTCTCTCTCCTATCCACTCACAACAACTATTCACTAACTTATTTTCTCTCTTCTTCCCACTCACAATACTTAATTTTCCAACATATTTTCTTAATTCCCGTGCACTCTCATTTGGTAGCAATAAGTATGGGACAGAGGGAGTATCATTTTAAATCACCAATCCAAGTTTGTTTGGGTCGTCCCATACCCCCCGTCATTTTATCACTTCTACACTCTTCAGGGTTCCTAATCGGTGCATCACTCGGTCTCTGTCTCACATGACCAAATCACCTTAGACGATCTCTCCCTCATTTGTCCTCAATTGGCGCAAATCTTACTTTATCCCTGATTACTTCATTCATCAATAAATCATTTTTTCTATGCGCACACATCAATCGTAGTATACACATCTCCGCTATATTTATCTTATGACATACTGTTTCACGGCCTAACATTCAGTGCCATAAAGCAGTGCCAGCCTGATTACCGTTCGATAGAATTTTCCCTTTAATCTATGGGGCATAACGGGATCACATGGAAACATTGTGGAACTCTTCCACTTCAACCAACATGCTTTAATCTTATGAGTCAATTCTCCTTTCTTTTGGGTAATAGATCAAAGATAGCGAAAAAAGTCAGAAGTTTGGACAATCTTTCCATCGGATGTGATCATTCCTGGCTCTATGCTTCAAACTCTGCTAAACTTACCCTCCAAATATTCATTCTTGCTTATGCTCAGTCCAAAACCTCAATATTTGAAAGTATGTCTCCACAACTCCAATTTACTTTCATTAACCTCTTTTGTCTCATCACAATTAATTAATAGATCAATTTTTCTGTCAAATATTCACATTGTACACCATAAATTATATAATAACAATACATTATTTATGAGATTATTAAAATGTAATCTTTAATACTCCCCCCATCTCAGAGTATATGTCCACCTTTTTTTTTTAGTCTGTTCCAGAGTATATGACCACTTCCAAAAATAGCAAAGAATCTTTACTATTCCCCCACTCATTCTTTCTCTTACTTTACTTTTATACTCACAACATCAATCAACTTACTATTCCATACCCTACATTCTCTCTCCTAATTCATTTTTCATACTCACAACACTTACATCACTTCAACCATTTCTTAATCTCCGTGTAATGGGAGGGTGGACATATGTTATGGGATATAGGAAATAGTATTTTATAATATGTGGTACATATGATCTAATTTCTGCATATATATTGTGATTTTAACCCTTTCATAGAATCTTCCACTTTAAAAAACAAAGTAGTTTATGTGATTCATATTTCCTTAATCAAACGAAAATGTTTATTTTTATTTTTGATCAATATGAAGTAGGTATTTATTTTGATACAGAAGAAATATTATTAATGAATACATAATTATCAGGAATACCATTTTGAACCATTTAGTCTTTAAAAAAAAATAAAAAAAAATAGCACATTAGTGCCCTTAAGTTTCACAGGAGTTGCAATGTAACTCCCAACGTACCAATTTTGGCAATTTCGTTCCTAATGTTCTCACTTTGTGGCAATGTGGTGCCTTTTTGGATGGACTCTAACGAAAATGGATGGAAACTAACGAAATGAACGAGAAACTTAACGACTATCTTTGAAATTTACGTTGTTCACCCCGAAGTTCATAATATTTCATTATTCACTATTTCATTGACTATATTCACAAAATGCATTTAAAATTGGTTAATATAAATAATAAAATTATTTATTACATAGAAGAAAATATGAGTTAAATTCATTTTTTGCTCTGTCTCGAGTGAATCATTGAACCCATAACGAAAATGATTACGTTTTGGGAGTGAATGTGGTCATGATTTGGGAACATAGATGTCATTTGAGTGTGAGAGAGATTGGAGGTGGGTTTTAAAAGGAGACTACAAGCCATGATTCAAGGTAGTGGTGAGATCGCATGATGGGTGGTTAATACATTTTTTTATCTCAATAAGGGTGATTAATACAATTTTCAAAAAATTTCGTTAAGATTCTCGTTCATTTCGTTAGTTTCCATCCATTTTCGTTAGAGTCCATCCAAAAAGGCACCATATTGCCACAATGTGTGAACATTAGGAATGAAATTGTAAAAATATGTACGTTGGGAGTCACATTGCAACTCCTGTGAAACTTAAGGGTACTAATGTGCTATTTGCCCAAAAAAAAAAAAGCACCAAAAAATGATACATATAAGTGAATTTTAGAAATAAACATTTTGGGAAAAGAAAAAGAAAGGGTATAAAGAGACTACCAATTTTTGAAGCTATTTTAAGAAAGGATTCAATAACGTGTCCTCTTTAATTAACCCAAATCTACATTGTTAAAGGCAAAGTTTAGAACATGGCTAATTGAGAAGATACAAATTGAGCCCCAAAGTAGGCATCAACAACTCCAATAATAAAGGGACAAAGGTTTGTTACATATGCCACCATCACATTCTTGAATAAGGCCATTAATCTAGTCTAGATCAAATGTACAAAGCGAATTTGCATTCAATAGAAATATAGCATTATTATTACTACTATTATTATTTAAAGCAAATACCTGGCTTAATAACACAATGAATGTAAGTGAAATTATTTCACCAGGTAAATTAAATGTTTTCCCTGTTAGAAACTTACAAAATGGAGTACAACCAGGAGAAACCAATCAAGAATTAAATGCTCTATAGGTGGGTGGGCAGTAGGGATGGCCAAACGGAACCGGAACCGGACCGAAACCGTAAAACCGGACCGGGGAAGCATGGAACCGGAGCAAACCGGCGAATAAACCGGAACCGGAGTAACCGGAACCGCCATTCATCCGGGCCGGTTACGGTTCACATAAATGGCGAAACGGACCGGAACCGGACCCGGACCGAAAATCCCTTGTTTTTCAATAATTTTAAAGGGGGGACCAGAACCGGAACCTAACCGGAACCGGATTGTGCCACCCGGAACCAGAACCGGGGTAAGCATGGGCTGGTTCAGGGTCACATATATGTTGGAATAGAGATAAACCGGGAACTAGCGATCTAAATAGAAGAAATCAGCAAAGTCGCAGAGCAGGTGATGCTCGGCCGAGCAAGGTAAAGGACTCAGCCGAGCGACTCGGGCGAGTCAAGGCTGAGGAGCGGCCGTGCGTTAACCGGGGAAAAACACACATTCTGATGAGGTGTGCTTGGCCGAGCAGATCTGGTGACTCGGCCGAGCTGCTCGGGCGAGCGTGCAAAAGGGAGCGGCCGATCCGCTGCTGGACGGGAATATGCTGAATTTTGGGATTTCTAATTAGACTAGGGTTTTGTCTTATTCTAGGTTATGTATATAAACAATGTTCCGCCCCCATACTCATTGTAACTCAGATTTAACATATTATAGTGCAAGATCCTGGCTTGGTAGTGCCCCCAGACGTAGTCAAACATATTGACAAACTGGGTAAACAATTTCTTGTGTTCTTTTGTCTTTTGCTTTGCTTTATATTTCTTGTGTTTGTATGTGGTGCGGTGTTTCTTGTGATTTGCTTGGGTGTTGGGAGGGATTTTCCACAACAACTGGTATCTAGAGCTCTGGTTTATCGATTCGGGTTTATCAGACGATTAGGGTTTGTTCAAGCAATCAAGAATGGGCAAGGATAAACAAGCGGTGGAAAAATTCAATGGGTCTGACTATGGGTTTTGGAAGATGCAAATAGAGGATCTCTTGTACAACAAAGATCTCTATAAGCCCTTAACAGGAGTTAAGCCGGAAAGCGAAAAGCAGGAAGATTGGGATCTTATGGATCGGAAAGCCCTAGGGGTAGTTAGATCTACTTTGCCAAAGTGGATCGCGAAGACTACCAAGAAGGCGAAAACCACCAAGGAGCTATTGGATTATCTTACTGAGAGATTTGAAACTCCATCTGCTGCAAATAAAGTTGATTTGATACGCAAGATGGGTAATCTCAAGATGCAAGAGGGAGGGTCCATAGCTAAACACGTCGATGAGTTTATGAATGTTATAGACTCATTGGCTGCGTTGGATATTAGGTTTGAGGATGAGGTTCATGCTTGTCAATTGCTAGCATCCTTACCAGGAAGTTGGAGCGGGACGGTGACAGCGTTAAATACTTCAGCGGGTAAGAACAAATTGAAGTATGATGATGTTAAGGACTTTCTTTTAGGCGAAGAGAATCGCATGAAGAAGTTGGGGACACCATCTACTTCGGGATCGGCTTTAGCTACAACTAGCAGGGGAAAGCCGGGTACTAGAAACAAGGGGAGAACTGAGCAAAGGAAAACGTAGGAGGTGGTGAGTACAGGCCTAGGGAGAACAAGAATGTACCAAGGGTTGCCAAGGGATCGGTACAGTGCTATCATTGTAAGGAGTTAGGACACTACAAGAAGGACTGTCCCATGTGAGGGAACAGAGCGGCGAATGTGGTAGCTGAGGGTGAAGATGTACTGGTAAGTGTTAGTAGTGCGCTAGAATCATGGGTGCTGGATTCGGGGGCATCATTCCACTCATGAGGGCATGCAAAGGAGATGAAAAAATATACTTCCGGTGATTTTGGAAAGGTCTATCTGGTGGATGGCGAGCCTTTGGAAATCAAGGGGAAGGGGGATGTCAGAATAGGAGCATCGGACGGGAAGGTCTTACATCTACACGGGGTCAGACACATTCCAGGTTTGAAAAAGAACCTGTTATCAGTTGGGCAGTTGGATGAAGAAGGTTACAAGGTAACTTTTGGCTGCATGAACTGGGTTATTACCAAGGAGGATTCAGAGATCGCTTGGGGTAATAAAGAGGGGACATTGTATTTGGTGAATAACACCAAGGATAGTATCGCGGTGGCATCAGCCAAGGGTGATACGGATTTGTGGCACTGTCGATTGGGTCACATGAGTGAGAAGGGGATGAAAGTACTTTGCTCAAAGGGATTACTACCGGGTTTGAATACAGTCAACGTGGGGATCTGCGAAGATTGTGTGTTTGGCAAACAGGCGAGAAGCAATTTCTCGAGGACAGGTAGGACTTTGAAGGAAGCAAAGTTGGAATTGGTTCACACAAATTTGTGGGGGCCGACCCCGGTAACTTCTTTAGGTGGTGCGTAATACTACATGTCGTTTATTGATGATTCGACAAGGAAGGTCTGGGTTTATTTCTTGAAACACAAAGATGAGGCATTCGAAGTGTTTAAGAAATGGAAGGCCTTGGTGGAGAATTAGACGGGTCTTAAGCTTAAAAGCTTGAGGTTTGACAATGGTGGGGAGTATGAGCTCGGGGAGTTCAAGGAATATTGTGCAGCGAATGGTATTCGTATGGTGAAGACACCAAAGGGCACACCTCAACATAACAGGGTTGCAGATAGGATGAACAGAACATTGAACGAGCGGGCTAGAAGTATGAGATTGAAGTGTGGACTTCCGAAGACGTTCTGGGCATATGTAGTTGACATGGTGGCTTTCTTTATCAATAGGGGACCATCGGTACCATTGGGGAATGAACTTCCAGAGGAAGCATGGAGTGGCAAGCAGGTAAATTTGTCCTTTCTTCGCATATTTTACTGCGTTTCATATGTTCATATAGACTCTGCTGATAGAACTAAATTAGATGCTAAATCTGTAAAGTGTACGTTTATTGGTTATGGCGGGGATGACTTCGGGTATAAGTTTTGGGATGACCAAAATCATAAGGTTATTCGTATTCAGGATGTTATATTCAATGAACAGGTTCTGTAAAGGACAGAAAGGGGGCATCTGATGGGGTTAGTTCGGAGCCAGACATTGTTGAGGTAGATATTCTAGACTCGGGTGGGAGCAGGACGGTTCATGATGACCAAAATCAGAGGGTCACTGAAGATGAACCACATACTCCAGGACCGGATATTCCGCTGCGCAGATCCAGCAGATTGCGTGGATCTCCTGATAGGTATTCTCCTTCGAATTACTATTTGTTGCTAACAGCTAGTGGTGAACCGGAGTGTTATGCGGAGGCTGTTCGTAGTGCACTTTGTGATAAGTGGAAAGCTGCGATGGATGATGAGATGGACTCATTGAAAGCCAATAAAACTTGGGAGTTTATTAAACTGCCTAAGGGGAAGAAGGCGTTGCATAACAGATGTGTTTACAGGATCAAGGAGGAAGCAAACGGCAGTAAGCGTTACAAGGCAAGGTTAGTTGTAAAAGGGTTTCAGCAAAAGTATGGTATTGACTACACCGAAGTCTTCACTCCTGTTGTGAAGATGACCACTATCAGAATGGTTCTGGGGATAGTAGTGGCAGATAACTTGTTGCTGGAACAGATGGATGTAAAGACGGCCTTTCTTTATGGTGATTTGGAGGAAGAAATTTACATGGTACAACCAGAGGGATACTTGTCAAAGGGTAACGAGGAACTGGTTTGCAGGTTGACTAAGAGCTTGTATGACCTTAAACAAGCTCCTAGGCAATGGTACAGAAAGTTTGATGGGTTCATGCATGACATTGATTTTATCAGATGTGAGGCGGATCATTGTTTCTACTTCAAGAACGCTGACAACGGGTACATAATCTTGCTATTATATGTGAATGACATGCTGATAGCGGGCTCTAGTAGTAGAGAGGTAAACAGATTAAAGGCACAATTGTCAGAGCGATTCGAGATGAAGGATTTGGGGGAGGCCAGAAAAATCTTGGGCATACGGATTGACCGGGATAGGGAGTCGGGTAAGTTGGTTCTTTCACAAGCAGAGTACGTCGAGAAGGTCTTGGCAAGATTTTGCATGGAAGAGGCAAAGCCAACAGGTACACCATTGGGTATGCACTTCAAGCTATCCGAGAAGGACTCACCTAAGGGCAAGGAGGAGCGTGACAAGATGGAAAGGACTCCATATGCTTCGGCAGTGGGGAGTCTAATGTATGCCATGGTGTGTACAAGGCCGTACATTGCACATGCGGTGGGAGTAGTCAGCCGGTTCATGGGCAATCCAGGGAAGCAACATTAGGAAGCGGTTAAATGGATCTTTCGTTACTTAAAGGGTACTGCTGGTAAGGCTCTATGTTTCTCAAGCAAGGATGTCGTGTTAGCGGGTTATGTTGATGCGGATTTGGCATCAAGTGATCTTGATAAGAGGAGAAGTACTACGGGTTATATTTTTACATTGGGTGGTACGGCTATCTCCTGGGCTTCTAAATTGCAGAAGATCGTGGCTCAGTCGACTGCGGAAGCAGAATATGTGGCAGTGACAGAGGCAAGCAAAGAGATGGTATGGTTGTAGAACTTCTTGGGTGAACTTGGGAAGACGCGAAGTGGTAATGCTCTCTACAGTGACAGTCAGAGTGCAATTCATCTAGCAAGGAATCCGGCGTTTCATTCTAGGACGAAGCACATCGAGCTGAGGTTTCATTACATCAGGCATCTCTTGGAGAGGAAGATATTAAGGCTGGAGAAGATTTTGGGATCGGAGAACCCGGTTGACATGTTGACCAAGGTTGTAAACCTTGAAAAGTTGAAGCTATGCATAGCTTCAATTGGGATTGGAGAATAGGAGAGGAGGAAGGCACTACCATGATCGAGGTAAGCACTATGGCACTAAGGATGAGTTGAAGACGGATACTGGGTTTGTATACATGTTGATCTCTAGGTGGGAGATTGTTGGAATAGAGATAAACCGGGAACTAGCGATCTAAATAGAAGAAATCAGCAAAGTTGCAGAGCAGGCGATGCTCGGCCGAGCAAGGTAAAGGACTCAGCCGAGCGACTCGGGCGAGTCAAGGCTGAGGAGCGCCCATGCGTTAACCGGGGAAAAACACACATTTTGACGAGGTGTGCTCGGCCGAGCAGATCTGGTGACTCGGCCGAGCTGCTCGGGCGAGCCTGCAAAAGGGAGCGGCCGATCCGCTGCTGGACGGGAATATGCTGAATTTCGGGATTTCTAATTAGACTAGGGTTTTGTCTTATTCTAGGCTATGTATATATACGATGTTCCGCCCCCATACTCATTGTAACTCAGATTTAACATATTATAGTGCAAGATCCTAGCTTGGTAGTGCCCCCAGACGTAGTCAAACATATTGACGAACTGGGTAAACAATTTCTTGTGTTCTTTTGTCTTTTGCTTTGCTTTATATTTCTTGTGCTTGTTTGTGGTGCGGTGTTTCTTGTGATTTTCTTGGGTGTTGGGAGGGTTTTTCCACAACAATATATGCCGAACCGGAACCGGGCTCGAAACCGGTTTTGGCCATCCATAGTGGGCAGGGTAGTTTATGAGCACCAATACCTTCAATACAATATGAGCATAATAAGATAAGGATCGAGTGTAGGGATCGCAATTTCACCGAATTCGATCCGTTTTCGAAACTTTTCGGCCTGAGCGGGGCGGGTTTGATAATCAAATTCTCAAACCCGGCGGGTTCGGGTCCGGGTTTGGCAACACCATCTGACCCGCCCCACCCCGAACCCGCCCCGCCCGAACCCGCATGCTTAGTTTATGTAGGTTTTTCCTATTCTGCCCTTATACCACTCCATAATTACCCCCAATACCTGGTATATATTATTAAATCATCTTTGTTGAAGTCTTTGTTAAAAACTTAAAAGCTTGTGTTTGTTGGAAATGGGCTAAAGCTCAAATAGACTGAAGTTATTGAGAGAAAGTGGGTTGATACAAAAAAAAAAAAAAAAGTTGTTGTGCAACCGGGTCGGGTTCGGGCGGGCACATGCTTAATGACCCTCGGTCCGTGTCCGGTTTGAATGGTAGTTTGCTCGGGTCGGGTTTAGGCAAACCCGGCCGGGGTACCCGAACCCGACCCGTTGTCATCACTGTGCGTGATATTTGACTACAGTATAAATGAAACGCACGGCTGATATTCAATTTTGTTTAAATAAACGGTTCCACCGGTGATAATGTGGGGGAAAAGACAATCAAGAAACTGATTCAAATTATTATGCAGTTTAATATCACTGGTCCGGATGCGTAGTGAATGTGATAGGGGAGAAAGGGAGAGAACATAAAGGAGCAGAAGGAGGTGATTAAAAGCCATAAAGAGGGGTTGGTTTGAGACTACAAAAAAGCAAGAAGGTATACAACTGGCTCCCTGTTGTTACCACTGACCTGTAGACACATGATTTTGCCTTGCCATGCCCATGGAAGATTAAAAAGAAAGTTTTTTTTTTTTTTTTTTTTTTTTTTAAAGTAAACCCTAGATACATTACATGGCCAAAGGTAAAAGATTGGGTTGGACAGCAAGTAATTATAGGCAGAAAAAAGAAAAACACACACAGACACACAGTATAATGTCACCACCTCCAACATAAACACTGTACAACAACACACTGCCTTGGAAAGAACCCCCATTTTCCTCTCTCCTCTTCTCCCTCCCAAAGATTTTCCTCCCTCTGTAAAAAAGCCTATCCATTTTCAAGAAAATCAAGAAAATCCCAAAATCCATTCAACCCCCCAAAAGCATTTCTCCCCCCTCCTCCCCCTCTCTCTTAAACACACACACACACACACACACAAACACACACATTATTACCTTTTTTTCCTAACTTGGGTTGACTGTGATTGAGTAAAATTCAGACAAAGATTTGCAGCCATTGCCCATCCCTCCCTTGGCTCCTTCCTCCACAACCCACAATTCAGCAGTTTTACCCCCCCCCCCCCTTGAGCTTTTCCCGAAAAAATGTGGGAAAATGAAAGAGAAGTAATCAAATCAAAGAGGAAATCAAAAAAGCAGACTCATTGATCATTTTTCCATCCTACCCACAAATAGTTCTTGGTAATTCCATCTCTAACATAGCAAAATGAGGAAACATGGATGGCAACTTCCCTACCACCCTCTCCAGGTCTCTCTCTCTCTCTCTCTCACACACACACACACACACACACACACACACACACTTTCTCTCTTATTTTTCTAATTTCTGGGCATTTATGATCTTGTGCAGGTGGTGGCTGTTGCTGTGTTTCTAGCATTGGGTTTTGCTTTCTATGTATTCTTTGCCCCTTTTGTAGGGAAGCAAATCTATCAGTACATTGTGATGGGGATCTACACCCCTCTTGTAAGCCATTCTCCATTCAACTAATTTCCTTTTGAGGCAAATATCTAAGATCTGTAGTCCTCTTTTGGTCAAAATCATGATTTGTTTTTGTGCTATTTGAACTAACAAGAAAATATTTGTTAGAACTTGGAATTGAATCTATTGTTGGCAGCAAACTAAGAACTGTGTTTCTTGGATTCTGATTCCAGTTTAAATCTTTATCTTTATTTTACTACTGATCTTCTTATTTACACTAATAAATTGTAATTATCTAGAGGCTGTTTCATGTTTATCAAGAAGGTGTCTCTTTAGCTGGTTGATAGTGGATTGTCTTCTAGCTCTCCTTTTGGTTGTATAGCAGCCACTGGTTTCACTCTCTCTCTCTCTCTCTCTGAAGTGTCAATTCAACTCTCTAAAGTTTGGAATTTGTCTTCTTTAGTGTTTGAATTAGATTAGTGAAGCTTCCCTCTAGGCCTTTCGGTGTTTGGAGATTGGAAACAGGGACAATAATCAGTTTTGCTAATATTCTTGGGTATACCTAATTAGCTTAATCAGCTCCCAAATATGCTCTCTTTTCATGTCTGCATTTTATAAAATCACCGGAAAATCCGATTTGGAAATGCCAGAAAGTCTCTTGTTTTTGGAACTTCTTTGTTAAAATATAAATATATCTTGATAAAAAACATTGTGTTTCTGCAGATTATTTCATGTTCAGAAAATTAGAGTATATTGATCATGGGCTTCTCTTGGTTTAAGCCGTTTTAGATATGCTTAATACGAATATTTGCATGTAATCGTCATATGGGGACACATTTTGTCATTGTTCAATATTGACAATGGCAACAGAGTAGGTTGAAATTAGATAAGTGGTAAATTGTAGCCCATAATGGAGCTTTGCATTTAATTGTCATACGGGGTCCCCTTTGATATTTCCTTAAGAAAGTTCCGTATATGACTATCTGGATTGAAAACAACATTGTTCTGTGTGATAATTATCTGAAGAATGTTGGGCAACTTAATCAATTGGGTGATATGAAATTCAGTTTTACGTACTATATTTACATATGATGTCATGATCGAGAACACTGGGTTAGTTATAACTGTTGAGATATCAGATATCGAAAACTTGAGTAGAATGATGATAGATGATGCTGTACCAAGTAAATCAGTATGCTTGTTGATGATGAAAGCGTAAGTGGAACCCCTATTTCGTGTCATCACCCTATTTTTATAAGTACTTATATAGGCTCCCTCGAGTATTGGTCTTACTGCCTTTTCTTGCCAGATTATATGTGTTTTAGATTAAATTGATCATGGGTTTCTCTTGGATTAAGCTGTTTCAGATATGCTTGATGCGATTATTTGCAATGGCAACAGACTATGTTTGAAATTAGACAAGTGGTTTAGATCTTACTGGAACTTTGCATGTAATCGTCATATAGGGACCCATTTTGTTATATGCACAAGAAAAAGTTCTAAATGTGAGCTGGACTGAAAATAACCTTGTCTCCAGTATGATAATAATCTGAAGAATGTTGGCAACTTAATCAATCAGTTGACATGAAATTCAGTTTTACATACAATATTTACATATAATCATGATAGAGAACACTTGGTTATTTATAGCTGTTGAGATATCAGAAAATATTATAAACTTGAGTAGAATAATGATGTTTGATGCTGTATCAAGTTAACCAGTATGCTTGTTGTAGATGATAGCTTAATTTGAACCATGAAGACCAAAAGTGGGGAAAGGCGAACCCAAAAAAAAAAAAAAAAAAAAAAAAAAAGAAAAAAAGGCGCACCCTCTTTATTTTGTATCATAACCATTAACCGGTGCTTCCCTGATTTTTAGTACTTACATAGGCTCCCCTGAGTATTGGTCTTACTGCCTTTTCTTGCCAGATTATATGTGCATTTAGCCTGTACATATGGTGCGCTGGAGCGGATCCTGCAGATCCAGGAGTTTTCAAGTCCAAAAAGTATCTGAAATTTCCCGACAAAAAGTTGCATAAAAATTCTCGCTCTAAGGAATCTAAGTTAGGTGGAGAGTCAACTTCTTCAATGCAAGATGGAAATGCTGCATCAATTGGAGGAAAACCTGGGGGACGGAGCAGGAAGGACTCATGTGCCGCCTCTACAGAAGATCGTACCTCTGAAATAGAAGAGAAGGATGCGTATTCAGCAAGGTCATCTTGTTGTCTGGCTGCCTTGGCCTTCATCCCTTGTGTGTACATGTGCAACTGCTCGAATTCGAATGAAGAATCTTCTGATACAAGTGAAGATGGCATGTTCTACTGTAATCTGTGTGAGGTTGAGGTGTGTGTATATACTTAATCTTTCCCTTAGATTAAACCTTTCTTTCAAAATGTTTACTAAATAATACTTGGACTAATAAATAATCAAATGAACTGTTTATTTGCTTATACACACAAAATTGGTGTGAAAATACCCTAGGCCAATCATTTCTGGCTTTAAATGGAGGTAAATGAAGTTTAAAGTGAGTGAAATGGTCTCATTTCACGGATGATGACTTAAAAAAAACCCAAAGGTCTATATGAAACACGCTTCAAACACTTGACATGAATTCTGGGGAGAATGTTATCATAAAAGTAGTTTTACTATATGATGGAATTTAATGGCCAGATTGTATACAATATTCCCTATGTTTACTTGCAGGTTTTCAAGTACAGCAAGCATTGTAGAGTATGTGACAAATGTGTTGACCGATTTGATCATCATTGCAGGGTATTTTCGGAACTTGATTTGGTGAATTCTTCCCTAGTTCATTTCAACACGACATTTAACTCCTTTCTACATTTTGGTTTTGTAGTGGCTAAACAACTGTGTAGGCAGAAGGAACTATCGGAAGTTCTTTACACTCATGATTTCATCACTTCTCCTGGTAAAGCACAATCTTTTATTCACCTTTGCGATCAACTGTTTTTGTTAAAGTTTGTCTTTTTTCAGTTAATTAGTTATTGACAGGTCAATAAATGGTTTGTTCACCTTGAACTTGAGATTGCAGCTTATACTCCAGTGGTCAACTGGAATCGTTGTCTTGATCTGCTGTTTCCTTGAGCATAAGCGATTTGCTGTAGACATCAGCACCAAGTTAGGAAGCAGTTTCTCTATAGTCCCCTATGTTATCGTTGTGGTAAGAACTTTATTTCTTTCCTTTCCCCTTAAGACCTGCTAAAAATCGCGTTTAACTTCAGCTAAAAATCGCAATCAAAAAATATTTGATCCCAACCACTTTTTTGACTGACAAAATTTGACTATATATGTAACAGGTTGTTTGTACCATTTTGGCTATGATTGCAACCCTGCCTCTCATTCAGCTCTTCTTCTTTCATATTCTTCTCATAAAGAAGGTTAGCCTGGATATTCTCTGCATCTTGTTGCCTTTCTCCTTTATTCTTGAGGGAGATACATGTGGGTACCGAGAGATAGATGCCTACATAATGAAACCTTTTAAAATCATTTCTTTTGGGTTTCGTTTGATTTTTTTGTTTTTTTTTTGGTTCAGGGAATCAGCACTTACGACTATATCATAGCTTTGAGGGAGCAAGAGCAACAAGCAATGGGAGGGCAGCAAAGTCCTCAGATGTCACAAGCTAGCTCCATCACTGGGTTAAGTAGTGCTAGTTCTTTTAATACCTTCCGTCAACAAGCTTGGTGTACACCTCCACGCCTGTTTGTCGAAAATCAGGTTATCATTCAGTCACATTTTATTTTATTTTATTTATTAATTTTTTTTCTTGAGTCGCGCTGTATATTCTTGTTTACTCATTGCTCTAAATATGTGGGCCCCATTTACAGTTTGATGTTGTTCCCCCGGACAATGGATCTGTAAGCTCGTTTGGGAAGAAGACAGTGGAAGACCCCATAAAGAGAAAGAACCCCGCAGCTGTAAAAATCAGTCCATGGACATTAGCCCGATTGAATGCAGAGGAGGTTACCAAAGCTGCTGCAGAGGCAAGAAAGAAGTCCAAAATCCTACAGCCCGTCCCAAAAAGGGGAGCCCACATTCAGGCCCAAACCGGTTTTGGGCTTGAAGGGGAACACAATTTTGGCAGCAGTGATCGCCGGATGTTCTCCAGGCCAGAAAGTAGTAATCGAAAGCGTGGTAGTAAACGGGTCAGGCTTCCTGCAGACCCAAAAGGGCCTGGAAACAATAGAAACGACACAATCGCCCCTGAGATATCAACAAGTTTGGCTCCTCTTCAGCTTGAAGCCCGGAGCGATTTCAGAACGGGGATTATTGGTTCGTCTCCTGATAGTAGTAGCTTAGACTCCCCTGATCTTGTTCACCCGTTCAGGGTTTCCTCATCAGGGGTTGAAGAGATGAGGAGGTTGACTGGTTTACCAGGTCAACAGGGATTCCCGTTGTCAAGGTCAACCAGTGATGGGTATGAACCATCTGGTGGGGAAGATAGTGACCGTGTTCCGTCCCGGATAGTGCAGAGGTCAGGAAATTGGAGCAACCCTTTATTTGGTTCTGGACATGAGGATGAGATCATTGCTAGACTGAAAGCTTCTGCTTCTTCATCTAGCCATGGAAACAATAGAAGAAATTGAACGGGTTTGAGGAATTCCAGATCCTTTTTGTTTCATCCGCAGTGGAAGTGTAAGCATTTTTTCATTTGTTGGCCAAGGTTGTTTTTCGATGCAACTTAGGATCTTGTTGGCTAATCTACAATCAAGTTGCTTGAAAAATGGGTTGGGGATGTACCTGTAAATTTTTGGCGAAGGGAAGACATTGCTAGGCGGAAGGGCGAGGTCACTTCCGTGTTTCTGCTTAACAATGTAAAGGTTTATTGAAAAGAAAAATCCGGAAATTCTCTTGTAAAATCCCATTTCATGACTTGTGTTTTGGCATCAGGTGTTCAGGAACTTGGAAAATGTTATTAGGTGCAATGCAAAGCAGATTCAGAGTGGTAAATTTGTTAATTTTACTGGCAGATTCAGGTACAACTTTGTGAATATTCTTTGAACCACCTACAATGGCAATGTTTGTATTCATGGAAAGCTTAAATGCCCACTTTTCAACTCTTTACCTAATGCCGGCTCATTCTTTCAAGAAAATCCTAATCTTTAGGAGATACTTGATAGTGGTGGTGACTATGGAGGCCGGCTAACATGTGAGACGGGTCTTGATGAGAGAAGAAATGAGCTTGCCCCGCTCATAAGGGGCAAACCATCTACTATCTCAACGAAACCCGTCTCACACAAGTTTTTGTCCATGAATAAATTAGGGCAATCAAGGAAACACAACTAAAAGCTTAAACGCATTGGCTTGTCAACTATGACATTTATTCTGGGGCAGACGGAGTAGAAGTTACTAGAGCTAAGGAGAGGAATTCAAGAAACCTGCTTCTGTTATTATTGTTTCTCTGGTAATGAGCACTTCATTCATGCAGTAAAAATGTACCAAGTACAAAAATATGGCTCCCATATAAAAGTTCAAGGAATGGACCGGATGGACCAAATAACCAAATATAGTCCATGGGTTGAGGTCAAGATGAGCTGCAAATTCACCCGTAATCGCAGATTGTAGGGGATTCCGACACCCAAACAAGTAGATCGCAAGATAAAATATCCCAAACGACAATCAAAGAAATAACAAAAGAACTGAAAATTGATAACCCAGTTAGCCAATATGGTTGACTACATATGGGGGAACCGCCAAGCTAAGATCTAGTACTATAATAATATAATATAGTGATACAGTGAGTTTTGGGTGGAACATTGTTTACATAGGTTCCCATGACTTAAACCCTACACAAACAGGAATCACGTAACTGGAGATTCTGAAATCCGCGCCCGAGTCACTTGCCCGCATTCTGCATAAGTCACTATGTGATGGCCAAGCGCCTTATGTGTCGCATGAGTGCACATGCGGCCGCCTCCGCACCAAGCCCCGAATTAGTTTATTTAAGTCAATATTTCATTTTTCGTCAATTCAAGAACAAGAAGTTTGACCCCCCCCCCCCCTTCTAAATTTTGAAATTTTCATTTTCGGCACTTATATTGATATTGATTTTGAATGTGTCTCGGTCTTTAGAATTTCATTTGGATGAAGGAATACCAGATATAGCACAAACTTTCTCCGAATCATCAAAACTCTTTAAATGTCTCTTTTTGACTTTCATTGATTTAGCCTCCTTTGTCCTCGTCTAGTTCCCGGTTTGGCTCTAATCCTAACACAAACTGACCTATGAAATGTAGAATCGCATTTTGCTCGTCCCTATACATCCTAGGAGCAAGATATAAAAGGGGGAAAGAGGGCTTGGTCCTACACAAACAAGCATGTCAATCCAACCAATTTAAGGTATGAACCTACTCGAAGCTACTTGTATGATTGCATCTGTTCAAGCAAATTCAAGTAACAGACCCCGCTGTAACAAATTCAGTGCAACGGTTTTATGGTGCTATTTTAAATTTAAGGTATGAACCTACTCGAAGCTACTTGTATGAGTCATCCGCCTTTGTCAAAAGACATACTAGGCGTATGGGCAATGGTAAACTGTGTCATTTTGTAATTTTGGTTTTAAAACTTTAACTTAAAATGTTTTGTTTCAGAAAAACATGGGGTAACGATAGCTTGTGGTTTGCGAAAGAACAAAAAATAGCCCTAATTTATCTTGTGTGATTGAAAGAAAATAAGTTGGATAAACTACGAATTAGAACGGCGACAAAGTGACAAAAACATTACCCATAGCTCGCTTTATTCTAATATTTAAATGGAGGGTTGCAATTTTTATTATGTTTACTAATTTACATTGTTATTTCTTCTACTTTGGGTCTCCTTTTGTTATTTGAAGTTTTAATCATCTCTTATATTTATCTCCAAGTAGGGAATTATATGTTTGAAATTACTCCCTCCGTCTCAAAATGATCTTCATACTTTTTTCAATGTTACTACGAAGGAACTTTGAGCAATGATTTTAGGATGATTAAATTATCCTAATGCAAATCCAAAACTTGTTATTGACATTATTGATGATGGTGTGTCAATAACAAGTTTTAAATTTTCATTAGTATAATTGAGTTAACCTAAAATTATTGCTCAAAGATCCTTCGTAAGAAGGTTGAAAAAAGTATGAAGATCATTTTGGGACGGAGGGAGTATATATTAGCTTAATTTCATATATTATTCTTTTGTAACATGCTTTTGAAATTTATTTTCGAGCATTTAAACGACTACTTGTTTACTAATTTGAACATCAGATGTGTCTTTTGCCTTATAACATTATTTTTTGGGGGTTTTAGTTGTGTTTAAGTTGCTATTACGTGTGGATACGTGTCGTTTATGTAATGCAAAATTCATGTTCTAAACATATTTAAGCTTTGTTTAATATATGTTACATATATATATTATTATACTATTTTTTTGTTCTATTTTACCGCCTTGCTCGCCTTTCGGCCGCCTTTCAACCGCCTCGCCTTTCGCCTTTTCTAAGAACCTCTCGCCCGCCTCTCAACTTTCGCCTTTAACAACTATGGGTTACATGTACAATAATATTTTGCTCGTCCCTAACTCTCCCAGGAATAAGATTTCAAAGGGGGAAAGAGGGCTTGGTCCTACACAAACAAGCATGTTACCGATGTGAAAAGGAACAGCACAACCAACAAGATAGAAATTAAATAAGTACTCCCACCGTCCCAAAACAATAGGTTTAAAGACTTCAGAGCATCTTGGCCGCAGCATAGAAATGCGAGAGTATGCATCAAATTAAGTAAATATAATTCCAGTAGAGCTCATAACAGTAACCCTGAATCACCATGTAGCATTACTAGCTATAACAAGGATTATAACTGGTTATATATGGAGAAACATAATCTTGGAGCTTACCCCTATCACTGAAAGATTGGAACTCAAAGAACACAATCTAGATTCAAAGATGAAATGGAAAGCAGTGCTGCTGATATGTTCCCTGCTCCAATTCATTTTCTATTTACAGAGTCCATAGTCCTCCCCTAAAAAGTTTTATTCATTTAAAAAAATTAATCCTCACTTTTGCCGACGCAATATGATAGATGATCATAAGCAACACACAAACAAGAGGTGGATGATCTTTAGTCCTTGTGTTCAATTCGAACTCAGCACTGACATCCCATTCCAACCAATTTGAGCCATGCACCTACCCGAAACCGTACTTGCATCTAAGGAAAAGAGAAACCTGGTGCTACGAAGCCATACTTGCATCTACTCGAGCAAATTTAAGTGAAAGACCCTGCTACAATAGATTCAATGTAATGCCTTTTATGGTGGTAATTTAAATGTTTTCCTAAAGGTCTCAAGTCCTGACTCTAGAATGTGAATATATATACAGAACAATATGACACTCAGATCTTCCTACATCTTCACTAGTTCAAACTGTCATAACATAGCTGGCTTGGTACCAACAAACATATAAGCAAGTAAAAATAAATGACAAGCTCTTTTTCAGATATTGGTAAGGCCCAAATGCCATATGATAGTATAACCAGACATTATATTTTACATTGAGCACACACATTCAAAGGCAATGCATTTGCCATGTTCATTACAGCTCTCGATATGTTATAGTCGAAAGAAGATTCAATTGGATTAACAAGTTTCTCATTCCACAAATCCACTACATAACTTTGATTGAATATATACAAAATCTTAACAACCTAATTTACATGAAAACAAACAGTAAGACAACAACATTAAACAAGAACTAACACCAAAAAAGAAAATCCCACTAACCTCAAGCTTTAAACAACAGTAACAACATGAGGAACCTTCTCATCATCGAAAGGCAAGCTAACGTACTCACGAGCAAACTCCTCAGCAATCTCAAACGCCAATTCACCATGTAAAGCCTTGCAATACATATACAACACTGTATTGGAAGCCGCATTGTGAAGCAACAACAGAGTCACCAAACTAGATCCCAACACAATTTGCAAAACAAAAGCCCAGGTCTTCCACCCAATACTACTTGTACTCAACACCGTATTCGAATTTCCCCAAACCAAAATCCCAGTCAGAATCCCAAAAAACAACAGTAAGGAAAGCGAAACCGACCTCATCCCCTTGACTAGCTTGGCACTACGCCACAACGGCTCGAGCCCCCATTTTGATTCTACCACAACAATCACAGGCGCCAGTGCCCAGTTCACTTGGAAATAAACGAATATCAATCCAATTACAGCCAATAGAAGCAAGTACGCAGCATTCATGGCATTCGAATCGAAATCAATTTCAAACCCTAGAATTTCAAACCCTTTGATGCAGACGCCGACAAAAAGGATAGGTACGAGGCAGATCAAGATGAGACATAATTGGGCGGCGAGGGTGGTGAAAATTAAGGGGAGAAGAGAGTAGATGAGGGATTTAATGGCGGAGAGGAGCTTGACGGGTCTACCGTAGAAGCCATGGAAGGTGCTGTAGGTGATTGAGGCTAACGCGCACAGAGAGAGGAGGGAGACGAAGAGGGCGAAGAGGAATGGTTTGAGGAGGTTGGGGTCATCGGAGGCGGAGGAGGAAGTGGAGAAGAATTGGGTGGTGATAAGATTGGATTGGTCGGAGAGGGCGGAGGAGAGGGTGGGGTAGATGATTAAGGAGAAGGAGAGAGGGAGGAGGAAGAGGACGGATAAGGCTAGGAAATGGCGGGAGTGGGCGTTGATGATTCGTTTGGATTCGGAGAGGACGCCGAATAGGTTTAGGGTTTGGACCGCCGGCGGTGTTTCCATGGTGGTCGGAGAAGATGTGAACGTGAAATTGATTGGTTGGCTTATTTCGGGAGAGTACGTAACAAAATGGGACACGGAATGTGATGAATTTAGAAGGATGGGCGGTTGTAAACTGTGTAAAGGAAGGGGACAGGTAGTTTAAGTATAGACGGTGATTTTGGATGAGACAGCGGAAATAAGTGAAATATGTACACCCTCACGGGAAAATGTTTTCTTCTTCGTAGCATGTTTATGTGTGAATTGACATTTTTATTTCTTTTTATCAAACAAGAGAATCAATTACATTAATACTCCCACCGTCTCATTTTAAACTTCAAAAATTTCTCTTTTAGGTGTCTCATTTTAAACTTCAAAATCCAAAAAATGAAAGTTATTTATATTTTTTATTTAGTGAGACTTACATGTCATACACACAACAATTATCCACTAACTATTCTCTACCCCACTTTCTCTCTCCTACCCACTTTCTATACTCACAACACTCTACTCCACTATCTATATTTTATAATATAATGATTGTCATCTTAATTCTTGTGCTCACTTTTTTTTAAAGTTTAAAATGGGACGGAGGGAGTATATGAATAAGGATGGTCCTCTACACAAATGCCGGATACTTATTCCAAACACGAAAAATATTATACAACGATGAAACTCTTGAAACACAATTAACTGCTTCATTTGCAATTTTATTAACACAAACTACATAAAAGTTAGAATTCAAGACTAATAAAATCTTACAAATGAAAACGACATCTCCGAACTCGTTCATAGCCTGTGATGAGGAGGACAGAGACCCATGTCCACCAATGCATCATTAGATTAAACTCAAACACGCAGTAATAAGCACTCCATGATCAGTGGCGAAGCCAAGATTACTAGAGAAGGGGGTCGAAAATCTACATAAAAAAAAATTCCGCGTGGTAGTGGTCGAAAATCTACATATATTTTTTTCAGTGTAGTAATACAATGAATTCTATTAATGTAAGCTACAACACAAGGGTCCGAAAAATAGAATGCCACTCATTATATATATCGTTCACAACCAAAAGCAAAAACTCTAGGTAGAAATCAATACAAGGTTATCTTTTTTACAAAAATAGCATCCGCAAAAGCATACCTTCTAAATCTATAAACGATGACAAAGTAGAATTAGAATTGTTTTCGCGTATTACCCATATTTTCGACTATGTTTGAGACAAACTTAATCCCATAATTACAAACAAATTACAAATATTTTGGGACGAAACAATAAAAAAATCACTCATTGCATAGTAAATGAAAAAAAAAAAGGAAAAAAGCTAAACTTTTTCAATCTTTCTGCTTCTGTTAGTGGGCGGCAAGAGTAATAGGGCATTAATAACATTACTTGTAACAGTGTGATGTTTAACGTCAAAGAGGTTTTTCCATTTCACTAACATTGTTCATAGGGAATTAGAGGGAGAATGGGTTGAGTGTTCCGGTGAGGTGAAAAGGGAAAAACAGAAGACATCACCACCACCGTAGCCTTTTGGAGCCCAAATTGGAACGAATTGGGTGAATAGTAATGGTGGCAGAAGATTCAAATCATCCAAACCCTATTACATTCAAGAACTCAAATCTCTACTCTCGTCTATTGTTCTCCCTCCAACCAAACACCTTTGCTTCGACCTCCTATTTTCTTCGCATTTTAGTTCATCGATTTCGACTATTTTAACTGGATCATGATGTATTCTTTCAGTAACTCAAGTAACTCTATAATTTCTATTTCTAATCCTCTCATTTTTAATTTAATCATTTAACCCCAAATATGTTTATAGAAGCATAAGGGGGTCAATTTAAAAATTTAATGTAAAATTTATTTTCCAAAAAAGGGGTCAGAACTTTCAATATTTCAATTTTACCTTACATTCATCAAAAAATTACAAAAATAACACTAGTAAAAATTTTATTTTTTCAAAACATGGGGGTCAACTGACCCCCCTTCAGCAACACGTAGCCTCGCCACTGTCCATGATCAAACCGAACAATATCTTAGGATGTGCAGATGCTCCTCCAAATTAAATTTGGACACTGCCAGATCTGGGCATCCAACAAATTCCCCCTATTGAAAAAATATTTCTTTGAACACATGACTTTTTGAAGCATAAAGATCAGCAACAAGTCGCCAACCAAACTTCCCAAGAATTGTTAAGTTGAACAACAAAGTGAGATTAGATTAGTCAAAGAAAATCCATTGAAACAAAAAACATATCAACACAACAAACACAACGGTCTCAACAAATGAGACACCTCAGCGAAAGAGACGAAACACAGGATCTCAACGAAGGAGATGAAATCAATTCATTTATTATAAAACCAGAAAAATGAAAATTAATTGCAAATGAGATCAACAAACAATTATTTGTAATATTCCTTAAAAAAATAAAATTATTTGTAATATGAAATTTGAGATTACAAACAATTGTAAGAGATCAATTGTTGAATATAATGGATAATCAAATAAAAGGAAAAGAGAGAGGGAACGGAGAGAGAAGAAGAAGATAATGTGTGAATTTACTTGATTTTCTTGCATATGCGTATTTTATATTTTTTACACTTTTGGTAAGTTTTTTTTTTTATTATTTTTTGTTTGGGGGAGGGGGGGGGGGGGGGGGGGAGAAGGGTTTGGGTGGTAAGTTTGTTTGTTTTCTTTTTTAACTCCGGGTGGGTAGTATTTAAGAAGTGGAAATCCTTGTACTATTTATTTACCATAATTACCATTACTTCTTCCGTTTCACAAAATTAGTCGTTTTAACTTCTATCACAATCTCCAACCACCGATTCTGATGACCACCACCATCTCTGGCCACAAAATTCGACTGACCATCACCTCTGGCTGGCCACCACAACCTTCAGCGTCACTGAAACACCCTAGCAACTAGCGCAATCTCTGACCACAAACTCCGACTGACCACCACAATCTTTAGCCTCACCACCAACAATAACTCCAGTAACCACTGTAGTCTCTGGTCGGTCACCAACTCCGACCACCAATCACGTGGGTTCAAAAATAATAATAAAAAAATGAGAACTCCCAATTCTCAATTGTGGAAAACCTAAGTAATCAAATTTATCACTTGTTTAAACTCAAGATGTCTCATTTCTTAGTTATGAAAATTTGAGAAGTCTTAATTCTCAAATGTTAAGCTCGAGAAATATCACTTCACACTTGTTCCAACCTAAGAAATCATATTTTTAAGTTGTTCAAAACCTAAAAGATCTCAGTTCTTTGTTGTAAAAAAAACTTGAGAAATTTAAGTTTTTAACTGTAGAAAACCCCGATAAATCAATGTTACCAATTTCTCTATTTTGATATTTGATTTGGAATGAGATTGCTATTTGGATGTTATGTAATAGACTATAATTTTTGTTTGATTTGTTTTATTGTCGTGGTTTGCCTACGGTTTGTGGTGGTGGCGGCGGCGGTAGCGATTTGGTGGTGGTAGTTTGGAGGTTGTGCTTATGGTTGTGAAGACTTGGGAATTATAAGTAAATGACATTTAAGCCCTTTTGTTTTATGTTCAGAAGACGAAATGCCCATAATGTAATGAGTCACATGACATTTCATTTTAGTTTTCTAACTCCCTCTAAGACCTGGAGGGAAAGTGGAATTATTTAAAACTTGTGTACCATTACGAGACAAATTTTGTTTCAGGGTGCAAAATGAGATTTGGTGCATATTTGGGGGGGAGGGGGGTACACTAGGGCTGTTACACGAACCGAGCTAGCTCGAGCTCGGCTCGTGAATGCTCGAGCTCGAGTCGAGCTCGAACCGATTGTCAAGCTCGTTTTTTGTTATCGAGCCGACCGTGTTCGACTCGTTTAGCTCGTTAAAAGCTCGAGTTAGGCTCGATAAGCTCATTAAACTTGAATTTTTGTTTTCGAACGGCTCGAACTCGGTTCGATAAACTCGTTAAGACCATATTTTTCTTTAAAAAAAGCCTAAGATCAAGCTCGGCTCGTTAAAACTCGAGTTCGATATCGACTCGAGTTGTTCGCGAGCTCGATTCGACTCGAGCTCGAACAAGCAAGTGGGCTCGATCTCGATAAAAGCTCGAGCTCGATAAGTTTTAAACGAGCTCGACTCAGCTCGGCTTGTTTACAACCCTAGGGTACAAGTATTTTTGCCTTACGTATATGAGTTGTGTTTGAATTTATACAAAGTTATATATAAGCCAATTAACTAAGTTATACATCAATAATCTTAATCAATGCTAAAACTTTGAATTAAACCATCCATGTTGTTTTAGCAGTTTCAACCATTATACTCAATACTCATACACATTTAGTATGACCAAAACCACATAACAATGTCAAACACCGTTAACAAAATTTAATAAAATCAAACAACGGTTTACGAAAGTACATATTCCTCACCCCACTTCATCACTCCCATCCCCACCCCTCTCCTAAAATCCACCACCAGGCCCGGTGATAGCCCTGTACAAACAGTGCTATTGCACAGGGCCCCAAATTTCTAAGGGCCCCCTATAGTTGTAAATTCTGTCATTTTAACCCTTAATTGTTTTAAAAATTATTGTTTTGACCTCTTAAACCTCTTTACCCCAAATTTATTTCTTCTACCTTACTTTTTATACTCACAAAAATTACACCACTTACACTTTATCTTAATATCTATTCATAAAATAAAAAACGCAACTTTTAGTGGGATGGAGAAATTATATCGTTATTTATGTAAATTTTTTAGATAATAATAAGGCCTAATATTTAAATTTAGCACAGGGCCTCTAAAATTACTGAGACGGGCCTGTCCACCACCCACCACCTCTCTTCAAATCTGCGACCAACAACCCAATACCCAGTGGCGTATCCAGGATTTCAAGTCAGGGTGTGCAAAACTTAATGCAATATAAAAAAAAAATCCAAGATAAAATAATATGCATCATTTTTATAAATAAAAATAAAGATTACAATGATTTACGAAACACTGACATTTCCTGAAAGTATTTTATGACTTCATCAACGCTTACATTGGTTAGTACATCTTTTTCAACATAAGACACTAAAGAATCATTAAGCATATGATCCCCCATACGATGTGTTGGAAAAATGTATAATTATGTGAAGGAAATTGCGCGCATTTCCTTGAGAAAATCATTCGTTGATTAAAGTGGATTATAAATTGGATTAATATTTTCTCCATGTAAGTACTAAATGTGGTGAGTCCAATTTAATATAGGATGGTAGAAAAATATAAAGCTCAAATGTTAATGGGTAAGTTGTGGAGTGGGTTTGTATCCCACATGGGAAAGGGAGTGAAAGACTTCCAAAGCTCTTTCCTTTAAAAGGGCCTCTCAAATGGAAAAATGAGGGGAAAATATCTTAAGACTATTTGTGGGTAAAATCAATTGAATTTGTCCCACATTGGTTTGGAGTAAAATGTGGAACTAGTATAAATATAATTAACCATTTGTATGGGATAAGATTGTGTCAACTAGATACTCTCTTTCACACTTGCGCGACTTGTGGACACGAATATAGCTCCAAAATGGCCTTGCTATTTTTTTTCCGAATTACGAGTTGGTTTTGGGGGAAACTAGTTCCTCCATAAATTATAAAAAGTCTATTTTTTAACCCTTAAACTTTAAACCCTAAACCTCAAACCCTATAAAAACAGGACTTTTTATAACTTATGGAGAAACTAGTTTCCCCCAAAATTTTCTCCCCCACTACCGTTCTCATTTATCATCAAAACCCCCATCTCACATAACAAAAAAAAAAAAAAAAAAAAAAAAAAAAATGAACAATAACCATTGGTTAATATAGTTTGTAACAATGTCATTCTCTATTGAGGTGTGTCCTATGTAGAAGTGTATGAAATGCACAATGCTGGCTTGTGCGGTGGTGACGTATCATGTTGTTGGCAGCAACTATGAAGAGTGGGGAGGGGATGGGTGAAGTATGGATGAATGTTGTTTACATTCATAAACTTTCTTTTAAACTTTCATTAGTTGTTAACTTCTGAATGTCTTTACAAAATTTAGCATAATGAATGCATATTCAATGGTTAAAAATGCATAACTAAAATATGTACGGTTAAAAGTCAAAGTTTGAGTAAAGTACGATTATACCTAACGTCAATGTCGTTAAGATGTATTTGATAGCAAGACATCAATAAATAAATATGATTATTTTTCTCTTACACCTCATGATTAAATATCCTTTGATATTTAGTAACACTATTTGTTTTATAATGTCCTAATATATGACCAAATTTTTTTTATGCAACTTTACTTATTTTTTGCCCCAAAAATACTCACACAATTAATCTCATTTTATTACTCCAAATTGACATGTTATGTCACCCTAAAATGCTTATATACAAACGATTCTAGCTTTGGTGTGCAACAATTATTTAAATTTTTATAATTAAATGCAGATAATATGCAACTTAATTTTTATAATTAATGCAAATTCTTATGGATTCTTTGGACAAACTATTGATCTTAGGGAATCATAATAAAGTACAAGTGAGGATTCTATAACCGCAAGATGAAGCAATAAATCACACACCGAATCCAGATCTCCTGTACCACTTTGTGTGCCACTCCCTGTACCATTATAATCTCAACCGTTTACATGCTTGGATAATATCAACATAATGATAATTTTAATGACTGCAAGCCGTTGGATCACTTATGACACAAGGAGGGGCACACGTGGTACATGATATCCGGACTCGACCCCCCCCCCCCCCCTCTTCACTGTCACACGCCAATCTAATCACCTTTCTCCATCTTCCTCAATCTATCATTCAAATTTCCCTAATCCAAATTCATGAACTCCCCCTCTCACGTGACTCCCCCCTCCACCCTCACGTGATCACCCCCCTCCTTTCACTCCGTCCATCCCTCTCCCCGTTCTAACTTCGTGATACAAAAGCTCACATTTTTCAAGATCTCCACTCCACCTATACATACATATACTTGCATCTATATATTCATTCGCAAATTCCCCAATTTGGCTTCTTCAGGTATGCGTTCAATTGCCCTTCAATTAAGATCCATTTAGAAAATTTACCCACTTTTCAGTTTGTTCATAGATTTTCAAAAAAAAAATAAAAAAAATGGAGTCCTCAAGCGGGCCAAGCCCTAGGCTCAACTCCATTGTCCTCAAACAAAACTCGGATCCCCACCCGTTTGAATCCGAACTACCCGACCTTACGACAACCCACCATTTCCAATCCACCAGCGCTTTGGAAATTTTGCGAGAAACAGTCAGAATCTTAAGGTACAATTTAGGCGGATTCATGGCGATCGCGGCGGTATTGATTTGCCCTGTATCAGCTGTTCTCTTGTCTAATGTTTTGGTTGATCGATCAATTGTGAAGAGACTGATGATTAGGCTTATGTTAATTGCTAAATCTTGTGGGATCCCATTGCTGCCTTTTATCAAACAGTCGTGCCACAAGTTTTCCGAGACTGCTGTCTCGGCGGCAACGTGTTTCCCTTTGTACATCACATTGTTGTTGCTGTCGAAGGCCGCTGTTGTTTACTCTGTTGATTGTACTTATTCGAGAAAAAAGTTTGATTCTTCAAAGTTTTATGTGATCGTTTCGAAAATCTGGAGGAGGGTTGTTTTCACTTACTTGTGGGTGTGTAGTGTGCTTGTGGGTTGCCTGACATTGTTCCTCGTGCTTCTTGTTGCGGTGGGCAGTTTGTTTTCGATATTTGGGATTGGTTCTGATTGGATTATGTATGCTGTCATTGTTATTGGGATGGTTTTTTCAGTGTTCTTGGCTAATGCTATAATTATTTGTAACCTTGCTATGGTGATTTCGGTTTTGGAAGATGTTTCAGGACCTCAGGCTTTGTTGAGGTCGAGTGTGTTGATTAGGGGTCAGACTCAGGTTGGGCTTTTGATTTTTCTTATGTCTACCATTGGGATGGCGTTTGTGGAAGGATTGTTTGAGCATAGAGTGAAGACATTAAGCTATGGAGATGGGTCTTCGAGGATTTGGGAAGGACCGTTGTTGGTATTAATGTATTCTTTTCTGGTGCTTATTGATTTTATGATGAGTACCGTTTTCTACTTCAGTTGCAAGTCATATAATATGGAATCATCTAATGGGGAATGCCAGCCAGTTTTAGAAGCCTTGGCAATTTCCATTGAATCCGTCGTAGCTTAATAGCATGGTGCTGTAAATTGATTTGTGATTGGAGAAGTAATGAGTTAACAACACAATGATCGAATTTCTATGAGGGGGTTGGAATTTTTTTGTCAAGAACCTAATGCTCTTAGGTCATGAATGTGGGAAGAGAATGAGGTGAGGGGACAACCCTTTTCGGCTTTAGAAATATTTGCCTTGATGTGAGATCATGTGTACTTCAATGTCCGCAAATATGGTAGATGAAGCAAACCATGGAAAGCTAGGTCATTTCTACAAGAATACTGTTCCTTTTGGGAGGATTTTCGGATCTTAGACTACTATACTTGTTTTTATGATTATTTTATTGACAGGTAAAACAAATCAATTACATCTCTTTTGCTATTTATATCCGATTTTTGGTTATTGTTAGATAATATAGTTGTTTAGATTTGTTAATGATTTGGTCCATCAATAATAAATACGAGTTCCCAGTGATTTTTTGGATCTTTTAGTTTTTCTTTTAAAGTAAATTGGCAGAATTTGTTAATATAGAGGTGTAGACTCGGATAATTCTAAGAAGCTGTTTTAGGAAGGTAGTGCTGGTTCTTTTTGTTCATGGTAATGAAAAGCTCTACATGCTTCTTTATTTGTTTGTTCGTTGTCCACATAATATATTCATGGTTGAGAAAACGGTTAGTTTACAGTTTGCTTCACCTTTGATTTTGAAAAGACTAGTTGTTGTAACTCGTTTATTAACATTTGGTAGATAATCTGACTTGTATTTGAAGCTTTCTTTTTGCTGAATCTACTGACGTAGGATTATGGCATGTAGCGGTTTGGCTATAGATGGATTAGGTGATGTTGTTTTTACGTCATTTAAATCTTGAATGTTTATTAACGTCTCTTTGTCAGATTTGGCATGTTAAGCTTTCTCTGCATCATTATCAGGTCTTTTTTTTTTTTTTAAATTTATTTATTTATAGTCATCTTTCTCAGAAGGTTGGAGGCCATGGCATTCCTGGTAAGCTGACTGTCAATCTTGTACAATTTTGGTTTAGCTTATAGCCTCTGTGGTTACCTTCTTGAAAATCTATGAGTGTCCAGCTTACAGACTTCTGCTCTGCAACTGCAAACACCATACTCCCTCCGTCCCATAACAATTTGCACAAACTTCTCTTTTGGGCGTCCCATTGATGAGTCACACTTTCCTTAAATGAAAATTTTATATACTACTCCCTCTGTCCCTATATGAGTGTCCATTTTCAAAAAATTCTTGTCCCAAAATGAGTCTTTTTTTAACTTAACTTTGTCCCTAAATGTTTTTTTTTTCGATTTTTTTTTCACCGGTCTCTTTATACGTGCAAAACTAAATGTTTGGAAAAGAGATTACAAGATTATATATAAATCTTTGCCACCAAATTGTACAAAGAGTTGAGATTTTTAGATGTCCCTTAAAATGAAATTTGGACACTCATTTAGGGACAAAGGTAGTAGTATTTTATTATTCAATGGGACCCACTTGTGATACTCACGACAACTATCTAGTACTATTCCCTATCCCACTTTCTATTTCCTATCTCACTTTTCATACTCTCAACTACTACCCGCTACTATGACCTTCTTAATTCCCGTGTACTCAAAATTATGAACATTGTTATGGGACGGATGTAGTATATTTTAGCTTGTCTCGAATGTTGAACCTTCTCCAGCACACTATCGTAGAATTTCTGCAAAACCACCATTGATGTGTTGACTCAGGTAAGATCTATACAAGCTCCCATGGAAGATAACCCCTATCCTCCTCTTTGACCAGTTTTTTGCCCTGATGGTCAAACCTGAAGTTCAGCCTATATTACATCACAACATATGAAGGTTTGTTCCCTCTTAACCTTTGGCCCTAGATTCACTAATCCATTTCTCTTCAGATTTTTTTCTTTTACGAAACAAGTTCCACAATTATTAGCAGTGGTTGTTCAAGTCTTCGCAAGTTGGTAAATTTTTACGTCTTCGCTTTGTTGACCAAGTGTTTTTTGTTTTTTGAGACAAAATATATTGGAACTAGGCCGTCATTCCCCTAAAAGACTTTGCTAAAGGATGAGGTTATCCAATCTATATAGTAGATCATTTATTTTCTCTAAGTTGACGCGAAACAAATGGCTTAGTGATCTTCCTATGGAATACAAGTCACTCAACTGGTGTTTGTTTTTCTTAATGGAAAGAACGTTTACAAGGTTGACAAGTTTCAGTATTCTTTCAAACAAGATTTGGAACGTAGCGGTGACATCTGATTGCGTAGCTGACGAAGTGTTGTTCGGATCATGGATTTGATTTTGGGCTATTTTCCACCGTTGGATCCACTTTTTGTTGTAAGGAAGAAAAGTTGTGCCAAGCATAATGCTTTGGGTGTAATGAAAGAAATATCTTTGCTTTTATTTACTCTTAGATTTTATATTTATTTCATGGATAATGATATGTATAGTGAAAACTCAAACGAAAAACTCATAGTGAAACACTGTAATCCGTTGGATTGTAATAAATGTTTGTGAGCCCCACTAATAAAAACTCATCCAACGGTTTAAAGTGTTTCACTATGAGTTTTCTTTTTGAGTTTTCCCTATGTGTATCATTGTCCTTATTTCAATCTTCCTACTATTAAAAGAGACAAATATACCCCAAATCATCAACATATGTTAACAATCAAAAATTGACACCAATTGTTAAGGATCATCAATATTATGACCAACTTTTCTGACTCAGCAATTTTTCTAAGACAAAAACTTGTATGAGAATACTATGATCCGTCTCATAGCAGAGACGGGTCATTTTTGACCCACGTCCCGGACCCATGAACTGCGGGTAATTATTTATTTATTTATTTATTATTTTTTTGTGTGTTTTTTCGGTTTGCCAAAAGTAATAGTTACTATAACTAAATGTAACAAACGTGTTGCTTATATGTAACCGTTTTTATACATAAAAGTAATACATATATAGAGAAAAGTAACAGTGTTTTTTTTTTACGTTTTCTTCATTTGCCAAAAGTAATACTTATTATAACTAAAATGTAACGAATGTGTTACTTATATGTAACAATGCTTATACATAATTGTAACACACATGTATAGAAAAGTAATAATTCAACATTTTACACTTTAGAACTAAAAACACTTGTGTTGGTAACATTGTAAAAATAAAAAGTAACAATTTTTATAAATGAATGTTACATTTTACTTGTATAATAACAGTGTAAAACAATTACGTTTACTTGTATAATAGTATATCCATATGTTTTCAAATAATAAGTTACAATGAGTTCAATTTAAATGATACATGTAAAAGTATTACATTATCTATAGACATCTGTTACAATTTCATCTACTAAAGTGTTACATTTATTTGTAGAAAGAATTACATTCATGTATATAAGTTGTTAACTTTCAAAAAATAAAATCAAAATATTCCAAAACAAAAATCTGGAAAAATACTATTACATTTCATTATAACGATAATTACATTTAGTTATTGTTAGTGTTGCACGTATTTATAGTTAGTATTACAGTTGAAAGATGAGTAAAATGTGCTAGTTTTTTGTGAAACTGGTGTTACGTTTACTTATAAACAATGTTATTTTATAAGTAACACAGTTGTTACATTTAGTTATAATAATTATTACTTTTGGTAAACGAAAAAAACAGTCCAAAAAAATATAAAAACTAAAAAAAATGATTTTTTTTCTAAAAAAAAAAAAATAAATTTGGGCCATGGGTCGCTGCGACGTGGTAGATTTTTAGTGGAGCATGAGTTGGGATCCTATGCTTCGCGCAAAATTGCTACCGTTGCAACCGTTCTCATGGGAGACCACCTCTTTTGCTAAAGAATAAAAAATCACTTAATTATTTCATTTTTTTTATTGTACTATTTAGTACAGTGTCAATGTCGGTTAATTTTTTTATTCATCATATGTTAGATTAACTTTTCATTAATGTTTGAATTTTATTCAAAAACGTTTGGCTATATTTATAGGACACAGTTAATAGTTAACTACTAATAAACTTATACTCTTTTTATCTCATAATAAAAAGGCACAAAATTGGTCATGCACGAGAATTAAGAATAGAGTATATACTTCCTCTGTCACACCACGAGTGAGACCAACTTATGGGTACAATAATTAAGAAAAAAAATAATATATGTGTGATAGAAAATGAAGAAAAAGAATGAGTGGAGTAAATAGTAGTGTTGGTTGAATAAATTGAGTGGTGGAAAATGAAGAGAGCGAATGAGTGAGGTTAAATGGTGGGGTAGGTTGACTATAAGTATATTAAAACATTTTCATTTTAGGCCGTCTTACTTGTGGTGGAGCGGACTGAGAAAGAAATTAGTCTCACTTGTGCTGAGATGGAGGGAGTATATATTTAAAAAATAGTAGTAGTGGAGGAATAGGTGTTGTGAGTATGAAAAATAAGGTAGAAAAAAGAAAGTGAGAAAGAATAGTTAGTGGATAGTTGTTCTGACTATCATAAGAGAGTCTTGTTAATAAAAAAATATTTTTAAATTTATATTTTGAGTTATGTGATTTATCAATGAGACACTTCAAAATGAAATTTGTTCCCCTTAATGGAGGGAGTGTGGTACCCGTCTCAAAGGTCATTTTTTGACCCATGACCCGCGGGTTTTTCTTTTTTTTTTTCTTTTTTTTTTTTATATTTTTTTTTTTTTTCCGGTTTGCCAAAGGTAATAGTTACTATAACTAAATGTAACAAACGTTTTACTTATATGTAACAGTTTGTATACATAAAAGTAATACATATATACAGAAAAGTAACAGTGTTTTTTGTATGTTTTCTTCATTTGCCAAAAGTAATATTTATTATATCTAAAATGTAACGAACGTGTTACTTATATGTAACAGTGTTTATACATAATTGTAACACATATGTATAGAAAAGTAATAATTCAACCATTTACACTTTAGAACTAAAAACACTTGTGTTAGTAACATTGTAAAAATAAGAAAGTAACAATTTTTATAAGCGAATGCTATATTTTACTTGTATAATAACATTGTAAAACAGTTACGTTTACTTGTATAATAGTATATCCATATGTTTTCAAATAATAAGTTACAATTGTCTAATTTATCATGATACATGTAAAAGTATTACATTATTTATAGTAACTTGTTACAATATCATCTACTAAAGTGTTACATTTACTTATACAAATAATTACATTCATGTATATAAGTTTGTTTGTTTTTTTCAAATGTTACTTTCTTTCAAAAAAGAAAATCAAAATACTCAAAAAAAAAAAAAAAAAAAAAAAAACTGGAAAAACACTATTGCATTTCAATATAACGATAATTATATTTAGTTATTGTTAGTGTTACACGCAGTGTTCCGCTAGGCGGAGGAGCTGGGCCTAGCGCCTAGGGGCCTAGGCGGGGCTAGGATTTAGCCTATTTTTATTTTTTTAATAAATATTTATATATATATATATATATATAATGCAATTATCTATATAGATATACTCCCTCAGCCCCACCTCACTTGAGACTTATTTCCATTTTGATCCGTCCCAGTTCACTTGAGACTTCTCAAAATGGAAATCTTTTAATAATTTTATATTCAATCTACCCCACTCACTCATTCTCTCTCTTCATTTTCCACCACACAATTCATTCAACCAACCTACAATTAACCCCACTCATTCTCTCTCTTCATTTTCTACCACACATTTTTCTTATTTTATTCTTTTTCTTTAGTTATTGTGCCCACCTCTTAGGTCTCAAGTGAGGTGGGACGGAGGGAGTATATATCCATAAAATAATGCTTTTTTGTTATTTATAAAAAAAAAAAATCATTTTAATTTAAATAAAAAATAAATTATAACTAAGACTATTGTGTGATATGTTGGAAGTGGAAGGCAAACACTAATCTACTAACCCAAATTCATTATTTTTTTAATTCATTCAGCCCAACTAAACTTAGATTTTCCCTCAAAAAGCCCAACCCAATTTAAGTCCACCAAATTTCAAGTAAAGAAGCCCTAACCCTAAAACACTAGCAGTAAGTCATTTGTGTTTCTATTTTATTTTCCACGCCTTCTCCTTCTCCACGACTTCTTCACGACTCTCATCCTCCCACGATTTTCACCAAGCCGCCGCCCTAAAATTGAAAGCTCCGCCACCATTCTCGTGCAATAAACATGTTCGCCCCTCCTTCCACCACTCCAATCGCCGTCTCCAGCACCGTCACCGACTACTCCGGCCAACTTTGCCATTGACGAAATTGCTTTTCTCCCTTCTCTCGGCAGCGCCAAAGCCGCTAGCCGGCGCCTTACCGCCTGAACCGCCACGCCGCCGAGCGCCGCCTACCGTTGAATTGCACGTATTTATAGTTAGTATTACAGTTGAAGGATGGGTAAAATGAGCTATTTTTTAAATAAAAAAAAACTGGTGTTACGTTTACTTATAAATAATGTTACTTATAAGTAACACAATTGTTACATTTAGTTGTACTAAGTATTACTTTTGGCAAACGGAAAAAACAGTCAAAAAAATACTCCCTCCGTCCCACCCGAGTTAGGACAAATTGCCATTTTGGGCGTCCCACTCCACTTAGGACATCCCTAAATGGCAAGTTTATACTCCCTCCGTCCCATTACAAATTGCAAATACTAGGTTGGCACGGGGATTAAGGGAAAAAGTGAAAAAGATGATGTGTTGTGAGTGTTGATAGTTGAATGGGAGAGAGAAAGTGGGTAGAAAATAGTTAGTGGGTTAATGGATGTGAGTGTGCAAGTAGGTTCATACTTACAACAACAATCTATTTACCAATCCACCCGCTCATTCTCTCTTATTACTTTTCAAACTCACAACACCACTAATTCTAATGTGTCTCTAATGTGTCGCTCTTCACGAAAAGTGTACTATTTAGAGTAGCATAGGTTATGATCCTAGCTAAAAATGTGGGTCAACCCGTAAATATTGTACACCCGTCTCTGACCGCCTCTCCAAAGAAAAAGAATGAGGGCCTATCCGACTAAGTGAAATAATCAATTGGCTGGTTGATCAAAACTGAGGCCCGGTCCATCATGAAAATTTTAAACTAGTAACGGAGGGGGCCGCGCGAACACAGGCCCCCCACTATCACAAATTATGACGTAGGCTCGACCACTTGGGCCGACCTTAGACGGACACCCCTCCAAAGTGCAATGGAGGTCACCAATCTAGGCCATGGGCCTTCTTGATCACCCATTGACCCCGTCCAGGTAAGTAACTTTTCCGTAGCCCAACCTCTCCTTTTATGTAACACTCTCCCTCCGTCTCTTTCTTCTTCTACCGATGTGGGATTCAATACTTGCCTTCAAAATCCCTCTAATAGCAATTCGTCTTGTTATACAGAACTTCCTCAACTGTGTTCTTCCATTTCTTTTTTCATAACAGGAAGATCACTCAGCAAAACCATTTAAACTATTGGTCTTTTGTAACCTATGACCACTTAATCACAAAAACGTACTCCCTCCGTCCCAAAACGATCTTATTAACTTTTTTGCCGTTACTATGAATAAGAATGAACTTTGAGCCATAATTTTAGGTTGATTCAATTATCCTAATGACAATCTAAAACTTGTTATTCATACACCATCAACAATATTGTCAACAACAAGTTTTAAATTTTCATTAGACTGATTAAAAATCAATATAAAGTTAATGCTCAAAGTTCATTCGTAATAATAGCAAAAAAAAAAATTAAAAAATAGAAAGATCATTTTTGGGACTCAGTTCGCCTAAAACGGGGTGTTTTTCTTGTCTGAGATTATATAAATTGGGTGTCTCAAAATAGTTATACGACCCCTTCGAGTTTGAGCATATAGTTTTTGGACCTTTAAGGAAAAATTATGAAAGTATATGGAACTTGTTTTCACTTGAGCTCTTGCATCTCATAAAAGCTTGAGTCTCTGTGACTCATTTCTGACCAGGTTGAGTTGGGGGAAGGAGTGGAAAATTGTAACCCCTATGAACTTCAGTCCAAAACTTTATCATGTCTATTCTCTGTTCATTGAAACAATCCATCTGCAAAATATAAAATTCTTTTTTTACCTATTTGAAATTGGTTTAACATGTAAAATTTATGCGTTACCGAACAAAAATAGTAAGTGAGAACATCTTTATGGTGGGGCGGAGGGAGCATATCGTTAGCTTGTTAGTACTCTTATGATGGGGCGGAGGGAGCATATCCTTAGCTTGTTAGTACTCTTATGACTTGTCAAAACTCTCTCTCTCTCTCTCTCTCTCTCTTTGAGGAATACATTCCCCCACTTACTGTCCTTCTGAAGGCACATAACGCCATATGAAGTAAATGACACTTGCATAGTTTTTCATTGTGGTTAAGGTGGCAAGTGGCATATCCAGGATTTGAGGTGAGGGTGTGCATTTTCTTTCAAAAATAACAACTTACACCCCTAAAGTTTGTTTTTTTTTTTTTTTTTTTTTTTTTTATAACTACTCGGTAATATTTTTTTGGAAAATCCAGAGTGCGCAGCTGCCCACCCTGGTTACACACTGGATCCGCCCCTGAAGGTGGCCATAATTCTTCTTCTTTTTCTTCGTAAAAGATGAAACATTGTATTACCAGTACCGACGTCCATTTTAAAGAATTTTTTGTCTTAAAAGTGAATGTGTTATGGAAAAAATCTACTCTAAATGTTTTTTACCAACTTTTTTTTTTTTACTAGTATTCTCTTTATACTTACAAAACTAAAAGTAAAAAAAAAAAAAAAAAAAAACATAGTGAATGGCTTCATTGTGAGAAGCAATACTTGTCACCTATACCGCAGATGAACAATAGAATTCAGATTGTTAGAAAATGGTAGATTTCTGTAAGGTTTCTAATGAGATAGTTAGAAAGCTGACCCGTCATATAGCATATAGCTGAACAAATAAAACATCAATTAAAAGATGCAATTTTTTCAGTGACGGAGTGAGCATCATATTTTGGATTTATTTATCATTATATTTAAAAATAGAAAGTTTTATGAAAAACCCAGCCCCTTCTTCTTCTCCAAGTAATAGAGTAACAAGTTTTATGACTTTTTTTTTTATAATTAATACTCCCTCCGTCCCACCTCACTTGACACCCATGAGGTGGGCACAATAATTAAGGAGAATGAATAAAATAAGAAAAATGTGTGGTAGAAAATGAAGAGAGAGAATGAGTGGGGCAAATAGTAGTGTTAATTGAATAAACTGAGTGGTGGAAAATGAAAAGAGAGAATGAGTGGTGGGGTAGAGTGATTATAAAATTATAAAAAATATGCTATTTTGGAAAGTGTCAAGTGAGCTGAGACAACCCAAAATGGAAATAAGTGTCAAGTGAGCTGGGACGGAGGGAGTATATGTTTTTATGACTTTAAAACTATTAGATTTTCACTTTTAATTGGCTGTCACAAAATTGCTTCTACATTCTACAAGTAATTTGTACAAGCTAATAAAGTAATTAGTACAACATATTGACAAGTTTGAAGCAACTGAAAATATTAGTAAAAACGCGTTTTACACTCGTTTAGGGTATGCAGAGTGATATTTTTGTAAATAAGCGAAACTTTTTAACAAGGCGTGGTGGCATTGCTATAAATAACTGAAACTTATAAAAACTCAGAAGACAAATTTTTTACACTAAATGAGACAGTTTTCAATACTACAAGAGGCAGTTTTTAAGACTAGAGCAGGCACATGTTTGGAACTTTCAAAAACTCGTCAGCCACTTGTTGAGAATGTAAGACACATTTTTCAACACCAGAGGAGGTTCTTTTCAACACTAGAGGGGTCATTTTTCAACACTACAACCGACAATCATAACACTACCTCTAAAAGTGCATGTTTGAGTGTATAATTATGTCTGCTTGAATATTTATAAGTGTAAAATTAGAACAGACACTTTGTAATATTAGAATAGGCACATGATAATATTAGAGAAGGCAATTGTGAAAAACATGTTTTTCTATAGTTTAGTGTAAAACGCGTTTTTCAAAAGATCGACTCTTAAAGCAAAATAGTGGGCTGTTTCAAAGTAGCACAAAATTTGAAGTCTGCACCAAATTAAAGCAAGCTATAAACTGCTTTAAAATACCCACTATTTGAAGCGGTCGTTGGAAATGAATTACGCACTAATATATGAAGTTTTAGATGAGGGTTGGAATTGCTTGAGCATACCTTAAAAGACTACAAAGTTTTCTTTCTAAGATAAATCTTCAATTTTCTTTTCTCTTTGTAAACAACACAATTCTTTGTAATTTCAATTTATTGAAATTGCAAGTCATTGCGTTGTTGATTGTAATTTCATTTTCTTTGTAATTTTGTAGGTTTCAAATAAAATCAAATTAGAGACGGAGCGATGATGCAATCTCCATTGATTTATTTCACCGACTGCAAGGAATCAAGGTTGCCTCGTTATCGATTCTCTCATGCAATCATACTGCTTTACTGCCTGTTCTATTACATGTTTTCTCCCCTTTGTTGGGAGCCGTTGCTTTCTCTCATTCGTTGAGTCTTTTCCTTCTCTTCATTGTGTTGAGAGCCTATGTGTGATATTTGTATTTGTTCTTTGTTCAATGCTTGAGATGCTTGCTTGAGAATATATTGCCGACTCAAGTGCGTTACCGTTTTGTGTTTTCAACGCCAAATTATTTTCATATGTGGATTTTCTGAAGACCATTGTTGAGCCGTGTCCATGTTATGCTTGGAGAGGCACTTGTGCATCACATGTCATTGCTTAGAAGGGTATCCAATAGAAATTTGGTTTAAGGTTGGACTTCAATATTAAAGATGAATTAGATTTTTTCATTATGACAGACATTTTGTGAATGCTTGCATATATTTGTGAAAATTCTCAACTCTGGGATGAGCTTCCGACGGTTGTGAAGCGTTATCTTATTTTTATTCATTAATGATACTAGTAGGTAACCCGTGCTCCGCACGTGAATCTATTCCGTTAATATTTTTTTTTGTTTTTTGATGTTTTTAATTGATAAATTAACATAATAATTTTATTTGAAAATATATGAATATTTTAAATTAATCAAAATATTTTCATAGCTTTGGTTGTACATAGTTGTAATAAATATATTTTTTAATTAATTTAGCAGTTAAGTCCGTTGTATGAATATTTCAAAAAAATTAATGGTATTAATAGTAATAGTTAACATATATAGTAACTATTATGATTAAATAATATAATTAATAGTAATAGTTAATATATACTATTGTAATAATTATGATTAACTAATACTATTAATAATAATAATAATTAACTTATATAGTAACAATTATAGTTAACAATTATATTTAACTATTATAATTACTCCCTCCGTCCCACTTTAAAGTTCTTACTTTCTTTTTTGGCCTGTCCCAGTTTAAAGTTCTTAGTTGCTTTATTACATAAATGGAAAATAATGAATAGTGCTCGGTAGAATCTTGCCCTCAAAAAGTTCTTTTAATTACAAAAAAACCACTACTTACCTAACTTACTTTCACCCACTTGCTTTATGAATAGTGTTTTGGACAATTATATCTTTCACTCTCTACTTTTAGTTGACTTATTTCCATTGTTTTTGTCTTGGTTTCTTAATAAGTGTGTATAGTCAAACTAAGAACCTTAAACAAGGACGGAGTGAGTAACTAATACTATTAATAGTATTAGTTAGTTATAATAGTTAAATATTACTCCCTCCGTCCCTGAGTAAGAGTCATATCTCCCATTTGCACGGAAATTAAGAAACGATGGAAGTAAAGTAAATGTTGTGAGTGTAAAAGTAAATTAGGAGAGAGAATGAGTGGGGGAAATAATAAGTTGATTGGTTTTGTGAGTATAAAAGTAAAGTATGAGAGAGAATGAGTGAGATGAATAGTAAAGATTCTTTGCCATTTTAAGAAAAATACTTTTACTCTAGGACGTATCAAAATAGAAAGTAGGACTCTTACTCTGGGACGTAGGGAGTAATAGTTAACTATAATAGTTAACTATTATTATAGTTACCTATTATAGTAACTATTACTATTATATTATAAATATTAGTTACTAGAGTAGTTAACTATATTAATTACCTATTATAGTAACTATTACTATTATAAATATTATTTACTACAGTACAGTAGTTAACTATAATAGTTACCTATTATATAGTAACTATTACTATTATAAGTATTAGTTACTATTGTATTTAACTATAATAGTTACCCTATATAGTAACTAATACTATTAGCTAATACTATTAGCTAAGAAAAAGAATTTGAAAAGTCTCTTATTTATAAGTGTGGTAATGATGTGGCAACACCAAATGCAACCTTTCTCTAAGACTTGTTTATGTGGCAGCACTATATATATATATATATATTATATATATATATATATATATATATAAGGTAATTCTTTTTTAAACTGTGTTGGTACCATACTATGTGATATTACACTTTTAGTTGCTCCTGTATCTAATAATGCTGTAAGATCTAAGTATTTTTGGTTATCTAACCATAATCTACACTGTAGATTAATCATATTTGTAATATTTTTTGTTTGGATTAACGTATGTTCTGTAGACATATTAGTTAAATATTCTTGTATTAAAGGTTCTCCTATCTTTTGTACAGACTTGTGAGGTGGCAGTGTGAAGTAAGTCCACGATTGATCAAGAACCCGTCTAGGTGAAGAAGAGGGATCAATTATGCTATGATTATTGTTTTTAGGAGTATTGGCTGGAATTTACTGGTCATAATATGTTAATTAACTTGTTTATCTCTTATTTGTGTTTTTGTAATTTTGGTATATAGGCTGGAAACATCTTACATGCCTAAAACTCTTAACCTTGGAATTCAAACTCCAGTTAAGGTGACAATCCGAACGGGTTGTTGGTTTAAGGTGAAACAAAGCCACGTTCCAAATTACATTTAATTATTTGTTTAAAATTATAAGGGCTATTTGACTATCTTATGAAGGATTTTAGGATTAAGTAATAAGCTAAGGGATAGGAATTTTTCTCATAATTGCTTCTTCTAATTCGTCTCCCCTCGATATAATCGAACTTTTAAACCTCTCACTCTCCAACCAACGATCTTTAGTTAAAATAACTGAAAACTTAGATTATATTAAACATTTGAATAATCAGATTCTAGTAGAATTAAGAGACATTCATAAAAATTTACCTACAAAACAAGATTTTCAACAGTTAAATTATTTATTAGAAAATTCGTAACCTCGACAAATATTAGAAGCAAAGGAATTATTACATAAAGTAGAAAAACAAGTTGTTAGTCTAGAACAAGTTATTACTACAGTTAAAGGTATAGTCGAAAGCTAAAACTGGAAACTAGAGAATATATACAGGCTTTAGGTGAAGCTAAGGCTTATAAACCCGACGACAATAAGGAAGAAATTACTGGGTTTACATCTTATAGCGGAACTAGTAAGTCCGACAAGACATATCCAAGTTTATTTAATTTCATTATAAGCTTATTATTACAAATTATAGACAAACTAAATAGAATCTTAGACACAGTTAATAAACCACAGCCAAGTAAGCCAACATTGGATAACAACTTAGATAAAATAATTAGTGGAATTAATAAATTAAGTTTAGGTGAAGAAGTAAAAATTAAGCGAAAACCTTTACCATATTCACATTGGGTACCAAGAAAATGAATAATCAACAAGATAGAAGCTTTTTAGGAAGAAGCCGAACATTACAAGAAGCTAGGAATTCAACTAGCAACATACAGGATCAAATCACATCCGAAAGTTTTCTTAATAGAATTATAAGAAGAGGATCGGGATCTACAAGTAACCAACAAACAGTTCAAATAGAAGAAGAAATAGATCTAGAAAGAAATATAGATTTATATTATCAACATCAATTAGATATATTAAATCCTAGAATATTGTATCAAACAGGAATATTAAACCTAAATACAACATTAATACGCAGTAGTAGAGAAGAAAGCCTTAGAATAGTTGACAGAACTATCACAATAGATTTATTCTCACCAGAAACAATACAAAAAATTAAACAATCTGGAAAACATTTCGCACACATAGGTTTAGTAGTAATTGGCATTAAAGCTCTAGGAAGAAAAAATTTAGGAACAAAATTATTAGCTCTAATATTAGACAAATCATGGAAAACAGAATTAAAAAAGGCGATTATTTCAGGAATGGAAATAGACTTGAGCCAAAATACAGCGCTATTTTATTGTACACCAGGAATCCTAAAAGACATTAAAGATCTGCAAAACATTAAAATAGCTCTTCAAACAAAAGGATATGAAAATTATGAAGGAAATAATATTGTAATAAGTATTGGAACACTAGGAAAAGCTAGTAATAGAAGTGGAATGAAATACAAAGTTAACATTGAAGGAAAAGTAAATACAATAGCTTCAAAATCAATACAAATGATAGATCCGATTAAAATAGACCCGGAAGAATTAGCAGGGTTAGAATGGTCGTTAGAAGACTTAAAAGATCAGGAAAATGAAATATTAGTTTCAAGACAAAGTTACATATACGAAGGATTAAATGGATCACAAAGCTTAAGATTTTTAAATTTTAAAAAAGAAACGGCTAAAAAAGAAGAAGAAGATGGAACCGAATATAATTTTATGAATATCGAAGAAAATGAAGAACCTATATACGACACAGATGAAGAAAATACAAAACCTATCTATGATACAGATAATGAATATAATGAAATTATTTTCGGATTCGATGAATTCGAACAAGAGGAGAATGACTTTAGTATAATAGATTATTTAGAAATGGAACCGTCTACAGGATTTAAAATAGAAGAAACTAGTAAAACATTTGATGAAATAATAAATAAAAAATTTACTGAGTTAGATATTTAAGAAGAAGTAGATGACATGATAATAGAATGTATTACAGAATTAGGATGGACCTATGAAGATAGCTATAATAAATTACAAGAAATATACAATTTACCCTTGGTAGAAAATATACAACAAGGAAAAACAATGATATCAGATTTTTACAAGCAAGAAAAAGCTTTCATGGATCAAGACATGATTAATACAAGAAAAAGGGCTAAAATGGAATGGATAGAACCAGGAACATCAACAGAAGATATAATAGGAAGAGAAACATGGACCCCGCCGATACAACAATACATAGGAGAATCTAAATACATTAGTCAGGGAAATAGGTTACCAATAGGAAACCTTTACAGTGGGAGCATGTTATTACTAGAAAAACAAAAACCTCAATTATGGGGCGATGAAATATTAATATGGGAACAAATGGTAGTAAGACTATGGGAAACAAATAAAAGAGACAGTATGGACATGTTTTCATATTTAGAAACAACATTAGGCCCAATAGCCTTAGGCATCTGGCAAAGTAAAAAAGCTCAAGACCCCAGATGAAATAAATAAATTAAAAGTCATAGGTGATAATCCATATAATTTCACAAGTCAAATAAGAACATTAATATTAGGAGTAGACCCAGCTAAAAACAATACTCTTATACAAGATACAGCTATTAGAAACTTAGAACAATTAAGTATAGCAGACATGAAATACATAAATGAATTTACACTAGACTTTACTAGATTACTCTCACAAACAGGTCAAGCTATGGACAATGACCTTTGTGATAAATACTTTGTTAAATTACCCGGAGATTTAGGACGAAACATCCATGAATCCTGGAAACAACAATTTAGTGATAAAAAGAATCTAGGAATAGGACCTAGAATTACGTATACATTTACTATATTAGAATATAAATGCAAAGAAGTAACCCTACAAGAACAATTAAAAAAGAGTGCTTACGCCTTTTGTAAAACAGCTATATATACACCACAGGCTTACGGTCATTATAATAAACCGACAAGAAAATTCATAAGAAAAAGTACTACATATAAAAAAGAATATAAACCTTACACAGGAAATAAGTATGTTAAAAGACCACAGACTAGAAAATGTAAATGCTTTATTTGCGGCGACGAAAAACATTTAGCAAATAAATGCCCAAATAAAAACAAAAATACAGAGAGAAGTAACTTAGTAGAACAACTAGGCGAATACAAAATAGAACCTTTAGAAATGACAAATTCAGATAATGAATCAGTCTACAGCATTTATAGTGATAACGAGGATAGTCAACTCACTAAAGTAACATACACATATATGAATAAAGAAGAAGAATGTAAACATAACTGGATAAATAGACGAGGAAATAATTACATTAAATGTTTTAATTGTGGATATTTTCCTAGTATAAAAAAAAGATCACAATGTAACATATGCTTTAAAGAAATCTGTTATTTATGTCTAAATACATTATATAATCAAAGTATGACTACAGAAAATAATCCCTCAGAAGAAGTAAACATCAACCTAATTATAGAAAAAATAAATACACAACAAATTACAAATGAATTACATAACTTAAAAATCCAGAATATTGAGGATAGGGTCTCACGAATAGAAAACATAGTGTACAAAAATAAACAAAAGATAGGAGAACCTTTAATACAAGAAGATTTAACTAATATGTCTACAGAACATACGTTAATCCAAACAAAAAATATTACAAATATGATTAATCTACAATGTAGATTATGGTTAGATAACCAAAAATACTTAGATCTTACAGCATTATTAGATACAGGAGCAACTAAAAGTGTAATATCACATAGTATGGTACCAACACAGTTTAAAAAAGAATTACCTTATAAATTAGTCACAAGAACTATAGAAGATAGATTAATGACAATTACACATTATATAGATCCAATAGGAATACAATTTATAGATTTCTCAGGAAATTACAGTCTAAAATATGATATACCCCAGGTAAACATTAGTCCTGAATATGTAAAATCAAAAGATTTTATATTAGGCCTTAATTTTATATTAGGATTACAGGGAGCAATTACTATCACAAAAAATTATATAACCTTAAGCAAACACATTTATAGTATACCAACCCTTTGATATACACAAACATTGTTAGCACAGAAGCGTGGTGGACTTGGCCACTTAGAGTTTTTACGCCAAAATCACCGCTTCTGTGCTAACTCTGATGTTTGTGTATATCGAAGGGTTGGTATACTATAAATGTGTTTGCTTAAGGTTATATAATTTTTTGTGATAGTAATTGCTCCCTGTAATACTAATATAAAATTAAGGCCTAATATAAAATCTTTTGATTTTACATATTCAGGACTAATGTTTACCTGGGGTATATCATATTTTAGACTGTAATTTCCTGAGAAATCTATAAATTGTATTCCTATTGGATCTATATAATGTGTAATTGTCATTAATCTATCTTCTATAGTTCTCGTGACTAATTTATAAGGTAATTCTTTTTTAAACTGTGTTGGTACCATACTATGTGATATTACACTTTTAGTTGCTCCTGTATCTAATAATGCTGTAAGATCTAAGTATTTTTGGTTATCTAACCATAATCTACATTGTAGATTAATCATATTTGTAATATTTTTTGTTTGGATTAACGTATGTTCTGTAGACATATTAGTTAAATCTTCTTGTATTAAAGGTTCTCCTATCTTTTGTTTATTTTTGTACACTATGTTTTCTATTCGTGAGACCCTATCCTCAATATTCTGGATTTTTAAGTTATGTAATTCATTTGTAATTTGTTGTGTATTTATTTTTTCTATAATTAGGTTGATGTTTACTTCTTCTGAGGGATTATTTTCTGTAGTCATACTTTGATTATATAATGTATTTAGACATAAATAACAGATTTATTTAAAGCATATGTTACATTGTGATCTTTTTTCTATACTAGGAAAATATCCACAATTAAAACATTTAATGTAATTATTTCCTCGTCTATTTATCCAGTTATGTTTACATTCTTCTTCTTTATTCATATATGTGTATGTTACTTTAGTGAGTTGACTATCCTCGTTATCACTATAAATGCTGTAGACTGATTCATTATCTGAATTTGTCATTTATAAAGGTTCTATTTTGTATTCGCCTAGTTGTTCTACTAAGTTACTTCTCTCTGTATTTTTGTTTTTATTTGGGCATTTATTTGCTAAATGTTTTTCGTAGCCGCAAATAAAGCATTTACATTTTCTAGTATGTGGTCTTTTAACATACTTATTTCCTGTGTAAGGTTTATATTCTTTTTTATATGTAGTACTTTTTCTTATGAATTTTCTTGTCGGTTTATTATAATGACCGTAAGCCTGTGGTGTATATATAGCTGTTTTACAAAAGGCGTAAGCACTCTTTTTTAATTGTTCTTGTAGGGTTACTTCTTTGCATTTATCTTCTAATATAGTAAATGTATACGTAATTCTAGGTCCTATTCCGAGATTCTTTTTATCACTAAATTGTTGTTTCCAGGATTCATGGATGTTTCGTCCTAAATCTCCGGGTAATTTAACAAAGTATTTATCACAAAGGTCATCGTCCATAGCTTGACCTGTTTGTGAGAGTAATCTAGTAAAGTCTAGTGTAAATTCATTTATGTATTTCATGTCTGCTATACTTAATTGTTCTAAGTTTCTAATAGCTGTATCTTGTATAAGAGTATTGTTTTTAGCTGGGTCTACTCCTAATATTAATGTTCTTATTTGACTTGTGAAATTATATGGATTATCACCTATGGCTTTTAATTTATTTATTTCATCTGGGTCTTGGGCTTTTTTACTTTGCCAGATGCCTAAGGCTATTGGGCCTAATGTTGTTTCTAAATATGAAAACATGTCCATACTGTCTCTTTTATTTGTTTCCCATAGTCTTACTACTATTTGTTCCCATATTAATATTTCATCGCCCCATAATTGAGGTTTTTGTTTTTCTAGTAATAACATGCTCCCACTGTAAAGGTTTCCTATTGGTAACCTATTTCCCTGACTAATGTATTTAGATTCTCCTATGTATTGTTGTATCGGCGGGGTCCATGTTTCTCTTCCTATTATATCTTCTGTTGATGTTCCTGGTTCTATCCATTCCATTTTAGCCCTTTTTCTTGTATTAATCATGTCTTGATCCATGAAAGATTTTTCTTGCTTGTAAAAATCTGATATCATTGTTTTTCCTTGTTGTATATTTTCTACCAAGGGTAAATTGTATATTTCTTGTAATTTATTATAGCTATCTTCATAGGTCCATCCTAATTCTGTAATACATTCTATTATCATGTCATCTACTTCTTCTTGAATATCTAACTCAGTAAATTTTTTATTTATTATTTCATCAAATGTTTTACTAGTTTCTTCTATTTTAAATCCTGTAGATGGTTCCATTTCTAAATAATCTATTATACTAAAGTCATTTTCCTCTTGTTCGAATTCATCGAATCCGAAAATAATTTCATTATATTCATTATCTGTATCATAGATAGGTTTTGTATTTTCTTCATCTGTGTCGTATATAGGTTCTTCATTTTCTTCGATATTCATAAAATTATATTCGGTTCCATCTTCTTCTTCTTTTTTAGCCGTTTCTTTTTTAAAATTTAAAAATCTTAAGCTTTGTGATCCATTTAATCCTTCGTATATGTAACTTTGTCTTGGAACTAATATTTCATTTTCCTGATCTTTTAAGTCTTCTAACGACCATTCTAACCCTGCTAATTCTTCCGGGTCTATTTTAATCGGATCTATCATTTGTATTGATTTTGAAGCTATTGTATTTACTTTTCCTTCAATGTTAACTTTGTATTTCATTCCACTTCTATTACTAGCTTTTCCTAGTGTTCCAATACTTATTACAATATTATTTCCTTCATAATTTTCATATCCTTTTGTTTGAAGAGCTATTTTAATGTTTTGCAGATCTTTAATGTCTTTTAGGATTCCTGGTGTACAATAAAATAGCGCTGTATTTTGGCTCAAGTCTATTTCCATTCCTGAAATAATCGCCTTTTTTAATTCTGTTTTCCATGATTTGTCTAATATTAGAGCTAATAATTTTGTTCCTAAATTTTTTCTTCCTAGAGCTTTAATGCCAATTACTGCTAAACCTATGTGTGCGAAATGTTTTCCAGATTGTTTAATTTTTTGTATTGTTACTGGTGAGAATAAATCTATTGTGATAGTTCTGTCAACTATTCTAAGGCTTTCTTCTCTACTACTGCGTATTAATGTTGTATTTAGGTTTAATATTCCTGTTTGATACAATATTCTAGGATTTAATATATCTAATTGATGTTGATTTTATAAATCTATATTTCTTTCTAGATCTATTTCTTCTTCTATTTGAACTGTTTGTTGGTTACTTGTAGATCCCGATCCTCTTCTTATAATTCTATTAAGAAAACTTTCGGATGTGATTTGATCCTGTATGTTGCCAGTTGAATTCCTAGCTTCTTGTAATGTTCGGCTTCTTCCTAAAAAGCTTCTATCTTGTTGATTATTCATTTTCTTGGTACCCAATGTGAATATGGTAAAGGTTTTCGCTTAATTTTTACTTCTTCACCTAAACTTAATTTATTAATTCCACTAATTATTTTATCTAAGTCGTTATCCAATGTTGGCTTACTTGGCTGTGGTTTATTAACTGTGTCTAAGATTCTATTTAGTTTGTCTATAATTTGTAATAATAAGCTTATAATGAAATTAAATAAACTTGGATATGTCTTGTCAGACTTACTAGTTCCGCTATAAGATGTAAACCCAGTAATTTCTTCCTTATTGTCGTCGGGTTTATAAGCCTTAGCTTCACCTAAAGCCTGTATATATTCTCTAGTTTCCAGTTTTAGCTTTCGACTATACCTTTAACTGTAGTAATAACTTGTTCTAGACTAACAACTTGTTTTTCTACTTTATGTAATAATTCCTTTGCTTCTAATATTTGTCGAGGTTTCGAATTTTCTAATAAATAATTTAACTGTTGAAAATCTTGTTTTGTAGGTAAATTTTTATGAATGTCTCTTAATTCTACTAGAATCTGATTATTCAAATGTTTAATATAATCTAAGTTTTCAGTTATTTTGACTAAAGTTCGTTGGTTGGAGAGTGAGAGGTTTAAAAGTTCGATTATATCGAGGGGAGACGAATTAGAAGAAGCAATTATGAGACAGTTAAATTATTTATTAGAAAATTCGAAACCTCGACAAATATTAGAAGCAAAGGAATTATTACATAAAGTAGAAAAACAAGTTGTTAGTCTAGAACAAGTTATTACTACAGTTAAAGGTATAGTCGAAAGCTAAAACTGAAAACTAGAGAATATATACAGGCTTTAGGTGAAGCTAAGGCTTATAAACCCGACGACAATAAGGAAGAAATTACTGGGTTTACATCTTATAGCGGAACTAGTAAGTCCGACAAGACATATCCAAGTTTATTTAATTTCATTATAAGCTGGCAGATTTTAGGGGTCTCTGTTAACCATTATAAATTAAAAATCATAATTTTAAAATTCAACAATATAAAAGACAGAGTAAAACAAACTTACTAGATATAAGCGGAGGCGGTATTTATGCAGGGAGATCTGGGCGTCTTATGAACAGTGGCTGGTACACTCTTTTTTTTTCTTTTTTTTTTTTTTTTTTATATATATATAGGGCTATAATATTAAGTGCTTGAAGGATTATGAAGGATATAAGTAATAGTAACTAAGGGAGTCGGAAGGTGTTTTAAGCTGCCATGTTAGAAAATAATTCTCGAGTTTTTATAGCTCTTTTTGGTTTTCTTGGTGGTACTTACAAATGAAATGGAAGGAGGTTTATATAACCTTAGAAAATGCAACCTATCTAGCCGGTTAGGATAACCGGCAAACCTAGAAATCTAACTTTACAAGTTTTTCAATATTTACACAGTAAAAGGCGAAAATAATTTCGCAAAAAGAAACTTTACAAAAAGCTGAAATTGACCTAAAGCAAAAGTAAACCTAATTTTTGAATTATTTGCTGAAAAGACGAAATAATTTCAGAATTCTGTCGGCCGCCTTGTGTCAGCGCTTGCGTTGTCTGTTGGCTGTTGTCATTGCTTATGTTTTAGTAATCTCTGTGTGTGCTGTCGGTCGTTGGGATTGTGTCCCCATCTGATTGTGCGTCTTGCATGTTGTCATCGTATGGATCGCCTGGTCCTGGATAAGACCATGGCCTTTCTTCATTGATGATGTGCTGTTCGTCTAGTGTCTCGCCTTCCCCAAGAAATGGTAGAAGCTTGTTCCAGTTGTCTGTTGCCCAAATTTGTATGTAATGTCCTTCCTCCATTAGCTTATAGAGCTGCCATGGGAAGTTCTTCGGAAGATCCGGTGTTTGTTGATGTCGCTTTATGAACCAGGTGTGAAAGTCTGTGATTTTGTCTACATCTTGCTCATGTAACCAAGCAAGGCTTGTGAAATCAATATGTTTTTCTATTTTGACCGCTGTTGATAGTAATCTGTGATCTGTGAGGTTGCTGCTGAGGAAAATCCTCTTTCTTGCGGGCCTGTATGTATGGCTGTTTGATTCTGGAAAGGATGCGAATATTTTGCACCCAACCTTTTTTGTGTAAGAATGTGTGGCTATATTCCCAGTTACCATTGTAAACTTTTCCCCAAATGTATTTAATATTTCTTCTGTAGAAGGGGTTAATCGGAATTCAATGTAGTCTATCATTCCATAATGGTAAAATTGTGTGATAAGTTCTTTTGGCATGTCAGTTTTGAATAGATCGATCTGTAATAACAAGATTCCTGTATCATGTCCGTTATTGTCTATCCTTTCGACTACTGTTACACCTCTGTAATTTAGTTCTTTAAACACAATTTGAACTATTTTCTGTTGTAACTTGTACAGGATTAAGGGAAATCCAGTACAAATTTTTTCTGAGATGATGTCATCGAGGCCTTCTATTTTCACTAAAACAGGTTTCAGAGTATGCCTCCATGGAATGTCAAGTATTCAAGCCTTAAAGTTTTCAAAATTTCTGTAAATTGGCTCTTTTGTATTTTTTAGTTTGTTTTTAAGAGTTTCTATCTCTTGTCTCAACTTTCGATTTTCCAACTGTAATGGTGTTTCATGTATTGTTTGAATTTCCTTTCCCTTTTGAGAAAGCTTATGTTGTAAATTTGAAATGATTCCTTCTTGTTTTTGGATAATTTGTTCGGGGCTTTCTTTTGTTATTTGAGAGAATGTTTTAACTTCTTCGGGTTCAATAAAGAAGTTATCAAGCCCGAAATATCCTCTTGCCATGCTTATGGCTTCGGAAAAACTGTAATACCCTTTATAGAGGGGGTCTATACACTGTATGTGTTTTGCCACTGTTTCCCATTTGTTAAAGACTCCAATTTGGTGCCTCTAAAAATAATGTAGTTTGAAAAACGTTTTGGTGTAAATGTATTCTCGGACACTTTGCGAGTCATTTCGAGAAAATAAAATCCAAGGGAATTTAAAATTTGAACCTTTTTTGGTGATTCATTGGGAAATGTATGTATATGCCAGAGGTTATCAAGAAGGCATTGTTGTTTGTCTGTTAAACCAGTCCCAAAAACGGGCCTGAATTTCTGTTTATCCTCTGTGCAAACAGGTAAAATGTTTGGGCCGAATGTGATTGTTTGTTGTTGGGCTTTTGGTTGAGCCCTATTTGTAACAAAATGTTTATCGGACAATCTTGGTATACGGATTGGCCCATCCTGTGAGAATGCTTGTGACTGACTGTTGGGAGATGTTAATTGTAACTGTGCCATGTTGTCACTACTGCTATCACTGTCAGATTTATCCATGGATGTATTCTTTGTCTGTTTGGGATGTACCACTCTTCTAAATCCTTTGTCTTTCTCCATGAAATAACCTGTTCAAATTTCTAGATAAAAGGTCAGCTATAGTATTATTTTTTTCCTTTAATGTGTTCAAAATTAATACTATATCCACTTCCTTGTATTATGTTTTGTAAATTAATCCATCTAGTCCTGTTGACTTTTTTACTTTGATCATTTTTTATAAATTTAACTATTTCCTCACAATCTGTTCTAATTGTAAATTCTTTATTTAAGAAAATCTTAAATTTTTCTAAGGCATTTATCAAGGCTTGTATTTCATAATCTAAGCTAGTCCAATTTAATCCTGTTTTATTAAAGTTTCCGCTAGAGTATGCGCAAACTTTTTCGCTATTTTTAGGTGAATATTTATTTGGTTTACAAAGAAGAACGGCTCCCCATCCTTCTTTACACCCATCTGTTTCTATTATTATGTAATCAGTGACTAGGGGTAATTCTAAAGGTTTAATCTTTTTAACTACCTCTTTAATTTCTTTTACTAAGTTTATATCTTCTTTGTTAAAATATCTTTGTCCATTTTTTGTGGTTTTACTATATAATGGTCCTACTAATTTTGATAGATTAAGAATAAATTTTCTAGCATAATTGACTAAACCTAAGAAGGCTTGTATTTGTTTTAAATTTTCTAATTTTTCTGGGAATTCTATAATTTTTGTAGCAATATGGGGTTGTAATTCTATTTTCTCATTCCCTATTTCTAATCCTAAAAGGTTATTACTTTTTGTTATGTCTAAGCCTTTTTCTAACTCATGTGTTAGCATATTTGTAAAGAGTTTCAATGTTTCATTCTCTATGTTTATCTTTGTTTTAGGGTGATTTTGGCGTAAAAACTCTAAGTGGCCAAGTCCACCACGCTTCTGTGCTAACTCTGATGTTTGTGTATATCGAAGGGTTGGTATACTATAAATGTGTTTGCTTAAGGTTATATAATTTTTTGTGATAGTAATTGCTCCCTGTAATACTAATATAAAATTAAGGCCTAATATAAAATCTTTTGATTTTACATATTCAGGACTAATGTTTACCTGGGGTATATCATATTTTAGACTGTAATTTCCTGAGAAATCTATAAATTGTATTCCTATTGGATCTATATAATGTGTAATTGTCATTAATCTATCTTCTATAGTTCTTGTGACTAATTTATAAGGTAATTCTTTTTTAAACTGTGTTGGTACCATACTATGTGATATTACACTTTTAGTTGCTCCTGTATCTAATAATGCTGTAAGATCTAAGTATTTTTGGTTATCTAACCATAATCTACATTGTAGATTAATCATATTTGTAATATTTTTTGTTTGGATTAACGTATGTTCTGTAGACATATTAGTTAAATCTTCTTGTATTAAAGGTTCTCCTATCTTTTGTTTATTTTTGTACACTATGTTTTTTATTCGTGAGACCCTATCCTCAATATTCTGGATTTTTAAGTTATGTAATTCATTTGTAATTTGTTGTGTATTTATTTTTTCTATAATTAGGTTGATGTTTACTTCTTCTGAGGGATTATTTTCTGTAGTCATACTTTGATTATATAATGTATTTAGACATAAATAACAGATTTCTTTAAAGCATATGTTACATTGTGATCTTTTTTCTATACTAGGAAAATATCCACAATTAAAACATTTAATGTAATTATTTCCTCGTCTATTTATCCAGTTATGTTTACATTCTTCTTCTTTATTCAAATATGTGTATGTTACTTTAGTGAGTTGACTATCCTCGTTATCACTATAAATGCTGTAGACTGATTCATTATCTGAATTTGTCATTTATAAAGGTTCTATTTTGTATTCGCCTAGTTGTTCTACTAAGTTACTTCTCTCTGTATTTTTGTTTTTATTTGGGCATTTATTTGCTAAATGTTTTTCGTAGCCGCAAATAAAGCATTTACATTTTCTAGTCTGTGGTCTTTTAACATACTTATTTCCTGTGTAAGGTTTATATTCTTTTTTATATGTAGTACTTTTTCTTATGAATTTTCTTGTCGGTTTATCATAATGACCGTAAGCCTGTGGTGTATATATAGCTGTTTTACAAAAGGCGTAAGCACTCTTTTTTAATTGTTCTTGTAGGGTTACTTCTTTGCATTTATCTTCTAATATAGTAAATGTATACGTAATTCTAGGTCCTATTCCGAGATTCTTTTTATCACTAAATTGTTGTTTCCAGGATTCATGGATGTTTCGTCCTAAATCTCCGGGTAATTTAACAAAGTATTTATCACAAAGGTCATCGTCCATAGCTTGACCTGTTTGTGAGAGTAATCTAGTAAAGTCTAGTGTAAATTCATTTATGTATTTCATGTCTGCTATACTTAATTGTTCTAAGTTTCTAATAGCTGTATCTTGTATAAGAGTATTGTTTTTAGCTGGGTCTACTCCTAATATTAATGTTCTTATTTGACTTGTGAAATTATATGGATTATCACCTATGGCTTTTAATTTATTTATTTCATCTGGGTCTTGGGCTTTTTTACTTTGCCAGATGCCTAAGGCTATTGGGCCTAATGTTGTTTCTAAATATGAAAACATGTCCATACTGTCTCTTTTATTTGTTTCCCATAGTCTTACTACTATTTGTTCCCATATTAATATTTCATCGCCCCATAATTGAGGTTTTTGTTTTTCTAGTAATAACATGCTCCCACTGTAAAGGTTTCCTATTGGTAACCTATTTCCCTGACTAATGTATTTAGATTCTCCTATGTATTGTTGTATCGGCGGGGTCCATGTTTCTCTTCCTATTATATCTTCTGTTGATGTTCCTGGTTCTATCCATTCCATTTTAGCCCTTTTTCTTGTATTAATCATGTCTTGATCCATGAAAGCTTTTTCTTGCTTGTAAAAATCTGATATCATTGTTTTTCCTTGTTGTATATTTTCTACCAAGGGTAAATTGTATATTTCTTGTAATTTATTATAGCTATCTTCATAGGTCCATCCTAATTCTGTAATACATTCTATTATCATGTCATCTACTTCTTCTTGAATATCTAACTCAGTAAATTTTTTATTTATTATTTCATCAAATGTTTTACTAGTTTCTTCTATTTTAAATCCTGTAGATGGTTCCATTTCTAAATAATCTATTATACTAAAGTCATTTTCCTCTTGTTCGAATTCATCGAATCCGAAAATAATTTCATTATATTCATTATCTGTATCATAGATAGGTTTTGTATTTTCTTCATCTGTGTCGTATATAGGTTCTTCATTTTCTTCGATATTCATAAAATTATATTCGGTTCCATCTTCTTCTTCTTTTTTAGCCGTTTCTTTTTTAAAATTTAAAAATCTTAAGCTTTGTGATCCATTTAATCCTTCGTATATGTAACTTTGTCTTGGAACTAATATTTCATTTTCCTGATCTTTTAAGTCTTCTAACGACCATTCTAACCCTGTTAATTCTTCCGGGTCTATTTTAATCGGATCTATCATTTGTATTGATTTTGAAGCTATTGTATTTACTATTCCTTCAATGTTAACTTTGTATTTCATTCCACTTCTATTACTAGCTTTTCCTAGTGTTCCAATACTTATTACAATATTATTTCCTTCATAATTTTTATATCCTTTTGTTTGAAGAGCTATTTTAATGTTTTGCAGATCTTTAATGTCTTTTAGGATTCCTGGTGTACAATAAAATAGCGCTGTATTTTGGCTCAAGTCTATTTCCATTCCTGAAATAATCGCCTTTTTTAATTCTGTTTTCCATGATTTGTTTAATATTAGAGCTAATAATTTTGTTCCTAAATTTTTTCTTCCTAGAGCTTTAATGCCAATTACTACTAAACCTATGTGTGCGAAATGTTTTCCAGATTGTTTAATTTTTTGTATTGTTTCTGGTGAGAATAAATCTATTGTGATAGTTCTGTCAACTATTCTAAGGCTTTCTTCTCTACTACTGCGTATTAATGTTGTATTTAGGTTTAATATTCCTGTTTGATACAATATTCTAGGATTTAATATATCTAATTGATGTTGATTATATAAATCTATATTTCTTTCTAGATCTATTTCTTCTTCTATTTGAACTGTTTGTTGGTTACTTGTAGATCCCGATCCTCTTCTTATAATTCTATTAAGAAAACTTTCGGATGTGATTTGATCCTGTATGTTGTTAGTTGAATTCCTAGCTTCTTGTAATGTTCGGCTTCTTCCTAAAAAGCTTCTATCTTGTTGATTATTCATTTTCTTGGTACCCAATGTGAATATGGTAAAGGTTTTCGCTTAATTTTTACTTCTTCACCTAAACTTAATTTATTAATTCCACTAATTATTTTATCTAAGTCGTTATCCAATGTTGGCTTACTTGGCTGTGGTTTATTAACTGTGTCTAAGATTCTATTTAGTTTGTCTATAATTTGTAATAATAAGCTTATAATGAAATTAAATAAACTTGGATATGTCTTGTCGGACTTACTAGTTCCGCTATAAGATGTAAACCCAGTAATTTCTTCCTTATTGTCGTCGGGTTTATAAGCCTTAGCTTCACCTAAAGCCTGTATATATTCTCTAGTTTCCAGTTTTAGCTTTCGACTATACCTTTAACTGTAGTAATAACTTGTTCTAGACTAACAACTTGTTTTTCTTCTTTATGTAATAATTCCTTTGCTTCTAATATTTGTCGAGGTTACGAATTTTCTAATAAATAATTTAACTGTTGAAAATCTTGTTTTGTAGGTAAATTTTTATGAATGTCTCTTAATTCTACTAGAATCTGATTATTCAAATGTTTAATATAATCTAAGTTTTCAGTTATTTTAACTAAAGATCGTTGGTTGGAGAGTGAGAGGTTTAAAAGTTCGATTATATCGAGGGGAGACGAATTAGAAGAAGCAATTATGAGAAAAATTCCTATCCCTTAGCTTATTACTTAATCCTAAAATCCTTCATAAGATAGTCAAATAGCCCTTATAATTTTAAACAAATAATTAAATGTAATTTGGAACGTGGCTTTGTTTCACCTTAAACCAACAACCCGTTCGGATTGTCACCTTAACTGGAGTTTGAATTCCAAGGTTAAGAGTTTTAGGCATGTAAGATGTTTCCAGCCTATATACCGAAATTACAAAAACACAAATAAGAGATAAACAAGTTAATTAACATATTATGACCAGTAAATTCCAGCCAATACTCCTAAAAACAATAATCATAGCATAATTGATCCCTCTTCTTCACCTAGACGGGTTCTTGATCAATCGTGGACTTACTTCACACTGCCACCTCACAAGCCTGTTCTAGTCTTTTAGAATTAAGATCAACCATGCTCTGATACCATTTAGGGGGGTATAGGGCAGATTTTAGGGGTCTCTGTTAACCATAATAATTTAAAAATCATAATTTTTAAATTCAACAATATAAAAGACATAGTAAAACAAACTTACTAGATATAAGCGGAGGCGGTATTTATGCAGGGAGATCTGGGCGTCTTATGAACAGTGGCTGGTACACTCTTTTTTTTTTTTTTTTTTTTTTTATATATATATATATAGGGATATAATATTAAGTGATTGAAGGATTATGAAGGATATAAGTAATAGTAACTAAGGGAGTTGGAAGGTGTTTTAAGCTGCCATGTTAGAAAATAATTCTCGAGTTTTTATAGATCTTTTTGGTTTTCTTGGTGGTACTTACAAATGAAATGGAAGGAGGTTTATATAACCTTAGAAAATGCAACCTATTTAGCCGGTTAGGATAACCGGTAAACCTAGGAATCTAACTTTACAAGTTTTTCAATATTTACACAGTAAAAGGCGAAAATAATTTCGCAAAAAGAAACTTTACAAAAAGCTGAAATTGACCTAAAGCAAAAGTAAACCTAATCTTTGAATTATTTGCTGAAAAGACGAAATAATTTCAGAATTCTGTCGGCCGCCTTGTGTCAGCGCTTGCGTTGTCTGTTGGCTGTTGTCATTGCTTATGTTTTAGTAATCTCTGAGTGTGCTGTCGATCGTTGGGATTGTGTCCCCATCTGATTGTGCGTCTTGCATGTTGTCATCGTATGGATCGCCTGGTCCTGGATAAGACCATGGCCTTTCTTCATTGATGATGTGCTGTTCGTCTAGTGTCTCGCCTTCCCCAAGAAATGGTAGAAGCATGTTCCAGTTGTCTTTTGCCCAAATTTGTATGTAATGTCCTTCCTCCATTAGCTTATAGAGCTGCCATGGGAAGTTCTTCGGAAGATCCGGTGTTTGTTGATGTCGCTTTATGAACCCGGTGTGAAAGTCTGTGATTTTGTCTACATCTTGCTCATGTAACCAAGCAAGGCTTGTGAAATCAATATGTTTTTCTATTTTGACCGCTGTTGATAGTAATCTGTGATCTGTGAGGTTGCTGCTGATGAAAATCCTCTTTCTTGCGGGCCTGTATGTATGGCTGTTTGATTCTGGAAAGGATGCGAATATTTTGCACCTAACCTTTTGCGTGTAAGAATGTGTGGCTATATTCCCAGCTACCATTGTAAACTTTTCCCCAAATGTATTTAATATTTCTTCTGTAGAAGGGGTTAATCGGAATTCAATGTAGTCTATCATTCCATAATGGTAAAATTGTGTGATAAGTTCTTTTGGCATGTCAGTTTTGAATAGATCGATCTGTAATAACAAGATTCCTGTATCATGTCCGTTATTGTCTATCCTTTCGACTACTGTTATACCTCTGTAATTTAGTTCTTTAAACACAATTTGAACTATTTTCTGTTGTAACTTGTACATGATTAAGGGAAATCCAGTACAAATTTTTTCTGAGATGATGTCATCGAGGCCTTCTATTTTCTCTAAAACAGGTTTCAGAGTATGCCTCCATGGAATGTCAAGTATTCGAGCCTTAAAGTTTTCAAAATTTCTGTAAATTGGCTCTTTTGTATTTTTTTAGTTTGTTTTTAAGAGTTTCTATCTCTTGTCTCAACTTTCGATTTTCCAACTGTAATGGTGTTTCATGTATTGTTTGAATTTTCTTTCCCTTTTGAGAAAGCTTATGTTGTAAATTTGAAATGATTCCTTCTTGTTTTTGGATAATCTGTTCGGGGCTTTCTTTTGTTATTTGAGAGAATGTTTTAACTTCTTCGGGTTCAATAAAGAAGTTATCAAGCCCGAAATATCCTCTTGCCATGCTTATGGCTTCGGAAAAACTGTAATACCCTTTATAGAGGGGGTCTATACACTGTATGTGTTTTGCCACTGTTTCCCATTTGTTAAAGACTCCAATTTTGGTGCCTCTAAAAATAATGTAGTGTGAAAAACGTTTTGGTGTAACTGTATTCTCGGACACTTTGCGAGTCATTTCGAGAAAATAAAATCCAAGGGAATTTAAAATTTGAACCTTTTTTGTTGATTCATTGGGAAATGTATGTATATGCCATAGGTTATCAAGAAGGCATTGTTGTTTGTCTGTTAAACCAGTCCCAAAAACGGGCCTGAATTTCTGTTTATCTTCTGTGCAAACAGGTAAAATGTTTGGGCCGAATGTGATTGTTTGTTGTTGGGCTTTTGGTTGAGCCCTATTTGTAACAAAATGTTTATCGGACAATCTTGGTATACGGCTTGGCCCATCCTGTGAGAATGCTTGTGACTGACTGTTGGGAGATGTTAATTGTAACTGTGCCATGTTGTCACTACTGCTATCACTGTCAGATTTATCCATGGATGTATTCTTTGTCTGTTTGGGATGTACCACTCTTCTAAATCCTTTGTCTTTCTCCATGAAATAACCTGTTCAAATTTCTAGATAAAAGGTCAGCTATAGTATTATTTTTTCCTTTAATGTGTTCAAAATTAATACTATATTTCCTTGTATTATGTTTTGTAAATTAATCCATCTAGTCCTGTTGACTTTTTTACTTTGATCATTTTTTATAAATTTAACTATTGCCTCACAATCTGTTCTAATTGTAAATTCTTTATTTAAGAAAATCTTAAATTTTTCTAAGGCATTTATCAAGGCTTGTATTTCATAATCTAAGCTAGTCCAATTTAATCCTGTTTTATTAAAGTTTCCGCTAGAGTATGCGCAAACTTTTTCGCTATTTTTAGGTGAATATTTATTTGGTTTACAAAGAAGAACGGCTCCCCATCCTTCTTTACACCCATCTGTTTCTATTATTATGTAATCAGTGACTAGGGGTAATTCTAAAGGTTTAATCTTTTTAACTACCTCTTTAATTTCTTTTACTAAGTTTATATCTTCTTTGTTAAAATGTCTTTGTCCATTTTTTGTGGCTTTACTATATAATGGTCCTACTAATTTTGATAGATTAGGAATAAATTTTCTAGCATAATTGACTAAACCTAAGAAGGCTTGTATTTGTTTTAAATTTTCTAATTTTTCTGGGAATTCTATAATTTTTGTAGCAATATGGGGTTGTAATTCTATTTTCCCATTCCCTATTTCTAATCCTAAAAAGGATATCTTTCTTTTAAAGAGTTCCATTTTCTTTTTTGATACTACTATCCGATGATTTTTAATTTTGCTAAACACTTGTTTTAAATGATTTTCGTGTTCTTTAACTGTTTCACTAGCTACTAAAATGTCATCTATGTATACCATGCAAAATTCATATTTTAAGAATATGTTATCCATAAATCTTTGAAAAATTGAAGGGGCATTTTTTAAACCAAAACTTAAAACGTTCCATTCAAATTGTCCTTCGCAACATGTGAAGGCTGTCCATGGTTTAAATTCCTCTGATAATTTGAGTTGATTGTATCCTGATTTTAAATCAAATTTTGAAAATACCTTTTTCTTTTGTATTAAATTTATTAATGAATCTTTATTAGGTATATTGTATCCGTCATCTTCTGTATTATCATTTAGCCTTTTATAGTTATAGACTATCCTAGCTTTTCCCCTTTTTATTTCGCTATGATTTCTAACTATGAATGCTGCTGATCTATGTGGACTTTCTGATTTTCTAATTAATTTTTGTTTTATCATTTCGGGTATTTGGTTTTTGAATTCCTCTTTTTCTAGAGGACTATATTCAATGTTTGCTGTTCTTATAGTTATATCAGGGTTTTTTATTTTAAACTTGCATATATATGTAACTTTCGAATTCATAATGTCTTCTCATATTAGTCATATTTTTTCTAAGTGTAAAATGATAGGATGGTTATTACTTTTTGTTATGTCTAAGCCTTTTTCTAACTCATGTGTATATATATATATATATATATATATATAGATTTGATGTTGTTTGGTTAAAAAAAAAAAAAAAAAACTTCAATTCCAATTCAAAAGAAAAAAAAAATCCAATTCAGTTTAGCAATTAATACAGATATGTGATGAATGAAACCCACCAATGTCATGTCATCTCATGTTGCCAACCCCTAAAGTTTTCTGAATTTCATGGAAACACCACATCACTAACAACCATTTGGATGTGTGACTTTCCAAAAACAGAATATCTTTATTAAAGTAATAATATCACATGGACTTTATAATAGTAATAGTAATAATAATAAAAACAGTTGGAGGAAGAATCTAAAATCTCAAATTGCCCCCACGCGGTTGGGTGATACTATATACAAGGCACACATTTTACAAGGCATGGACAAATGACTAAAATGCCCTTATATATATACTAAAAAAAAAAAAAAAAAAAAAAAAATCCCTCCTTCCCATTCAAACGTATCAGTCCTCTTCTCTCTCTCTCAAAAACCAACGGCGAACCCTTCTTTCTCTCGACGACTCGACGAACCCGGCGACCACAGCAACACCACCACCGGAAATGAAGACAAACCTCCCTCTCACTGGTGGAAAGTCCGCCTCTTCTACCGCCGCTCCAAAAGTAATATAATCTCTTTTTAACCTAAAATTTAAATTTGAAAACCCAACAACAATTTTATGCCTAAAACCGATTATATAACTGTTAAATGTTGTGTAAACCTATCCAAAATGGTTCTAATTGTGATTTGGTAACACAAATTTGGGTTTTTTGTTTGAATTGGTTACGAATTTGTGGGTGTATAATCTGGACATGTCGGGGTGTGTTTCGTATGAACACACACGAGATGATTGGCCACGTTTCGTGTATTAGCACACGAAATGTAAACTGATGAATCAGTTTACATTTCGTGTGCCAATACACGAAATGTAGGTGAGCATTTCGTGTTTAAGCACACGATATACTTTCCACATTTCGTATATTAGAACACGAAATGTAAACTGATTCATCAGTTTACATTTCGTGTGCTAATACACGAAATGTGGACAGGTATCTCGTGTGATTAAACACGAAATGATCACCAACATTTCGTGTATTAGCACACGAAATGCATACTGATTCTTGAAAAACCTGAAATGTTGCTTATTTATTGTCTCTTATTTAATTTTTTGTAGGGACGTAAACCTGCGACTGCCTCTAATAGAAAGAGGAAGGCCGATGAGGCAGCTGCAGCTAGAGAAGATGCACGTACCAAAAGGAGGCACGACAAGAATGTCGTGATTGAGCGCGTTGAGGAGGATGAGACGGATAGTGAGGAGGATTTAGAGCGTAGATATTCTAGGACGGGCTTAGAGGGGTCAGATGAGGAGTCATCTTCTGGTACTCGTTCCGGAGGTGGGGCACACGGATCTGGTGATGATGATGATGAGGAGGAGGAGGAGGAGGAGGCGGAGGAGAGTTCAGCTTTGAGGCCTCGCAAGAGGCGGGTGGCTAGAGGGGAGGCACGGGCCGGAAAGGGGAAAGGGGCTAAGGATGAACAGTGGCAGCTTAAGAGTAACCCCGGTGGCGGCCCGGAGGAGGTTGATTTGTTATACGGGTTTGGTCATCACCGAGCCCGTAAGATATGGGAGAACGCCACTTGTGAGCCGGTGCTGAAGCGCCAAACGAGGCAGCAGATTCTAGATAAGTAAGTATATGATTTGTTTATTAAATAGCTTTATTATTTGTTGTTATTTTTTTAAACCTCCTCTGTTCCAGAAAAACAGTCCCATTTTGACTTTTTGTTAAAAAAAAAAAAAAAAAAATCAAAATGGGACTGTTTTTCTGAAACAGAGGGAGTATTAATTATAATGTTTTGTTTGGAATCAACAGGTTCTCGCCTGCTTCTTTACCGGAGGATGATAGAGCTTGGTGGGCTCGTGTTCAGGGTACCGGCCTCCATTACCTACATGATGCTACCATTCGCCGGCCTAGCATGGCGCTCCTAACGGCGTTTGTGGAACGGTGGTCTCCTGAGACTAATACCTTCCACATGCCGTGGGGGGAGATGACGATCACTATGCATGACGTCACTCATATCCTAGGTATATTCTTGTTTGTTGTCTATTTTTTATAAATTACATAAATTTTATCAATTTCATAAATTTTATCAATTTTATTAATTATTTCATTTTCAATTTGTAGGTATCAGCTGTTCAGGTGGCCCTGTTACGAAGGCGGTTCCAGAGCCTAACGTAGCCGGTATCAGGGCACGCCTTGATACATGTCGGAAGGGCACGACGTACTCTTTAGATGGCCTCCGCCGGTCCTTTGAGACCCCTTCCGACATGACTGACGATGAGCGCGCTTCCACGTACATCATGTTCCTCCTCGGCTCCACGCTGTTCGTGGACAAGACTCAGGATAAGATGCCCTCAGAATACCTTTCATTGTGCGTGGATATTGACAGAGTGGGGGCTCTATCCTGGGGGACAGCTGTGTTGGTATATCTATACCGGGAGTTGGGGAAGGCATCTAGATATGGATGCAAGCAGATCGGTGGTTGTTTGAGTCTTTTAGAGGTAATATTTAACAATCATTTAATAATTACAACATGTATTTATGGTTATAACATTGTTAACTTATTTATTTCATACATTTGCAGGCCTGGATATACGAGTACTTTCCGGTTTTCCGGAGAGATATTGACCCGTTATGGACGGAGGGCCAGCCGAGGGCTCGTAGATGGTTACGTACTGATACGGCCGGAAGGGATATGCCCCATCTATTGAAGTTCCGGTATACCCTGGACACGATGACGGTTGATAGGGTGAGTTAGTTATATTTAAAGTTTTACAAATTGTTATAATTTATTATTTCTGTTGACGGTGTCTAACAAATTCATTTTTAGGTTTGTTGGACTCCCTACGGTACCACCCCAGAGGCGCTTTTGCCGGTCTCCTACTTCCGTGGGGTTATACGCTTCCAGGATATCACGGAAGCGTATATGCCTGACCGTGTTACACGGCAGTTTGGGATCCAGCAGAAAATCCCCAGAGACCCCATATCTTGCGGCCGAGATTGTTCATTGATGGCTGGTCAAAAGGGGTACAAGAAGTCCTATGGAACGCGTGATGATATATGGGAGGATTGGTTAGAGGACGGCTTGGGGGTTTTCGATCCAGTGCGTAGATGGGGGCCGTCCGTGAGCGCATCTGATCCTGTTACTTCCACGTATATGCAGTGGTTCCTGGCTAGGACTCATGTTCGGATTACTAATCCGATTCATGATGGCCTAGTTAACGTTCCACCTCCGCCTAGGGTTGTAGAGGCTCGAGATAGACTGCTTGCGATGCTCACGGATGACAGGATACCCGCGGATGTCATAGATGAGATTAGACGGGTGCACGAGCTATTAGGAGGTCCCCATTAGGTTTATGTTTTAAATTTCTGGTTTGTAAGACACGTATTTCATACATTTGGTAGTTTGACACTTTGGGATACATTGATTGATTTTAAATTTCTGGTTTGTAAACTTTTGATGTTTGACACTTTGGGATATGTTTCAGTTTAAATTTCTGGTTTGTAATTCTGGTTTCTGGGTATGTTTCTGTTTCTGTTAAGTGTCTGTTTTTTTTTTTCAGTACAGAGACCATGTCGTGTGCTTATACACGAGATGGTGTGACTCATCTCGTATATATACACACGACATGTGTTCTTTCCTCTCGTATGAACACACACGAGATACATTATTGGGTATTTAGTGTATTTCGTGTAATGTTCATACGACATAAATGAAATAAGTCGTGTCTATTTATACGAGTTATGATATACCATCTCGTGTATAAGCACACGAGATGGTCTCTGTACTGAAACAAAAAAAAAAACAGACACTGAAACAAACAAACTGATGTATCCATACATCAAAACTATAATTTAAGTACTACATCAAGTGATCCAATTTTAATATACTATATCCGTCCCAAAAAACAGACACATAAACTATGGCCTATTTCCTGCAATTCGTGCTTCGTTCGCCATAATTGAGAGTCGGTTGAATGTTTCTATCCGAGTTCTGTATAGCATGATCAGGTTACTTGCGCTTGAATCACGTTGCTCCTCCCAATATAGTGCTACTGATGGTATCGAGTAATCACTATCTGACATGTGCAGCTGCAAAAGTAATAAAATTGTCAAATATAACAAATTTAAATAAGATAGTTAAATATAACAAATTTAAATAAGATAGTTAAATATAACGAATTAAAGTATCATACCAATATAAAATGGTTTCCCACATGTCCCAACACAAGTGTGTCTGTGGGTGGTCCTGTTCCTTGTGGTACAATCACTGGTAGGCATGTGAAGCCAGCGGTTTGCGAGTACGAGACAAACACCACATTATACACCGTGGCTATGATGTGCCCTATCTCTGGGAGTATCAACCAATAATATTCCGAACAAGGGGAGGCATAGTGAGTAATGCGACTATAGAGCTCGTCCATATCTCTCCAAGGCATAACTCTCTCATAAACCTTTCGGCGATGAAGCAGCTCCTTGGCACAATCTGAGCGCACTCTTTGCCACATCTCCTCTGTTCCGTATATTTGCGCTGCTACTGCTCTATATCCACAATTTCCATCACCCATCACATCTGTGAAGCCATCAATAAATGGGACAATGAGAGGGGTAAGCAACATCCTATGCACAGAAGTATGTATATCATTGACTTGTCCATTTCCACGACCCCGTCCCCGTCCCCGTCCCCGTCCCCGACCTCGACCTCGACCTCTCCCAGGACCTGAAGCAGCTAGTGGTGGAAGAGATGTAGGAGTAGTAGGGCTAGATGGTGTAGTGTTTGAAGCTGATTTCGGATTTGGTGACTCCCGCGACATCAAACCTGATTGGGTTGATGCAATAAATGAAGATCTAGACCTGCTGCTAGTGGAGGGTGGTGTAGTGGGGACTCCAAAATGTCTGTCGGTACGCTCCCAATCTGACAGTACTCTACAACTGGTGGTCCGGGGTTTATTTGCCTTTGAAATATGATCCGGCTCAGAAGCATCTCCGGTTTGTGGATGTAGCCCTTCATTTATCGTTTGAAATAACCTTCTCTTTACCGGTCCAGGTGCGTTCTGCAGTTCATTCAACACAACTTCAAAATCAGGTCCAGTGGGACAGTATTCTACTTCAATGTCCAACTTTTTCCAAAAATCATGAATCGAGGACAACTCAATCCGGCCCCCAGAGTTTTGTATGCATGCAATCTCGTGACTACATGGAAGTCCATGTGTTCGCCTCAGGTAACACCCACAGCCTGAAGGATCCATGACATTATCCCCACAACGACTCCGCTCTTCTTTGATGATGTCCAAAGCTGCCTTTGACACTCGCCCCAATATGTCGTGATACAGATCACATGTCTTCATATCATTTGGAATTCTACTCTTTGATTGCTCCATCGTAGCTTTGATTGTTGTTATTTGGATTTCCATAATCTCATGAGCCTTTTTGAATAATGTGTCAAAAGTAGAAGAAGCACTCCCCAAGGCCTTCTTCAACCTGTTATGCTCACTCTCAGCCCTGTTCGTGGTGTGGGTTCCGAAGTGCAGTAACTGATCTGTGTGCATCGACAAAATATTCGTAGAGTATGGAGCAATCCAAGTCTCGCGGAGGTAGGTCAATAAATCAGGATAAGATCTGTAACGATCGCAAAACAATTGCCAACGGGTGTCCCACTCTTCGCGAGTAGCGGCTGATATTGCTTCATTAAATCTCCTCATGAATGATAGTGCAAACTGATTGCTACCAGTTTTAGCCAACGCTCTCTTTTTAACATTGACTTCGATATGCCTTCGACACAAATGGTGTGCGGTCTCGGGAAATACCATTTGGACAGCATTAATGAAAGCCAAGTCACGATCAGTTAAGAAAACAGTTGGCATGTGGGGAGTATGAAAAAGACTTTGCAAATTCTTGAGTGCCCACGTGTAATTCTCAGTCTTCTCATTTTGGAGGAACGCATATGCAATTGTGAAATTCTTCCCCGTTGAAGTAAATCCTATAATCTCAAGTAATGCCATTCCATAGCAGTTGGTCTTGTAAGTGCAGTCACCTTGTATCATTTAAAGAGAAATAAAGTTAGAAATGAATAAAATTGCAATTCAAAAAAAATGCATACGACTTGTGGAAAACAGAGTCAAAAAACAGATTCAAAAAAATCAAAAATTTACCTTGTACTACATATGGAAAACAGTTAAGCATATCCGATGCTCGTGGGTGAGAGAAGAATATGTCACCGATCATGTCACTCTCGTTAGCTTTCCTCATGAAGACGGTATATTGCTTATCCTCGAGTGCTTTCATGAACTGTTGAAGCGAGGATCTCCCTTGTCGTTCTTGTGACTTGCATTTTGTGAGGGCATTGTGGACTTGTTTCGGAGTACTCACGTTCTTCTCATCCTTCCTCTTTAACATTGTTAGAATGTTATTTGGACGCACCGAAGACTGACTTGCGCTACACACCTCCTCATATTCAGAACTAGTTAATTTACCCAACGGATGACCTTCGGGATACGTTGGAAAGTCATGATTATGAGAACCATGCTTCACAACGTAACCCCATACCCCATCACCCCTATCTTTGGCCCGGATTTCAAAATTGCACCCAATCTTCTTCGTACTAGTCAACCTCACATCTTTAGTTTTTCCGGACCTGTACTTGCCACCAAAATGGCATACAATCTTCGCGTAGCCTAGGATCTTGCCACTTGTCTTCCTCGAATCTCCTATAGAAAGGCTTATATTTTGACGGGCCGCGATATCCCGTACGTGTTTAACAAGATCATCCCTATTTGAAAATAATAGAGATGTATCGAATTGATCACTGACATCCGGTCCCTACAAATTGTATTACCATCAATTAGAAATTTGCACAATAAACAACAGGCTGTATGACATTTCGTGTAACATTATACGAGATGGTCTGGCAAATCTCGTGTAACTATACACGACTTGAACACATTTATCTCGTGTGACATAATACGAGGTAATACACATAACTCGTGTATACAAACACGACAAATAGCATAAAACTCGTATAATATCACACGAAATCGAGTAATATCAGAATTTAAAAATCCAATCTTGAAAAACAATTTCGTTTCAACATTGGATTTTTATTGCGATTTTGATCAAAACACCAAATATAACTTTAAAAACTTACTTCATTGCTACTTGGATTTTGATTTTGATGTGGAGAATTTGGTGGCAAACCTTCTTCTTCAAAAATATATTCCACAAGATCAAGATCAATATGATCATAAAAACTTGGAGAATGTTGTGGAGAATCCATACTATGGTGTTAGATGATTTGAGAATTAATGAAAATAATGGGTATAAATTTATGGGTGTTAAGACTTGGACAATGTTGTGGAGTATATCAATGCTGCATGGGTGTACAGCAATGGTGTTTCTCTGTAGGGTTAAGTTGTCTGCGTGTATATCGTGTTTTATGTAGGGGTTCAGGGTGTATCTCGTGTGTATATACACGAGATACTATGGTACATATCGTGTTAAACCACACGATATAGTCTTTGTTTCTGGTAATTATCTCGTATGAACAATACACGAGATATAATGTTTCATTTCGTGTATTGTTCATACGATATGTCTTACTAAATGTCGTGTATTTCAACACGACACACCATATAATAAAATAAAAATTAATTATAAATAAATGTGGTAGGTTATATGATATTGTATGATGTTGGTTCAATCTTATATGTAATCATTGTTTGTTTTCCAACTTATTATAACAAGAAACATATAATCTTGATTAATAAATGTGATAATTTCAAATATATAATCTTGAGTAGTTGGTATTCCTCTAATGTACAACTTATCATTAACCCCGTTTGGCAAATCATCGAAACAACTTAACTCGTTATATAACATGTTTAATTAACTCATTATATATAATCTTGATTAGAAATATAACACATAATTCATTAATTTAACATAGTACATGCACATCATAACATCGGTTGTTAGTTGATAAATAAAGTGGTATCACATTAACCTAATGAATGTGGTAGCTTATATATGATATTGTATGATGCATTATAACATGTTTAATTACCTCTTTAAATATATTATTGATTAGAAACATAACACCACAATCATTTGTTAGCTGATTATGAATAAAGTGGTATCACTTAAATGTGATAGGTTATATGATATTGTATGATCCAATATGACGTTTGTTCCTTGTCATGTATAAGTGTATAAATTTTGCTCAATTAACAACACAATTGAATAATATAACATAGCATATGCGTATCATTAACATCGTGTTGCAAATCATCGAAGAACACCTTCATTTTGATATGTCGTATGCATACACACGAGAATATAGACTTATATCGTGTTAGTATATACGACATGTATGACACGGCCTGTCTTCTAAAATATACACGACTTGTTTACATTTATTTCGTGTGTCTATGTACGACAGAGTATTGTACAACTCGTATAATGTAACACGACTTAATATCTTATACATTTGGTATATCTCGTGTGTTTTAACACGACACAAATCCTTCAAGTCGTCCTTTTGCACACGACACGCGAGGGTAGTTTTGCCATTATTGATGCCTTGTATGTAATATGCCTTGTATATAGAATTTACCCACGCGGTTGGAAAAGCATCAATCCAATCATATAATTTCACATTCATACTAATAATAGCGATCTGATTTTCTCACTCCAGCCAACGAACAAACAGTTGAATTTCATATTTCCCCCAATTTCAATCCGATCCGTTAGGGTCAGACCAACAATCAATGAGCGGGAGCGAAGGGAGCTCCGGTCATTCTACCGGCGCTGGCGGTGGTGACTCGTCGTCCCCGGCAGACACGAAGAGGAAGGAAAAGGCTAAAGTGAGCCGGACGTCTTTGATATTATGGCACGCGCATCAGAATGATGTTTCAGCCGTTAGGAAGTTGTTGGAGGAAGATCGATCTCTGGTTCATGCTAGGGATTATGATAATCGGACGCCGCTTCATGTTGCTTCGCTTCATGGATGGATCGATGTTGCTAAGTGTTTAATTGAGCATGGCGCTGATATCAACGCTCAGGATCGCTGGAAAAATACGGTATGACTTTACTTTCATATCTTTCATCATATGCCTGATTTTGTCAGCTTCCAAGTAGCAGTGGCAATGGTTATCCATGGGTGTTATCCATTAAGAAATGTAATTTTTCATTGTTTTCTCACTTTTTCACTGATGACCTAAACCACGATTCATGTTAACTGACCCCAAACTATTTTGGGATTAAGGTTCTGTTGTCGTTGTTCTTGTTGTTGTATTGCACTTTCTACCAGTTTACATTATGCATTAGCCAATGCATGATAGAGTCTTAGTGGATAACTGACAGATAAGATATTGATGCCCCTTCGTACAAATATCAATGAGACTCATTTGGACGTTATGTTGCTCATGACAGCCTCTAGCTGATGCAGAAGGAGCTAAAAAGCATGCCATGATCGAGTTACTAAAGTCATATGGTGGCCTCTCGTATGTAAGTTCAACATTGAGTACTCTCCTCTTCTATCTCATAATGCTTTAGTTAAGTTCTTGAAATTGTTATCTGTGTTCACAGTGACGTAAATTCTTTGAACAATGCAATTAGAGCATTTCTTATTGTGTTCTTTTTCTCTTCTCTGGTTGTTAGTCCCATTCTGATTTTGTTGATTTTACCTCCTTTGAATGAAAATCTTGCAAGCCTTAGTCATTTCTTTTTCAAGTAAGAAGCAAAAACGTTTTGAGTGAGTAGATTTAACATGTAAGGACAGGAAGTCCTGTTAGACTTAGACAATAATATTGAGCTAAAGTACGAAGCTGGGTAAAAAGGAATAGAAAGACGAGATGCAGAAGCAGCCTATTATTAACACACCGAAGCAATCATCCCTCAGCCTTGCATTTTGATTTTATTAAATATACTCCTTCCGTCCCTCTTTAATTTACAAAAATGAGTCTTGGCATAAGCATTGAGAAAATAATTGAAAAGGTAATGTGTTGTGAGTGTAGATAGTTGAGTGGGAGAGAGAAAATGGGATAGAAAATAGTAAGTGGATAGTTGTTGTGTGTATGAGAAGTGGGTCTCACTATTTAAAAAGTATTAAGAAATTTCCACTTTGGGGATTTGTAGATTAAAGTGGGACAACCAAAATGAAAATTTGGTACTACCTCCGTCCCAACTCAATATGCACCTTTACTGTTTGGCACAATATTTAATGAGAGATTATTTATATTCAAAAGTATTGTGAGTGGAGAATAATGAGTGGTTGGGAGGAAGAAAGAGAATGAGTGGAGAATAATGAGTGGTTGAGAGGAAGAAAGAGAATGAGTGGAGAATAATGAGTGGTTGGGAGGAAGAGAGAGAATGAGTGGAAGATTATAAAAATAATAAAAAACTTTCCTTTTTTGGATTGTGCACATATCAACGACACCCACTTAAAAGGTAAGTGTGCACATTGAGCTGGGACGGAGGTAGTATATTAAAGGACGGAGGGAGTATCTTCTTATTGGATCATACTGATTTGCTTCAAACTATACATGATTTTGTGTCCTCAACCTATTCATACAGCATTTTTATTTATTTTATTATTTGCTTTTTACCCCAAATATTTTTATGCAACAGTTTTCTCTTGTCAAAAGATTGACCGAGCTTCCTTGATGGGCCTTATGCTGCTTACTATTGATGTTGTAAACTAGTTGAATTGACTCAAGTAGGTAACATATTCGCTAGAAATGTCAAGTGGGTTCCAAATTTAAACTAGAAATATGCGTATGTGCTATGTAAAGTGGAGGATGAATCCAATTGATCTTTACATGACCTTTAGTACTTCAGTGAAATCTGATTGAAGTGAGCCTCCAACTGGACTGATCTCTCTAAATCTTTTAGGGTTGTGTGCATGCGTATATAGAGGTTAGGGTGCTCTAAATTCAGGGTTTTATTGCTGAAAGCAAAAATTGATGAAGATACTTGTTTTGGTGCTCAAGTAAATGCAATTCCTTCATAGGTGTGCTACTGAAAGCCTGAATTAGTACTTTTAGTAATCTTAGCTACCATGTACATATTAGAATTTGAAGTTTCCCATTTTCTCACTCTTTGGCTATTTATTCTTGACTTCTGTTGATGGGAACATTTGATGTACTCCCATTTTCTTCTTATTTGGGAAAAGGGATTGACCTGGTGTACGAGCACTCGCCATTGCAGGGTCTGCTAGGGTCTAGTGTACTTGGTCTTACCCATAGTTGTTGAAGGCGAACGACAAGAGGTTCCAAGAAAAGATGAAAGGCGAGGCAATGGAAAGGCGGCCAAAAGTCGAGCAAGGCGGTAAATTAGGGAAAAACGTTAGTAAAGATATACTCCCTGTGTCCCACAATAAGAGGCACAAAATATGAAGTGCACGAAAATTAAGGGGAGAGTATATATATAATAAAATATTGATAGTAGAGTGGGGGTTGTAAGTATGAAAAGTGAGTTAGGAAAGAGAGTGGGTAGGGAATAATTAGTGGATAGTTGTTGTGAGTAGGACAAGTGGGTCTCATTAAATAAAGAAGTACTTCCTCCGTCCCAGAGTAAGTGTCCACCTTTCCATTTGCACGGAGATTAAGAAATTGTGGAATTGTTGCAAGTGTTGTGGCAAGAAAAGATAGGTAGGAGAGAGAATGTGGGGTAGGGAATAGTAAGTTATTGCTGTTGTGAGTATAAAAGTAAAGTAGGAGAGAGAATGAGTGGGAGGAATAGTAAAGATTCTTTGCCATTTTAGGAAATAGACACTTACTCTGGGACATATTAAAAAGGAAAGGTGGATACTTACTCTGGGACAGAGGGAGTATTATAAAGTTTCCATTTATGTAATGTGACTTATTAATGGGGGACTCAAAAGGAAATTTGTGCCCCTTATTATGGGACAAAGGGAGTATATATATGTAACATATACTTCCTCCGTCCCAGACTAAGGTTCACACTTTCCTTTTTGGTACGTCTCAGACTAAGGTTCACACTTTGCTTTATTCCTTAAATGGCAAAAGATGAATAGTGTTTTGGACATTTATATCCTCACGTTTTGGATATATACCCACTAACCTACTTTTTACCCATTTGCATCATGAATAGTGTTTTGGACAATTATATCCCTACCCAACTTGACTTTTTACCCCCTTTTTCATAGTTTCCTTAATAAGCATGCAAAATGTAGGTGTGAACCTTGATCGGGGACAGAGGGAGTATTAAACAAAACTCACTGAATTTTGTTAGGAAAAAGGTCACAGTTCCACATATATAGCAACTTTGCACAATTCAACCCTCAAAAGTGAGAATTCTAAGACAAAAGACACATTAATTTAAACTATAATAGCTAAATCAATGAACAAGAGGTTACATAAAAACGTGAAAGTACATTCAAAAGCATGTTAGAAATTAGAGCAATATATAAAATTAAGTTCATATACTATTAACCCTATATTTCATACCTAGATATGAAATAATCTTCGCTGCTGCTGCTTCTACAATTTCTTTTGTAGAAGTTTCTTTGCTCTTTTCTAAAATTGCTTTTAGTAAAGGGACAACGATTTTATCAAGAATATTTTCTATTTCTTTAAGGCTATTTGCCATTTAGACGAGATAAAAAAGAAAGTGATTCATTCAGTAAACACATTTTATTTTATTACCATTCCAAAACTCAATTTAGAAATAGAACAAATAAAGCGATCAATATTGTTGTTGCACCTCTTTGCTGTTGTTCTCGTTCGTGGTTTGTTACACTTATCTTCCTTCGGTTACTCGAGAGAAAATAGGGCTATCTTTTTTTTGTTTCTTTTATGCTCCACAAGCTATCTTTACCCCATTTTCTCAAATAATAATAATAGTAATAATAACAATAACAATAACAATAATAATAATAATAATAATAATAAATGACGCAGTTTAGAGTTGAAACATTAAAACTAAAATTACATGACACATACACCTATTACGCCTTTTGACAAAGGCAGACATCTCACGCCTCTTGCCATAACCAAGAGAGTCATGGTCTGGGCCAAAAAAGCGCACGACAGCCCGCCACAATACCAAAAGGTGGTCAACCCCTAAAGGTGCCAAAAAGGCGAGGTGGGCGCTCGCCTCTTACCCCTACTTGCTGAGAGACTTTTTCAGTGGTTCAAAGTTCAAACCATGATCTCCAGGTGACAGTGAAGCAACTTTACATTTGCGCCAAGGCTTGCCCTTATTATCTTCTACTTTAGGATGGAGATAATAATGCAAAGGAAATAGTGCATTGTCGTGCTCTTGTTTGTGGATATGGGAATCCTGGCGGTGGTACTCATTTGCTTTTCTCTACATTTAGCCAACTCCGTTGTTACTTATTTGCAAACCCTTAACGTGCCTTCCTTATTACTGTACTACAGTGGGATACTTGATCTCTCTTACCAAGTAATTTTAACAGATATAAAGTCTATGTGAATAGGTCAATTTTACATGCTATTCATTCTAATCTCAGTTCAAAGTACTTGGATATATACATTTTGTTTATCTTGGTGGGTTTTTCCTATGTCACCCGCTATTGCATTATAGGGCTTATCTGACGAAGGTGTTGATGCAATTTCATGTCATCATATCACCAACTATTTTATAAGAATATGAAAGTTGATCTTCATTAACAAGACTCTGCCAGTATCTTTCATTTTTTGGATGCATAGTGAGTGCTTAAGTGGAAGCTGGTGAAATTTGATCTTCTAATTGCAGAAAAGCACCGCATTAAATGTGGTGACCATTAGTGCCGAGTTAAGGCTTGCGTTCTTTTAAAAAGATTAACCTTCAAAACTCGGCTCTGTAAAGCTGTATAAGAGTTTAGCCCAGCCCAGAACATGGAACTTCAGAGTTATATTGAGATATTGGTGAAATGACTTCTATAACACGTTAAACTACAACAGAAGTTTGAGATATGACCACTGAACACTGTCTCCAGGACACTTCGGCTATAGTGGTCCACGTAGGAGCCACATATCTTGAATGAAGTACAGAAGGACTAAATTACCGGTCTATTTTCTAGGATCAATTCGAAGGAAGTCAGAATTTTCATGTAGAACAGTAACATGTTGGCATGAGGGCTTAACAACAACAACAGCAATGCCTTCGTCCCAAAATAGTTTGGGGTCGGCTAACATGAATCATCATATGTCACCGTGAAGGGAAAAAAAAATAAGAAATAGGTGGGGAAAAAAAAAAGATGAGAAGAAAAAATAAAAATAAGACTAATGATAATAAAAGAATTGATTTATATTAGATAGTGAAAATGAAAATAATAATAATAATAATAACTAAAAAATAATAGTAATAATTAAAAAAAAAAAAAAAAAAACCATGTCACACACATGAATTTTTGCCCTCCACTCCGGCCGGCCTCTTCAGCGCCATATTTTCATCTAATCAAAGTAAACTCATATCGTTTTCAATCACCCTAATCCAAGTTTGCATGGGTCTTCCCCTACCCCTCGCCATTTTATCACTTCTCCACTCTTCAGGCCCCTAACTGGTGCATCATTCGATCTCCGTTTCACATGATCAAACCACCTTAGACGATTCTCCCTCATTTAATCCTCAATGAGCGCAACTCCTACTTTGCCCCTAATCACCTCATTCCTCATTCCTCAATCGATCTTTTCTTGTATGCCTACACATCCATCGTAGCATGCACATCTCCGCTACATTCTATGAACGTTGATGAGACCGAGCATCATAGACCGGACCGGGCCTGGATCAAAGCCGGTACGAGTGAGTGCGACTACACCGAACCGGATAAGTCCGCAAGCGAGCAAGCCCGAGAACCCCGGGCTTCCTGATGACCAAGACCGAGATGGCTCTGCCTCCCGCTATCCTAAGGGTCCCGTGTTGATCACTCAACCTCATGCCCGGAGCCCGCAGTATCCAGCTGTCACAAACGTACAGCAGACGTTACCTGTTCGTACCTGACATCCCATAACGGTTGGTGGTGGAACCATGATTCCCTGACAACACGCCACGTTCTCAGCCACTCCCCTGGCCGAACCAATGAGGACCTGCCGCGTGTCCATCCGGTACGAGGGCGGTTAGTACCTTAAACCTACCTCCTCCTTCTACTCATATAAATATTCCTATCCGCCCCCAAGGGCCAGGTACGTGCTCTATCCTATTCACACACACAAGGTCTTCATTGAACCTTCTCCTTAGGTTTTCCTCAGAGATCTTACTCTCACACCCGAGGACCTAAGCCGGATTCCAACCCGGCCTTGGTCTTAACGGTGTTCTTATTTGTGCTGTGATCAGGATCAAGAGACAGCTATATTGGAGTTCTACCTCCGTGACCCCAGATTCACAGGGCGTCATCAAACGTGACACTGTTTCACTGCCCAACATTCAGTGCCATAAAGTAGTGCCGGCCTAATTGCCGTGCGGTAGAATTTTCCTTTTAATCTATTCGGCATGTCGCGATCACATAGAAACCCTGTGGCACTCTTCCACTTCACCCAACCTCCTTTAATCCTATGAGCCACATCTCCATCCAATTCTCCATCCTTTTGGATAATAGATCCAAGATAGCGAAAAAAACTCGGAAGATTAGACAATCTTTCCATCGAATGTGCCCTGCCTCCTTGCTTCCAACTCTACTAATCTTACACTCCATTTATTCAGTCTTGCTTCTGCTCGGTCTAAAACCTTACAGCCATAAATATTGATGTACAGTTTGTACCTCACTATAATTGGCTAAGTTCCACCTAAGATTCCTTCCTTGATGCCTAGAAATCTTCGCCCAAGCTTTCAGCCAATAATCTAGTGAATGACGCCTTGTCAGGAGGAACTCATTATAAGTTGCACATTAATATTGTATTTGCTGCACATTCTGCATTTGAAAGGAGATTGTAGTACTGTACAAAATGGGATATGTCATGAACAACGGAAAATCGGAATATGCTAATCCATGTGTCCCAAATTAAGTGTCTCCTATTGATTTTGCAAAGAACAGTTGATACTATGTGGTTTTTATTTTCCCTCTCTTTATTCTCTAGTGGTGTCAGATTAATGGGACACATGTCTTTTTCTCTTGCATTGAAGTGGTGTCAAAATAATGGGTCGCATTCCTTTAATCTCGCACTGAGATAGGTAATACAGACAACTGATTTTTTTCATTTTTAAAAGGAGTCGGGGAGACTTTTTCAGGATGGTGGGAGTAAATCACGTTTTCTATGTTGTTATACATGCTCTTGTGGATTTTAAAGTTGTAATTTCTGTGCTGCAGGGACAGAATGGAAGTCATTTTGAACCAAGGCCTGTTCCACCCCCACTTCCAAATAAGTGCGACTGGGAGATTGACCCAAATGAGCTGGACTTCTCAAACTCAGCTATGATAGGCAAGGTCTGGTTCCCTGGCTTAAAGATTGTTTGATTGAATCTGAATTTGAGTGTTTATTATATTTGAATTCTTCAATTGATACAAGCACATCATTAATATATTTGATTCTGATTTGTTTTTTGATAAAATTTTATTCAGAGTGTCGAATGCTGTCTCTCTTTAAGTATAATATATTTACTTTTATAGATCAATTAAAATAGCAGGGGCACCCCCCAAAAAGGGCATAGCAAGTCAGTGTTGGTAGTTGTTAATTGGCGGTCCCATTACTTAGTCGCGAGGCTTGTCAAAAACCACCATTATTAATTTTGTGGAAAAAAAATCTTGTTAGTTTTGTCGTGACCCTATCATAACTCTACTTACCTTTTCTAAGGACCAATCATTTTGATGCTCATATCCTCTGCTCCAGTTCTTCTAATTAAAGAGTCTAGACCGCTAGAAAGTGCTGAAGCTGATAACCAATGGTTTTATCTCCTGAAATTCCAGTTTTCATTTTGGTACAAGTAGTATCATATTCAATCAAACATTAGGAGTCAATCCGTCAATGCAGCTTTCGGTGTACCTCGTTCTACATTTACATTACTAACGATACCTAATGCTCATAGGGATCCTTCGGGGAAATCTTAAAAGCAAATTGGCGTGGAACACCAGTAGCTGTCAAGCGTATCCTTCCAAATCTTTCAGATGATAGATTGGTAATGTAAGTTTCATTGGTCTCTAACTCAATGTGATGGATGTTTTCACGTATTTATCCTCAAATGCTTAAGCTGTGATGTTTGGTTTGTTATTAAGTTTTGGTTTCACTTGCTATATCAGTCAGGACTTTAGGCATGAGGTCAATTTACTGGTGAAGCTTCGCCACCCAAATATCGTGCAATTTCTTGGAGCTGTCACCGAGAGGAAGCCGTTGATGTTGATCACAGAGTATTTACGGGGGGTAAATGATACAAATTTTCTAAAACTTGTTACAGTAGATCGTACTTTTGTTGTTAAATGATTATTGTTTTGATCCCAAGGTTAATGTTTAGAATACACTCGTGTGGTTGTAGGGGGATCTTCACCAGTACCTGAAAGAAAAGGGCTCGCTTAGTCCATCTACAGCTGTTAGTTTTGCACTAGATATTGCCAGGTATCATCTCTTTTGAGAGAAGCCACTGTCATCTACATATTTTTTATGTTTTTATAAGAAGAATAAAATAAAATAGAGTTACTTAATTTTAAATGGTCATTAGACCTCAAATCTGCAAACGTTGGATTATACAACGCGATAGTCATTGTTGCTCAATAAGAGCAGATATTAAGCTGCATTCTGAGATGTGAGTACTAAAATTTTGGGATAATTAAGAGGATTCTGGAAAAAACAAAGTGTGGAAATAAGGAATTGAGCACTGCTCTTTCTCCAAAGATAGACATGGTGAAAAATTGTCCTTCCAACTCATTTTTTGTAGCTTTATGTATCTAGGTTACTCCTCAATCAACGGTCCACTAATTTAGATACATGGTTCAGCATATCAATTTGATTTGAAGTGTAAGTTATTGTTTGTCAACTTTGATTATGTGAACCAGTAGGGGAGAAGTGTCTTTTATATGTGACAAACTTGAGCATCATGCTCCTATGTGTGTACGCAGCTGACTTACATTTAGCATGGTGAGGGTAACCAGCTTGGTAATCTTTAAAGTAAACAATGCTTCCCGCTTAGCAGAATATTGATGCCTTGGCCCTTTTCATTGATGAATAAACATGGCTTTTTTCATCTTTTTGGCTAACTAGACTATGGGAAGGCCCTAGATACTGTTTCTCCCATGTTAGCACGATTTGACTCACTTGTCATCCCGATGAGAGTCGGAGAACTGCTGAAAAGTTTCTTAGTATTTTTACTGTCTTTCAAACTGCAGGCAAGTTAAGTTTGGATCGTTTCTAATTTTAATTTCCTGATTTTGTGTTGGCAGGGGCATGGCTTATCTTCACAATGAACCAAACGTTGTTATACACAGAGACTTAAAACCAAGGTTGTCTTTTTCCATCTTAGATGTTATGAAAATGTGTTCAATAATGTGAAGCTTGACAAAATAAAGAACATGGAGTTTTCTTTCCACCACATTGTGCATATTATGCGCATTTGGGGTTGTTGTAGATAAATGGAGGCATTATGTCAATATCTCATGGGTGAATGTTGAAATTTCAGGAATGTTCTTCTGGTCAACTCCAATGCTGACCATCTGAAAGTTGGAGACTTTGGACTGAGCAAGCTTATCAGGGTTCAACATTCTCATGATGTGTACAAAATGACTGGCGAGACTGGAAGCTGTATGTTTTTGTCTCTTAGTGCTTATAAATATATAGCTGATTGCTCAACCATAAAACGGCATTCATTTTTCTTTTACATGGAATAAACAAAAGACCGGTATATGGCTCCTGAAGTCTTCAAGCACCGTAAATATGATAAGAAGGTCGATGTTTTCTCTTTCGCGATGATACTATATGAGGTAATCTCTCTGGCAATAATAAGTATGATAATAGAGGATATTAAGTCATCAATAAGGAGAATGTAAGATCATTGACTTTCTGAACTATCGCAGATGATAGAAGGTGACCCTCCGTTATCAGGCTATGAACCATATGAAGCAGCAAAGTATGTAGCCGAAGGGCACAGACCTATTTGTAAGGCAAAAGGTTATATTCCAGAGTTGAGAGAGTAAGTCGATTTTATCCATGTAATCTCATTGTCAAATACTCCCTCCGTCCCAAAATGATCTTCATACATTTTTCGTTGTTATCGCGAAAGAACTTTGAGCAATAATTTTAAGTTGCTTTAATTGTCCTAATGAAAATCTAAAACTTATTATTGATAGTATAGTTGATGGTGTATCAATAACAAGTTTTAGATTTTCATTAGGACAATTAAATCAACTTAAAATTATTGCTCAAAGTTCCTTCGCGATAACAACGAAAAAAACATGAAGATCATTTTGGGACGGAGGGAGTATATACAAACGTTAAATTTCTCATCCATATAACGGCAGAAGCAGCACATGTAGTGATAGTTGATAAATCATTCCATTTCTATAGCTTTTTTAACATTTTTTTTCTGCTGGATATCATGTGCCTCTTAAATTCATTGTGGATGTTTAAGCTAGCAATTCTTAAAGCTTCAATCAGATGCTATATGCCTCCTAAATTTTCCCATCCTTAATGACTCTTACAGCATCTTTTACTGTTTGACATTTCTATTGACCACGTTTAGAGTTAGTTACATTGAGATTTTAAAGTTCTGAAAACTTTAGTATTGAAATTTATGGAGTTGAGAATTGGCGGCTTTGGTTGGACGTATTGATGGAACGCGCGGGTGTAATAAAAAGGTTTGTGATGGTGATACTGGTTTTCAGGTGAGAAGGTAGAGTAACGATGGGGTAGATTTGTGGATAGTAATCTTTTAGCGCCCCTGATTAGTACTAAGGTTGTCTCAATATCATGGCTAACTGGCTGTTATGGGGGTTTGATGAGAGATGAAATACAATTGTCTGAAGATTTATTCAATGCCGGGCAACTGAGATATGGTGGTATAAGCAATAAATTCCAAAAGTAATTACGGAGTATTTTGCTTCAAGTAGTTGAATTAGGTACAAATAATGACAAAGAATTTCACAGCAAAGAATGATATTTGACATTTCAAAAGTTTGTACTACCTCCGTCCCAGAGTAAGAGTCCTACCTCTCAAATGCACGGAGATTAAGAAATGATGGAAGTGATTTAAGTGTTGTGAGTGTAAAAGTAAAGTAAGAGAGAGAAAGAGTGGGAGAGAATAGTAAGTTGATTGGCGTTGTGAGTATAAAACTAAAGTATGAGAATGAGTGGGATGAATAGTAAAGATTCCTTGTCATTTTAGGAATGAGACTCTTACTCTGGGACGTACCAAAATAGAAAGTAGGACTCTTACTCTAGGACGGAGGGAGTATTTTACATATGAAGATTATGGTAGATATGCTATTCGACAAGAATTTGAGATTGGCATTCTCTCTATCTATCCCTGGTATCTTGTTTCAGGGCAAGGGAGGTCTTTGTTAAAAGAAAAAAGAAAATGAGAAAAGTGATTTTTTTGTCAGTTGGAGTCTTTCTCATATGTCAGTACTTTTCACATTTTTTTGTTTTTCCGAATTCACACAGTCTATTATTACTCTGTCACACGCACAGCCAATCAGTGTCATCTCACTGTTTATGAGGCGCATATTGATTCAATTTTTTTTCCTTTTAACTTCGATTTTAGGTTAACGGAGCAATGCTGGGCAGCAGATATGAACCAGAGACCTTCTTTCTTGGATATCCTAAAGAGGCTCGAAAAAATCAAGGAAATCATTCCTTCAGATCACCACTGGCATCTTTTTGCATCTTGACAACTTGTACCTAATCATTGCCACCTTGGAGGTCAGCGATCGATGTTCCCCTACAATACCTTTTTTTTTTTTTTTTCTTATTGCAACAGACGGGTTTGTGAATATATTCGAATTTCAAAGTGACGAGGGTTGGAGAACTTTTTATTACCAATCCACATTAAGTTAAAATCATAATTGTGAACATTGAGACGACATGTCTTATGTTTCTCCATGTCAACTTTAGTGCAGTCCCTCTGGAACTCAGAAAAGCCTGGAGATCAAAGTCAACTTTTTCTGTATGCATTGTCTGCAAGGAATTGCGTTGCTCCTCTCTTTTCCATATTTCCTGTAAGTTGTAGCTTGTTTGTTTCAGGTTAGAAGTCCTTAGAAAGAAGGAAAGTGATATACTGTTGGCCGTCCGCTATTATATTTGTTTCTCCATTCAAATAATGCAATTTACAACTTGATACTGGCAAATTTTTTTTTCTGTTTCCCCAGCTTGTAAATGATCAACTTATTTTTACTAGAACGTTGTGTAAGGTATAGGTGTATTTCCTCTTGTTTGTTACTCTCTCCGTCCCAAAATGAGTCCAATTTTATTTTATTTTTTTCAAATTTACTCTTGATCGATGCCAAATTTCATTTTAAGGGACATTTGAAAATCTCAACTCTTTGTACAATTTGGTGGCAAAGATTCATATATAATATTGTAATATCCTTTCCAAACATTTAGTTTTGCAGGTATAAAGAGACCCGTGAAAAAAAACCGAAAAAAAAAATTCGAGTGACAAAGATATGTTAAAAAAAGACACTCATTTTGGGACAGATTTTTTGAAAATAGACACTCATTTAGGGACAGGGGACTCATTTAGGAACAGAGTGAGTGAGTAATTTTTTTGACATCCATTTGGGTAAGTGGTAGCAATAATATTGGTTAGGGGAAATGACAATTTAGGGTCCAAAGTTTAGGGGGGTGTGCCAATAGGGGTCTGATATTTCAATTTTGTCAATATAGGGTCCAAAGTTAACAACGTTAGTCAATTTGAGGTTTTTTGACGGAAACGTTAGAAAAAATCGTTAAGTCACCACGTGCATTGCACATGCAACTTAACTGACGTTATTTGGGGTTAAAATTACCAATTTACCCTTCAAACCAGACCCTAAATTGACAAAATCCTAAAGTTTAGACCCTGTTTTGTCATTTTTAAAAATCAACAAATTAAATTTCAAAAATTTTCACTTTACGGTATATTACTTAAATAAAAATATTTTTATGCATGTTTAATGTATTCAAATTTAAAATAAATATTGTATTAGATATAAATATGTCATTACCCTACTAATAACTATAATAGAAAAAATGAATAGAATGATAACATTAAATATTAAATAGTAGCAAGATAATAAAATCTATATATGTATATATATTATTTAAAAATATAAAAGACATTTATATAAAGTACCTAAAGACAAAAAATGTAATTTAAAATAAATATAATTGTTATAAGGTACCTAAATATATAAATATGTCATTTTTTAAAAGAATTTCTCTAGCCCTTGTTGTTTTATTGGACTTTATATTTTAAGTATATATGTTTGTAATTACAAACAAATATAATTGGTTATAAATTAATAATTAAGAATTATCAAATAGCACAACTGGCACAATAGGCCTAGAAATACATAAGGTAATGACATATTTATACCAGTACAATATTTATTTTTAATATTTAATATTTTTATTTCTTTACTTTGAATCATTATATTTGGTACAAAAAATATGTATTTGTTACAAAAAATTCTTTTTTTAAGTAATTTTTATTTATGTATTGTATATGTTTAAAGAATATATATACATATGTATATGTTTAATGAATATATATACATATTAAATATATATATATATATATATATATATATATATATATATATATATATATATATATTATCTTGTTATCATTAAGATTTAATATTATTATTCTATTTTGTTTTTTTTTGTTATAGTTATTAATAGGGTAACGACATGTTTATATCTAATACAATATTTATTTTAAATTTGAATAGATTAAACATACATAAAAACATTTTTTATTTAATTAATATACGGTGAAGTGGAAAATTTTGAAATTTAATTTGTTAGTTTTTAAAAATGACAAAACAGGGTCCAAACTTTAGGATTTTGTCAATTTAGGGTCAGGTATGAAGGGTAAATTGGTAATTTTAACCCCAAATAACGTCAGTTAAGTTGCATGTGCAACGCACGTGGCGACTTAACGATTTTTTCTAACACTTCCGTCAAAAAACCCGAATTGACTAACGTTGTTAACATTGGACCCTAAATTGATAAAATTGAAACATCAGACCCCTATTGGCACACACCCCCTAAACTTTGGACCCTAAATTGTTATTTCCCCTATTGGTTACTGTTTGATGTACGGAACGTGTCAAAGTTTCAATTCCTCTATTATTCAAATCACTTCAGTATTTGCTTCAAAAAATCACTTGAGTATTAAAGAGTTCAAGTTTGATGTACCAAAAACTTGTTAGCAGTGGTTACATGGTAAATACTAAATACAGGGAATCTTATATACAGGGAACGAAATATTCCAAATATGCCCTTGCCCGTCTCGTGTACGTATACACGAGATGGATTTTACAGTCTCGTGTAACTTTACACGTGATGAATCGTTTTTGCACACGAGACATCTCGTGTACAGTTACACGAGATTGTAAAATCCATCTCGTGTACAGTTACACGACATAGTGTCTGAACCTGATTTTCACAACAGCAACAGAAAAAGCAACAAGAAACAGAAGTAGAAATGAAATTTGATTGTTAAAATGATAGCACATCTCCACAAAGCAGTGGGAGGGACCAATAGACCATTACACATATACTATCGCCAAATTTGATAATTCATACAAACGTGACAATTCAAAATCCATTACACATATACTATACCCTACGTAATCTTTCTCTTCTTGCATCGGTATCCTGATCATACAGTTCATTGAATGTTGCTATCCTATCTCGGTATCGGACGATCAGTTGACTTGCGCTTGGATCACAGTTTTCCCTCCAAGTGTTCGGTGGTGGTGGTATTGGGTAATCATTGCCTGACATGTGCAGCTGCAAAAGTAATAACAGTTAAATACAACGAATTTAAGTAAGACAATTAAATATAACTAATATAGATGAGACAGTTAAGTATAACGAATTTAAGTAATATTGTTAAATATAACGAATTAAAGTATCATACCAATATAAAATGGTTTGTCACTTGTCCCAACACAACTGTGTTTATCGGTGGTCCTACTCCTGCTGGTACAGTCACTGGAAGGCATAAGTTGCCACCGCTAGCCGAGTACGAAATGAACGCCACATTATACCTCGTGGCAATGATGTGCCCAAGATCGGGGAGGTCCATCCAATAAGTATTGTCCGGCGTCGGCCGGACATAAATAGCAATCCTACGTAAGAGTTCTTTTATATCTATCCAAAATAGAACTCTTTGATAAAGGTCTCGGCGAGCATGCACCTCATTGTAACATTCTGTGCGCACTCGAGCCCACATCTCCTCATCTTCGTATATCTGTGATGCTACGGCTCTATAGCCACAATGTCCATCAGATCCCACATCTGTGATACCTCCAATAAATGGGATAATGAAAGGCAGAAAAGACGTCATATACGGAGAGCTGTATATACTAGTGTGATTGGGCTGTCCATTTCCCTGTCCACGACCCTGACCCTGATCTCGTCCTCGTCCTCGACCTCGCCCTCGACCCCGTCCTCTCCCACGACCGGAAGGTGGTGGATGAGACGTAGGAGTACAAGGAGGGGTAGATGTTGTGGGTTCTGAAGCTGATTTCCGTTTGTGCGTGGACTCCGAACTAGCTTGGGTTGATGCCATGAATGCAGATCTAGACCTGAAATAGGGCAAAGAAAAGAGTGAGAAGCATTCATACTATCAACAGAAAAATCAAATCTGTACTGGGTTACCATCTCGTATATTGTTACACGAGATGAATCTCGTGTGTGTATACACGAGATTATAACGTGTAACACTACACGTGATTATAGCCAACAAATCGTGTATTTTCACACGATATGAAATCTGTACTGGGTTATAGAGAGCAGACACATAACTTAAACCACATAATCAACAACAATATTAACAAACTCATATCAAAAACATAATCAACAGTGTGAGCCACAAATGAATGAAGATCTATACCCTTTGCTAGTCGAGGATGGTGTCGCGGGGACTCGAAAAAATTTGTTAGTATGCTCCCAATCTGACGGTTCTCTAGAACTTCCGGTCCGGGGTTTATTCGCCTTTGAAATATGATCTGGCTCGTAAGCATCTCTCGTATGGTGATTAAGCCCTTCTTCCATCGTTTTGAATAACTTCCTCCTTACCGGTTCAGGTGCTTGCTCAACTTTATTCAACATAGCTTGAAAATTGTCTTTATCTATCGAAGGCTCACATGGAGGGTTGTCTACTTCAATGTCCAACTTCTTCAAAAAATCATGAATTGAGGAATTTTTAGAGTGTGTGCAAAATAACTTCAATATTTTAATAGTTTCACATTAATGATTATCTTACTTGTGCAGATGCTGCAGTCTCGTATGGAAAGTCACCACTGACTCACTAGTGGCCTCCCTCCAAATCTCACGGGCTCTGTGATCACCAAATCCGTATATAAGAGTAACATCCTCTGGGCCGCCACCTGGATTACCCTGAATCTGCCATGATGGTGGCTCCTCCTCACCCGCATCCTGCCTCCTCCTCCGTCCCTGCCCTCTAGCCACATTCCCACCCTGTCTCCTCCCATGCCTCAATGGTCGTCTAACAACCTCCTCCTCCTCCTCACCCTCCTCCTCATCCTCCTCCTCATCCTCCTCCTCATCCTCACCCTGCCCCTCCCCCTCCTGCCCCTCCTCCTCCTCCTCAGTATCCCCCTCCTCCTCCTCCTCACTATCCCCCTCACTACCCCTTCCTCCTCCTCCTCACTATCCCCCTCACTACCACCCTCATCCTCCTCCTGAACATCATCAGACGCTACCGCCTCCTCCTCCCTTCTCTTGGTCCGCCTTTCTTTTCTCTCCATATGCGTTTCAGCCTTCCTCTTTCTGTTGGACGCGGTCATACGTTCACGTGGCTACAAAAAAATCAAATAACAGACAATAAATTAGCATCTGGCAAATATGAACAAGACTATACACGTCTCGTGTTGAACAACACGAGACGCATCTCGTGTTGCCAAACACGACATATCGTGTTGTCTAACACGAGGGTCATCTCGTGTTGTCCCACAGGAGACGCATCTCGTGTTGTCCAACACGAGACTCATATCGTGTTAGCCAACACGAGACGTGTCTCGTGTGGTACAACACGAGATGACCCTCGTGTTAGACAACACGAAAAAATCATCGATTGAGTTCAGACAAGAATGACATTGAACACTCAGTTCATACAATCGATTTGATATAATCAAACAAAAAATTATACATTGAGAATTTGATGAGTGTAAAATTAGGTTAATATAACATTTTAATTTACATTACCATTTTTACCGGAACGGTCCTAGATGAAGATCCGGCGGCGGTGATGGAAGCGGCGGAAGCACCGGCGGCGTTCTTGGGAACTTTCACTCTCGCCATCGTCGTGTGGTGGTGGTCGTGGGTCTCGCGTCGTCGTCGGTGGTGGTGCGGTCTGGGTGTGCTGCGTCGTCGGTTTCGCGGTATAGGTTACAGAGAGTTTGAAACAAATGATTTGAAATCAAAATGCCCAAAATAAGTATATAAAGGGGTATTTGGGTAATTTTAGCCCTTCCCTGTATTTTTGATTCCCTGTATTTAACTATATCCTGGTTACATTGAAGGGCAGTGACGCATCATCTTAATGTGTAATTTGGTAAAAAAAAATAAAAAAATGAGTCTTTCATTGGGCAAATCAATCAGAACCAACGCTACCACATATTTGCCGTTTGGTTTCTCTCAACACTAAGATTTTGCCACATTTCCCATTTTGTGAGAAGATGACCGAGATGATTTGGTGTTGGGTTGATTCGCATATCGCTGAATACGTCTCGATCATCTGTTACACAAAGAAAAATGTGATCAAATCTTGACCATTGAAAACAGCTGAAGAATTCTTCGTGTGCAGGAACACATATCGGAATCTTTGATTTGGTAGATTAATAAAAGTAGGAGAAGAAATCTTTATAAAAAGGATGTGCATCCCTTGATGAGTGCTAGAAGCCATGTTGTAGAAGATATGCAATGAATTATTTGAAACCTAACATCATCTTGCACACCTCACACACAACACATGTAACATCCTTAATAGATGATGTTGATTCTCTACTTGCCTAATTACATTTGTTTAATCCAGTTTTATCATCTTTTAAGTGTCATTGAGACAGCTATTATTCTTTGATTAAGCCATTTTCTTGCCATTCACTTTTTTGTTTTAAGATTAAAGTCATTGTATCTGTCTGCTAATCCTTAATTAAAAAAAAAAAAAAAAAAATTCCCTTTCAGGCTTTGACTCGGACAGTATAATAAAGCCGTAAAGGAGAATTTGGTTTCTCTCAACCTTATTATATACACTTTCGAAAAATGTTTAACTACATATCTCACTAATTCAATGTTCAAAATCATTAACCTCGTTTACTTTTCCATAACATTAACCGATGTTTTCCATTAAAGGTAGTTGGTGGGTTTGTTCATGAAATGAACGAAAATTGTCGTTCATGGTCATGAACGAATATTGGTTCACCACTAATTGCCATGAACCAAATTTGGTTCACAAAATTGCACTTGGTGAACCAAAATTGGTTCACCATTAAACATGGTCTTAGAGCATGTTTAATGATGAACGAAAAATTAGTTCACCACGTGAATGAAACTGGCATGTGAATGAAATTTCGTTCACACCAACTCACATTCTGTAGTGGTGAACGAATATTCGTTCACAAATATATTTTATAAATAGTAATTCGATGTTATAAAATTAATAATATAAATACTAAATATATATATTTTTACTGTCACTAAAAATAAAAATTATTATTTATTTATTTTATTGTTTTACTTAATTGTGCAATTTTAAAAATTAAACATTCATAAATAAACATCAAATTACGAAATTTAAAGGATTACACACATGAAAAAAATTAAAATACAAAAAAGAAAGTGACCGTTTTGGTATTTTGACATAACCGACGTTGTTTGGCGCAAGAGAAAAGTTAAATATATAAAATATTAAAATTGTGTCAAATATATACAATAATTTTTTTAATTAATTTTAAATAGTGAAATATTTAAATTATGTCAAATATGATAAAATTAGAGTCTATTTAAAGAGAAAAATAAATTATAAACATTTTTAATATTTTTATTTATATAATATAATTTAAAAAATGTCAAAATTACAAAATACACATATAACTCGAACCAATTTTCGTTCATGGCCATGAACGAATACTGGTTCACCACTAATGGACATGAACCAAATTTGGTTCACAAAATTGCACTTGGTGAACGAAAATTGGTTCACCATTAAACATGGTCTTATACTCCCTCCATCCCAAACTAATTACTCCCTCTGTCCCTAAATGAGTGTCCATTTTCAAAAAAATTTGTCCCTAAATGAGTGTTTTTTTTTAACATAACTTTCTCCCTAAACGTTTTTTTTCGAATTTTTTTTTCACCGGTTTCTTTATACGTGCAAAACTAAAAGTTTGGAAAGTAGATTACAAGATTATATATGAATCGTTGTTACCAAATTGTTCAAAAAATTGAGATTTTCAGTGTCCCTTAAAATGAAATTTGGACACTCATTTAGGGACAGAGATAATACTACTCTTTTTCGTAAGGATAGTTTCCAACTCTTAATCCAGTTTTTTGCTGCAAAGCATAAATGTATGATCAAATTTGGACACTTGACTTTTTTTCTTTCAACAAATAACACTGGAGTACATATTACTGCCCCCAGCTTCTATTACATTACATATGCTTCATATACACATTCTATAATCTATACATACAAGGGACCAGAAACAGAGTCCCGTAAAATCCATGCTATCAATGTGTGTTAAAAAACGAGATCCGGATCCTTCATTCTCTGGCGGGTCATGCCGGGTTCCCGCCCCCGCAAAATGAAGGAGAGGGATCTCCCAACCCGTAAAATCGCGACAATGAACCTTTACTTCGAGTGTTATCTAGGTCCAGAGACTTGCTGTGAAGACATGTAAGAAAAAGAGTTCAAAGAAGTGCTTGTACTACTATTTGTACCCTCTCCATGAGGGTAAAATCCAAATTTATTCCCCTCTGTTTCCCCTCCTCCTCCTCCTCCTCCTCCTCCTATAGTTGACGCCTCGTTAAATCTCCTCCCGTAAAACCTCAAAAAGTTGAGCGACTCCAATCTAGGCATCCCTACGGGCAAAACGCCTTCCAACATCCCTACCACATTTCCCATACTCGGCCTTAACATTGGCTCTTCATGCACACAACACAAAGCCACACGCACCAACTTCTCAACCTCTTCACTAGAAACCCTCCCCTCAAGCCTTGGCTCCACAAGCTCCAAGTACCTCCCTTCCTCGTGCATTTCGAGTGCGTATAGAGGGAAATAGAGTGGACGTGGGCGTGAGCGGGTCCCAGATCCCGATGACAAAGACGAAGGCCCTGACCTGGGCCCATTGTTACTATCATCAGTGGGGGGAGTCGATGATTGCATAGCACAATTCTTTCTTCCCCTCACTATTTCTAACAATACCATGCCGTAGCTATATACGTCAGTCTTGTCAGAGATAGTCGAGCTTGTCAGCCATTCTGGTGCTAAGTAGCCTCTTGTCCCTCTCATTGTTGTAAACAAACCAGATTGTTCGGGCGTAAGCAACTTTGATAACCCGAAATCCGATATTTTCACCTGCATATTGTCCTGCAAAAGAATGTTCTCGGGCTTAACGTCACAATGTATGATCTTATGCTCGCACCCACTGTGCAAGTACGCAAGCCCACGCGCAGTTCCAAGAGCGATATCGAACCTTTCTTGCCATTCCAAAACCGGGCCATTCCCAAACAATGTCCGATCCAATGATCCTCTGTTCATATACTCGTACACCAAAAACCTCTCTCTCCCTCGCGCACAAAACCCTCTCAGTTTGACCAAATTGACATGATGAACATTCCCAATAATCGCAATCTCTGTACAAAACTCCCTCTTCCCTTGAACCCCCAAATTCGTAATCTTCTTCACCGCCACAACCGTCTTATCCTTGAGGGTGCCTTTATAAACGATCCCAAACCCACCCGATCCAATAGATGTCTTGAAACCCTCCGTTGCAAGATGAAGCTCCTCGTACTGAAATCTGACAGGCAATCCCGGGATGGAGAAGAGCTCAAACTCTATCTCTCCCGATGAGTCATTTCCGTCCCCATAGCTCATTGACTTGCCTCGCCACCTCTTATCCGTTTGTTTCCTCCTCCACATAACTAGTCCCGTCACCATAACAAGAAGAAGAACACCACAAACAGGTAAAAGAACCAAACCAACAATAGGAAAACTCGATCCCTCATTAAAATTATAACCAGGGTTGTCAATAGAAGAAACTGTAACTTTTATAAACCCTAACCGATCGTTATCGCTACTTGACATGATTGAGCCCAGTTTATCTTCAAGCAAATAACAAGAACCAGTAGAATTCTCAAAGAAAACACCCAAACAAGAACAATTTTTAGAGCAAAGATCCTTACAATTAGATAAAGTAACTCTAGTCATAGCAGGATCAGTAAAACCATTAGAGAAATAGTCCATACCAGAACTCAATGATATATACGAGTAATCCCCTGTTGAGTTTGAGTTATGTTGACCAGTACAAGAAACCGGCAAGGACAAAGATCGATCAGTTGGTGTGCAATCACCGTTCATGTTCGGAATGGAGTGAAACCCCGGTGGACAAGAACAACTTCCGGCTTTACAAAGTCCAATTTCCCGGCAAAAGAACGGAATTTCGCAGATGTCGTCCGGAGCTGAAAATAACGTCACGGGATTTGACCTATTTGTTAGGCTTAAGATATTGAAATGACCATCTTGTCCCAACTTTGCAATTCTTATGTCTGATTTGTCTGCCGGCAAAATCATCTGAATCGCTACCTCCGATTCTCGGTTGGTGAACAGGTACAAACCCGAATTGTTCAAACCCATGTACGAAACGGATAAACTTGAATCCTGAAAAGCTTTGATGTCCATTGATAGTTTCCAGTAAGTCGATTCTTTCCATTGCAGGACGGCGTCGTTGGCCGTGATTGCAAGTTTATAGTCACCGGCGGCAAGGTCATCTTCACTTACAGAAGAGGTCAGCGATTTTCCGACGGGTAACCGTTGACCAATTACAATAGTATCCGTCGGGTGATCGAAGCTCTGCCATAACGTAGCGTTTGATTGATCGAGAAGGACCAAGTTGCCGGACTCGAGTAGCTGCAACGACGAAACAGGGGAGTCGAAATGCGGCGTTGACCAAATGGTTTTTTTGGAATCATTAAAGATTGTGAAGCCGGATTGGGAGAGGGTGATTTGGGAAGATCTTGAAATTGGGTTGTCGCGATTGGCAGCCCAGATGATGGTATTGGTAATCCGGTGGGTGATGACGAGGTAGAAGGAGGTGGATTCAGGTTGGAGGGTGGTGGTGATGGAGGCTTGGAAGGTGGAGTTGAGGGAGGAAAGGAAGACGCCGGACTGGTCAATGAATTGGTAGTAGGAGCCGGTGAAGTTAGGGGAGATGGAATTGGTGTAGATGAGGGAGGAGGAGAGGAGGGGTGCGCAGATGAGGAAGAGGAGGAGGAGGAAGGCGGCGGTGGTGGTGGTGGAGGGGCCCATACAGGCAGGTGAGGGGAGAAGTGAGATTTGAAAAGGGTAATGTTATGGATATTATGGAAATAGGAGGGATGAGGGGGGAAGAAGAGAGTCCATTATTGGTTCCGTTGGATGGCCGTTGAGAAGTGTTAATACGTTGACTTTATTTTGGAGGCTTCCCGCCGACTTGGTGACTGTTTCGTTTTTCTGTCTTGGCTCGGTATTACCTAAAATTTTTAGATATTGAGACTTATTTGTCATTCTCACAACAAAAACTTTTTATCCACTTTCTCTTTCATATTTTCTCCTACTTCACTTTTTATACTCACAACATTTTTTTTTAATCTTCGTGTAAAGTCAAACTAAGAACCTTAGTCCGGGACGGATGGAGTATCACTGACCCGGATTCAGAATAATGTTATAGTTGACAAGTTACTCCCTCCGTCTCAAAATAGATGTCGTTTTGAGAGTTAGTTTTGCCTCAAAATACTTGTCGTTTCACTATTTTCAAAGCTTATTTATTGTTCTATACCAATTATATCCTTAATAATGATAGTGAACTAGTATCTTTTACCTAACCACTTAATTATTTAGGTAGTTGAATTACTTTAGGGGTATTTGAGACTTCTTCACATGCATTAATGACATTTCTTAATATATGTGAAACACTCCAGAACGACATATATTTTGAGACAGAGGGAGTAACTTGTCAATTATATCGCAATAATTTTAAAGTATACATAGGGAATTCAAATCCAACAAAACAAACACGAATAAACTTATGCAATATACAAAAACTGCAACATTCACCGGAAGGAAGCCAGTTTTAATTTAGAATATTCAAAGGGAAATTGATTATTCCCCGTTTCAAAACTATATCTATTAATATCTATTTATATTCAAAGGACTTTAGATGTGAGAAATTTTAATAGTAAAAATGTAATAATATTCTTTCTATTTATTTTTACCTATTTTAAAAACAAATCTCAATTATAAATTTTGTTTAACTAATTTACTATGTCCGTCGAGTATCGACGGGTCACAAACTAGTTTGGAGGAAAAATAAATAAATTAAAAAAAAGTGGTAAAAAAAACAAAAAAAACCACATACTCCATCCGTCCCAATTTAAACTTTAAAAAACTTTTGGGTTCATGAATTAAGAAAAATGTGATGTATTATGAGTGTAGATGGTTTGGTAAGAGAGAGAAAGTGGGGTAGGGAATAGGGATGGCCAAACCGGACCGGAATCGTCGAACCGACCCGGAACCGGACCCGAAAAAATCGTAACCGCCATGAACCGCCACGAAAACCGGAACCGTTTTGGATAAGTGCCGGTTAAGGTTCAACCCCCCAAAAAACCGTGAACCGGCGGTTCCGAACCGCCCAACCAAACCGTGAACCGGAACCGTCTGAACCGTCAGTAAAACCGTTAAAAAACCATCAAAATCATTAGATTTCTAACAGTTTCATCAGAATTAACCGTTACTAATAGAAGGTTGACAAGAAAAGTTGTGTTTTGATTGGTTTTTTAGCCAAATTCATTGAATGAAAATAATAAAAATTTGATTGTCCCCCTCATTGTAAATTTGTCTTTAATTAATAACATTTAAAGCGTACCGTCCCTTTTTTTCTTTTATATACTATCATTTATTTTATTTTTTTCTATGTTTGTTTTTCAATATAATGTTGATTTAGCTTTTTTTTAAAAAAAAAAAACCACTTATGAAATAATTTTTAAGTTGTTTATTCATTATTGTATGATAAAAAAATAATATAAAAAGGTACCGTGGAACCGGAACCGGTGTAACCAAGGGCCGGTTAAGGTTCACATAAAATCCGAACCGGAACCGGCGTTTGCCATCCCTAGTATGGAATAGTTAGTGGGTAATTGTTGTGAGTATGACATGTGAGGCCCACAAATAAAGAAGTATAAAAAAACTTTCATTTTTAGGCTTTGAAGTTTAAAATGAGACACCAAAAATAGATATTTTTAAAGTTTAAAATGAGACGGATGGAGTATTTTTTAAAATGTAGAAGAAACTAATTTTAAGCGCACAGCAGCATTCGAAGCTTATTTTTTATAACAATTGATGAAATTTTTGTAAATGACGAAAATTTATTACTACCTCTGTCCCTAAATGAGTGTTCAAATTTCATTTCAATGGGCATAACTTTTTGTATAATTTGGTGGCAAAATTCATATATAATCTTTTAATTCTCTTTACAAACATTTAGTTTTGCATGTATAAAGACACCGGTGAAAAAAATTCGAAAAAAAAAAACATTTAAGAACAAAGTTATGATCAAAATGGACACTCATTTTGGGACAAAAATTTCCAGAAAATGGACTTTAGGGACAGAGGGAGTATAAAACATGCAATGGTATTTTTTGAAGTAACGGAAATTTATTTTAATTAACACTAGCATTTACTACTCCATCTGTCTCTAAATGATAAATGAGTGTCCATTTTCAAGAAATATTTGTCCCAAAATGAGTGTCTTTTTTTAGCATAACTTTGTCCCAAAATGTTTTTTTTTTCGAATTTTTTTTCACCAGTCTCTTTGTACGTGCAAAACTAAACGCTTGGAAATGAGATTACAAGATTATATATGAATCTTTGCCACCAAAGTGTACAAAAAATTAACATTTTCAGATGTCCCTTAAAATAAAATTTGGACACTCATTTAGGGACAAAGGTAGTAACACTTTTTTAACATTAGAACTTAAAATCTAACACCATTATTGACACTATTTAATACTACAGCTGACACTACACACTAACCGTCATTAACAAGCAGTACTCCCTTAATTTAAACATATCTGTCGTTTTAGAAGAAAAAAAAATCACTCCACATCTTGTACTTAATGAAGCAATAATATTGGTTTTAGAAAAAATAAAAATAAAAAATCGAAGCAATAATATTGGGTGGTTTGAACATAACTATGGGGGATAAGATAATAATACATTGCCTCTAAACAAAAGAAAAAGCAAAAAAAAATTTGATATGGTTGGGCCGTTGACCATTAAACATGGTCTTGAGGTGCTTCCCTGTGCACCCGCCGCATGGCGTGCAGCGGGCGACTTTTCCTTTTTTTTTTTTTTTTTTTTTTTTTTTCAACCTCAACTTTTTTTCCTCCCAACAAAAGTAACACTTATTATAACGAAATGTAACATTTTTTTAAAAAAATGTACCACAATTTTGCTGCAATAGACTAAAGATAACATAAAGATTGACAACTAAACTAATGTCACATTTTTTATAAAGGAATGTTACATTCATTTTTTTCAAATGTAACACTTTTTTTCTCACTAAATTAACATAGGATTGACAACTAAACTAATGTTACATTTTATAAAAAATGAATTTAACATTTTTTTTCTCAATTGTAACAGTTTATATTCTTAAATGTAACAATTTTTTATTGATAAAGTAACAATTGAAACGCAAACTTTTTTTTTTTTTTTGTGAAAACTGCTGTTACCTTTAACAGTAGAAAGTGACTTTCTGAAGATTAAATTGTTACTTTTATCAGAACAGAGTGTTACATCTTAGCTGATGAGCAACTCAAACTTTTTGTGTGTAAAAATTATGTTTTTTTAAAAAAAAAAAAAAAATCAAACCATATCATGACCTACGTAGTTTTCTTCATCTTGACGAGACGAACACAATGGTATTTTTAAATATTTTTTTTGAAATATAAATCTCAAGATATGCATTTTGAAATTATGGGGTTTTTTAAAAAAAATGACACATGTCGTTTTCAAAAAAAAAAAAAGGAAAAAGGGACACATGTCGCGACTGGAATGGAGGAAGGGATGGATCTGGGCGGGTTAAGCATGGAGCGGGCGGGCCGACCCGTGGGCATACCCGCCGCACGTGGTGCGGCCGCCGCACATGAGAGTTTGTCCATGGTTTTTGCAAGCCGTCTACAAAAACTGTCCCCATCAAAAAGTCTCAATTTCTTTTTTTTTCTTCTTTCTTTCTACACTTGGAAAGCTAAAGTCACCCTCAACTTTTACATGTCAATTTTTGTTGGTTTCTATATACTCCTTCACTACCAAAATGAAGAATCATTTTAAATTTAAAAATCATCTTAAAAATATTAATTTTAATAAAAATCATAAAAATTCTTGCCATTTACTATCAAAGTTTTGGTTTTATATATAAATATATATATAAAAAGTGAAATCTTGGGAAAAAAATTTGAAAAAAAATCATTTGGAGACAATGTTTTTTTATATAAAAACTTTGACTTAAAAAAATTAGAAAAGTAACTACTTATATCAATGGAGTATTCAATTTTTTTATTGATACACTTTTTTTTTTAACATTAATAATACACTTTTATATATACTATCAATCTTATATTATTAAGTTGACCATTAATAATAAAGTGAGACTATTAGGAGAGAGGTTATTTTTATTTTTTTATTTTTTGGTTTTGTTTTGAATGAGTTTCATGTTCAACTCAAAGTCTCACCAAAAGGGGAGAAATATAGAGAAGCAAAGACTAATCTCAATATTGTGAGGTTATAATTGTTAGACTTCTTATTACTTTCACGAGCATTGGAAGGACACTAATTTTCCCACAAAAAATTGGCTTTATAATACTGCACACTGAGTATAAACATGATAAATCATAAAAAAAAATAAAAAAAAATGCCATTCACTTTCAAAAATTTGGCTTTAAAAAAAAATAGGGAACTCTTGGGAAAAAAATTGAAAAAAAATCATTTAGAGATAATGTTTTTTGATATAAAAACTTTTTAAAAAATCATTCATTTTGAGAGCAAAAATGATTCAATTTGAAGCAAAGAGAGTAGTACTTGTCAAACATTGCAAGTGAAAGTGAAATGGTTGAAATTATTTCCACAATTTCATACGTGTTTTCTTATTATCAACATCAATTATGGGCATCTTTCAAAAAAATAAAAAATCAATTATGGACCTAGTAAATAATTTCCCCTATGTTTCAAAAAGTTATCTCATTTTTGATTTTGTAATCGACTTAATGAACTTTCACTTAAAAAAACAGAAAAAATAGCTATATCAATTGAGTATTAAATTTTTTATGGATACATTTTTATAACATTAATGATACACTTTTAAAAATACTATCAATCATAGTTGACATTTAATAATAAAGCGAGACTATTAGGAGTTTTTTTTTTTTTTTATGGTTTTGTTTTGAATGAGTTTCATGCGCAACTCAAAGTCTCACAAAGGGGAGAAATATAGAGAAGCAAAGACTAATCTCAATATTGTGATCAGTCTTTGATGGCCAAACTCGAACCAAATCTCCAACAGGTGTCCTTGGGAACTATATTTTGTGATGCACAAGTGTTTCTCCAAATAAAATTTAGACACAGCTCTACATAGGCCTTTAGTAAACCCGAATGGTAAGAATTTGGCGTTGAAAACACGACAAAGTGATGCACTCGGTCAAACATCAAAGAAGCAATCTTTGTCTTCATCATCAAGATTGGTGACCGTCAGTTTAGTGACTGCCTTTCATGAAAGAACAAGCTGAAACACTCATATACTCATATTAAAGACAATACACTTGATTTAATTTCAACTAGTGAGTAACCGTGTTGTTTTGCACGGGAAACTAATTTATCAGTTTTAGTATATATATATATATATATATATATATATATATATATATATTTAATATTTTTGTTTAATAATATTAGTTAATCTTAAATTATAATAATTGTATAATTTTTAACTAAAATATAATAGGTAACTATAATAATTAATTAATATTAGTTAAATATAATTTGCAACTGTTTGTCATTTGTCGATATCTTTTCTCCAAGTTTAAGCCACTATCAGGGAGGGTTTCTTTTGAGTCCTCCACCTTTTATATTACTCCCTCCGTCCCAAAATGATCTTCTCATTTGCCATTTCTCCTTGTCCCCAAAAGTTCTTCCTATTTCTACATTTTAGGCTTAAAAGTGCATAAACAAAACATGACTAGTGAAGCAAGTGTTCATACTCTTAAAAAGTTTGAATAGTCAAATAGGAAGATCATTTTGGGACGGAGGGAGTATGTATGTAATATGGATATGCAAGGTCTAGCTCAGACAGACAGTATAGAAACAATCTAAAACAAAACTGTCTGCATTTAAATGCACTAAGTTATTAAAGAAAAATTGTACATGGGAAATAGGTATTATAAGCAAATCAGATGAGCTTCTTCTTTTCGAAAAATGACTTTAAGTGCCATAGTTGAGCACCTGCAACTGACAAGCAAACAAAGAGCGAAAGAAAACTCATCCATGCCATTCTCGAGTTTGTCTTTCTGTTTAGCTCTTGCATTTCTTCTTCCCTGCAATATTTATGTATCAACGCATACTTAGAAACTCATGATTGATATTACGACCATGCATCAAAGATAAAAGTTCACGAGAGTGTTTTTTTTAACTACCTTTCTCTGAGATAAAACATTTCATCGTGAATTGATGCAACAGTTTCGGCTAGTTGCTTCAGGTCTATCTCCATTGCCTGGTAATCAACACACACAAATCTCATGACACATCAAAACCATAAATCTATTTACAGTCAACTTGATAAATTTAAGCTTCTCAAAATAAATAAAACGAAAAATGAAAAGCCTACAACTGGCAATTCAAAAGTAAAGGAACCCAAAAACTAATTACATTAGTATTTACACAAATATTCAAAAACTCCATGGCACAGAGGCAAATGAACATGTAGCAAACAGAGTTTGCAAATGTGAACTAGTTTTAGGATTAAGGAAACACCAATTGAAGAAACCAAGTTCAACATCACATGGAGTCTAATATATAGAGCTGTATTAAGGGCATATTAAGTCACTTAACAGCAACAAAGCCTTAGTCCCAAAATGATTTGGAGTCGGCCAACACTAATTTTCATATGGAATCGTTATATTAAATTAATAAAGGTTGATGAAAAAGTTTAACTTGGAAAATTAAACAGGTACTTTATACTACAGCTACTTGTACTTTAGATGAATGGTTTCTATGACCAGTCAGCTGCTCCTTCCTACTCACGTAACTCACCGTTGTTATCTCGAGTTGGACGTGCTGGAGTTGGGTTAAGTAATACCCTTCGAACATACTCCCTCCGTCCCACTTCACTTGAAACCTAAGAGGTGGGCACAATAACTAAGGAAAAAGAATAAAATAAGGAAAATGTGTGGTAGAAAATGAAGAGAGAGAATGAGTGGGGTTAATGGTAGGTTGGTTGAATGAATTGTGTGGTGGAAAATGAAGAGAGAGAATGAGTGGGTAGGGTAGATTGAATATAAAATTATAAAAAGATTACCATTTGGGGAGTCTCAAGTGAAGTGGGACAGACCAAAATGGAAATATGCCTCAAGTGAGGTGGGACAGAGGGAGTATATATCAGTCTTCAATAGCTATTGGATTATTTTTTTCAGTCTCCAACCCATATATGTAGGTCCTCGCCCAAATCAAGTTAGAAAGATAGATTTTTGTAGTTTTTTCTTAATTTCTCATTACCTCCAATATTTCTGACTGCAAGGTATGACAAATTGGTATCAAAGCCTCATGTTCAAATAATGAGCAAAGGTCATTTATTTTGTTATGTTCTCACCACCAACATCATTTGTGTTTTCTTTTATTCTTCTTTTTTCCTTATTACTCCCTCCGTCCCGGACTAAGGTTCTTAGTTTGACTTTACACGAAGATTAAGAAAAAGTAAATGTTGTGAGTATGAAAAATGAAGTAGGAGAGATAAAGTGGGCAAAAAGTTTTTGTTGTGAGAATGACAAGTGGGTCCCATTGTCCATTTTAGGTAATAAAGCAACTAAGAACCTTAGTCTGGGACAAACCAAAAAGGAAAGTAAGAACCTTAGTCAAGGACGGAGGGAGTACTTTTTTTCATAAAATACTTTCATGGAAAGAATCTCTTAATGGAGGATATTAAAGCATCATTAAACTATAAAGACTTGCACAAAATTAAATGGATGATATGAGATTATGGAACCCCTCATAGTTATACTTGAACTTGCATCTTGCATGGCCTTTCAGTCAAGGAATTGCAACGCGTTGCATTATTTGTAGAACTTGGGAAGGAAGTTGCATTTTTTGGCGTTGTTACTTGCTATAATTAGTGTTACTCCTCTATTTCAAAATAAATTTTGCTATTGACTTGTAATTTTTTTTTTGGGTAGTGGCCTTTTTTATCTTCTACAGTATCTATCATCTTTATTATTTCAACTTGGTGCCATTGCTTCTGTATCCTTTGTCCTACATATTTGAATTTTGAATGATCTGTTTTAAGAGAGAGATGCTTGTTCTTTGTATTTTAATACATTCTTGCATTTTTATTTTTATTTGGTATTTGCAGAAAAGGAAATTGAGCTTGAAATCCAAAGATGGGGTCAATAAAGCAACGCCTTGTTCAAGCTCAGATCTTTCGTCCACAAAAAGCTCTGATTACAAGTACTCTGTGATTAATTTCTCCATTAATCTCAAGTTTAGTAAGACAACCGACTAAGCTTATGTTTCAGTACTTTCACCTAAAAACCGAACCGTTTGTGAACAAAACCAACTTGAGCCGCCAAGCTAGTACAACATCAAGCTTAATTCTCTGTTACCCGGACTCTTCAAATATGTTGAAGTACCCGTGTCCGATACGTATCGTGTCCGACACGACACCCTGACACCTGCCTTTTCATTCGGATACAACAAGAAAAATTTGAAAGAAAAAAAGGAGTGATTTGACTTCATTTATAAAGATTTTACAAATTTTAATGTTGTTTTACTTAATTATACAATACTCCCTCCGTCCCCGCTCACTTGACACTTATTTCCATTTTGGGCTGTCCCAGCTCACTTGACACTTCCCAAAATAGCATATGTTTTATAATTTTATAATCACTCTACCCCACCACTTATTCTCTCTCTTCATTTTCCACCACTCAATTTATTCAATCAACACTACTATTTACCCCACTCATTCTCTCTCTTCATTTCTACCACACATTTTCCTTATTTTATTCATTCTCCTTAATTATTGTGCCCACCTCATGGGTGTCAAGTGAGGTGGGACGGAGGGAGTATATCTTAGTCAAAAAGGAGTGAGTTGACTTCATTTATAAGTTAAGTATAAATAGTCTATTTATACTATTTGTTTTTTCCTAGAAATAATGCTCGTATCCCGTACCAGTGTCCAAATTTAGGACGGTGTCCCAGTGTCCAAACTTATTAAGAAAATTGTATCCGACACTAGGATCCGTATCCGTGTCGGATCCCGGATACCGTGTCCAGGTAACATAGCCTTAATTGTACTCTAATTGCAACTTACAAACTCAAGATTCTAAAACTTGGCTCGGCACAACTCGAACACACCCAAAAAACTTGGCCCATCTAACGTATACCCACCATGTCAGATAGTGTAACATAGACATGAGCATTTTTCAACCGTAACCGGCTAACCGCCGGTTATTAACAGGCCAAAACCGGCCAACCGCCAACCGTCGGTTACACGGTTCGGTTAAGGTTAGGCCATTTAGAAACCGGTCAACCGCCGGTTATAACCGGGAAGCTAACCGCGGTTCAACCGTCTGTACTAACCGTCAGTTTCCTAACATTTTCGAGTTAGTTTTCAGAATTACAGTAAGTTTTTAAACGATTTCAGTTAGTTTTCTAACAAAATCAGTGTTTCTCTTCATTTTCAGTCAGTTTTTTTACGATTTTCAGTTAGTTTTCTAACAAAAACTGTTTGTTTGTTTTATTAAAAAAATAAAAAATCACATAACCGGGATAACCAGCTAACCTTAACCGGATAATGGCGGTTAACGGTTCGGTTACAGTTAGGACTTAACGGAAAAACTAACAGGCGGTTATAGCCGTTAACCGCCGGTTATAACCGGATGGACATGTGTAGCGTAACATTAGTTTTGTCAACAACTGGATTTGTGAATTTTGATACAGGATTGTGACTCGCTACCATATATCTACGCAAGGAATACTTTTCTTATGACAATTATTTTAGCCTTTTAGGCAAGCCTTGGTCTCTATGTCTACTTGCCACCAAGTTGTCTACGTATAGGTTTGTGCGTCTTATCTTGGGTAGTCTATGAGGACAAATATGAGTGTGTTTTTGAGGTTGATGCCTATGGAGAATGGAGCATAGTGTTGGGATTGGAGCTAAAACCGAGGAGAAGATCAAAACCGTGGAGAAGACGGAGCAGAAACGCACAGCTAGGAGGAGTGAGTGGCCGCCCATGGAGGGGCAGGCGACCGCCCACTTGATCAGGTTTGAATCTGGCCGTAACAGGAGTGGAGTAGGCGACCGCACAAGGTGGAATGGGCGACCGCCCACTCCAACGGGGAGGCAGACGACTTTGGCAAATTGACGTGGAGTGGAGTCCAAGATTAGTAAAGGAATTGGTTTCCTTATCTCATCCAGTTTCCTAAAGCCCGTGAATAATACTTGGAGAAGAAGTATTATACTCCTTCTGTCTCAACTCTCAAGGACTCCGGGTAATTAGGTTTTGATCAGGATTAGGTTTTGTATCCCTATAAATAAATTGTGACTACCACCATAATATTTTGTATTTTAATTTGTGTAGGAGAAAGTTAAGATATCAAGAGAGAGGTACAAAATAGTGTATAGGAGGGGGCCGGGGGCCTAGGAGAGCCATGGGGGGCGATCCTACAACCCGGCCATGACTATGTTTGTATGTTCTTGGGGAGGGGAGATAATAATGTATATGTGAGAGATTATTATTGGAGAGTAACCATGCTAGATCTATGTGAGCACATGTGCTAAAGTTGTAATCTTTACATATATTATTATAATGATATCCTGGCTAAGTGCCCCCAGATGTAGTCATGTGTTGATGAATTGGGTTATCAAACATCGGTGTTATTTGTTCTTTCATATTATTATTTCATGTGTTGAATTATTTCTCCATATTGATGACTGCTAGTATGGGCTAGTGGATGCGGAAATCCCCCAATTACCCAACACATAGATGGTGATGCCTACAGCTTTCTTCTTCTATGAGTTACTTATTTGTCTTCATGTTTTCTTTTTTCCTTTTCCCTTCAATATTGAGAATCGGTCACACCCAGAGTTCCTTTTTAGACCAGCCATGTTGCTGTCTAGCCCCTTTTTCCTACTCCCCATAGTCCAACTACAGTTCCACAACTAGAAAGTGTTCAAGGTGTTACTCCTACTTCAAGACTTATGATTGAGTCCCAGCAGAAATATTTGGTCGTTGTAATAACAAAAAGAGTTAACGGTGATATACATGCCAGAGTGCCGGTGACCAGTCTGAAAAGATTTGTATAATGATGGAGCGGTGTGAAGAACATTCTTTTCAATTGGATATATTAGAGTTACATTATACAAGAATTTAGAACCATGGACTGCATTAGAACTAAAGTTGGAGAACATGATCAGGCTTTTTAAGACCTCATCTTTTTGCCCTAGTGAAACTGTGAAACTGATAGATTAACCACCAACCAAAATACCATGACAAATAGATTAAGATATTCAATGCAAAGAAAAAGTAATGAACTTTTTAAAGCAGAAAATAAATTTGTAAAAAAATATTTATGTTTACTTCACACACATTCATTTTAAATGTTGAGCTAGTTCTTGTTATAAGTGGTGACCTCAAGAGTCTAACTGCAATTACTCAAACGCAAAATAGCATCGTCTACAAAGAAACCTATAATCAACCAGTAGAATCCATGACCTAAGAAATTTAATTAGATTTAGCTACGAGATTTTGAACTTATGTAAATTAAAAGTATTACTCCCTCTGTCCCGAAACAAATGTTGTAGTTGACAAGTCAATGTTTTTTAGATTTTAGTTATGTTTCCTTGATAGCCTCAATCTATTCATATGAGTAGAGTTGACACTGCCTATGGCATTGCAATGCTTGTGCCTATTAGAATGGGTAGTATAGGAAGATCACCAAACTTCATACCCTATTTTTAGTAAGACGACATTTATTTTGGGACAAACGAAAATAGAAAGTAGGACATTTATTCCGGGACAGAGAGAGTATAAGCAACAAACTCAAGTACTCGGTGACAAATGGTGATTGGTGGTATGGAAAAAGAGTTACCTCTACAGAACCTTTCTTTGCAACATTACCCCAGTCCTTAGCAGCCACACCAGATCTCCAGTCAAAATCAACGGTGATAGTGATGGGGGGCGAGTGGTCAACGGGCCAAAAACAAGCCATATAATCTCCAGACTCTGCCGCCTGAAATGCAAACTGCCCAGTCCGCACATTCTCCCCGAAGTGATAGTTATTTCCATATGATGATGTGACCTACAATCCAAAACACAATCCATGAGCCCGAAAAAGAAAAAGAAATATCAAAACTCACATCACATTATAATTTTGAACAAAATCCAGCGGCCAAACTGTGTTCTAACCCACTGCCAAGACATAATTTCTAGCAAAACTCGCTTCTGAAACCTAGCATCCAACAGAGCTCACTTCACAAAAATATACTTGCTGACATCACTTTTCAAATAAGAATTGACACCAAAACTGACCTCCTGAACAACGTATCAGATAACATCGATGTGTACAAACAAAAATTCAAATAAAATCCAACGTGCAACCAGAATTCAATCCAACCTCATTTCTCAAAAAAATCAGTTTTAACAGAACCCCTTCACAATAAAGAAAAAAGAAAGCCACATCTCAAATAACAAATAACAAAACCCATATCCAAATAAAAGGATTCAAACATATCTAAAACCAAAAACAAACCCCCAATCCAACAACCCAGTAGTTTAGCAGCTGTAAAGAGGCGAGCAATACATCTACTCTATCAAAATTCAAACAAAAACCCTAATCCCAAATAGAATTTCAGATGTCTGATACGGAAAAGCAACAAAAAAAAAACAATATAATCTTCTTACAAAACAACAAAATTACAGAAGTTGTGGGATTACCCGGACAGTGATGTTATGAGAATCAGGCAAAGGAGTGCCTTCGTTCGGATTCACAACGCTGTAGTGACCAACGGTCATGGAATTGCTCTTGATGTCTTCCGCGATACATTTTGTTGTACCGGATGATAGATCGAATCGAATTGATTGGGCGATGGTTGATAGAAGCCCCAAAATTATAAAGATTGAGAGTTTATATCTGCTATCACACAACATGGCTGTTTCAGTTCAGCTATATTCTTGGCTTGATCGGAGGAGGCAAGAGAAAAAAAGTATTGTTATCGTTATTATTATTATTATTTGGAGAAGTGTGTTGTTATACATCCCATAAAACTTACCAATACACCCGTAAATCTATATATATACTCCCTCCGTCCCACTAAGAGTGAGACTTATTTCCCTTTTGGGCCGTCCCACTTAAAATGAGACTACCCAAAATGGAAATGTTTTAATATACTTATATTCATCATTCCCCACTATTTAAACCCACTCATTCTCTCTCTTCATTTTCCACCACTCATTTTATTCAACCAACACTACTATTTACCCCACTCATTCTCTCTCTTCATTTTCTACCACATATATATCACTTTATCTTAAATATCGTGCCCACTCCTCTAGTCTCACTCTCTATGGGACGGAGGGAGTATATATTAAAGTTGGTGAGGAGTGTTGTGGATTTGACATGTGGACATATTTTAGTAAAAACTTGATTTTAGAGAAGCCACATCAACATCATCTTAAAATCTAAATGACTTTTGATATTCTCATTCTTAGCTAATACTATTAGTTAATCATATTAGTAATTATATGAATTAACTATTACTATTAATAGTATAAGCTAACCATTACTATTAATAGTATTAGTTAACAATATTAGTTACAATACAAGTTTAATATTACTATTAATAGTATTAGTTAACTATAATAGTTACTATATTAGTTAACTATTACTATTAATAGTATTAGTTAACTATAATAGTTACTATATATAAATTAATTATTACTATTAATAGTATTAGTTAACCATAATAGTTACTTTATAAGTTATTTTTTACTATTAATAGTATTGGTTAACTATAATAAGCTACATACATTAACTATTACTATTATTAGTATTAGTTAATTATAATAGTTATTATATAAGTTGGATTATTCATTTTTAATATTAATTAATTAATCATAATAGTTACTATATCAATTAACTATTACTATTAATAATATTATTTTATTATAATAATTATATTAATAATTATTATTATATAGATTAATCATTGCTATTAATACTCGCTCTGTTTCATGTGAATTGAGACTTATTTCCCTTTTCGTCCGTTTCACCTCAATTGAGACTGCCCAAAATGGCAAACTTTTTAATATTTTATATTCACCCAACCCCACCCATTTAACCCCACTAATTCTCTCTTTTTATTTTCCACCACTCATTTTATCCAACCAACACTACTATTTACCCCACTCATTCTCTCTCTTCATTTTCCACCACACATTCACTATTTTCTCTTAATTATTGTGCCCAATTTTTTTGTCTCAATTCATATGAAACGGAGGGAGTATATACTAACTATTACTATCAATAGTATTAATTAATTATAATAGTTATTATAATAATAGTAATCATATAGATTAATTTTTATTATTGATAGTATTAGTTAAAATGATGATTACTATATTAGTTAACTAAAATGAAAATATTTTTTAAGACATAGTATTGGTTTCCCGTGCAGAGCACGGGTTACCCGCTAGTGTTTGAAATTTTAGATGGTACAATGCACTGTTACGGATGTATTCATAAGTTCTACGAATGTGTATAACAACACCCCTTGGAGAATAGGAAAAAAAAAAAAAAGGAAAGAGGGGAGGGTGCGACTCGTGCGAGTCAAATGGGAAAATAATTAGCTAAAATTGGCCTTTCTACAATGAGTCAGGCTAGGGATACAAAATAAAGCCATAAAATCTTAGCTCACAAGATAAGGTGGCAGTATTTTATTGGTTGCATCAATAATGGACTCGCCACACTCTAATTAAAATCACCAATAACATCATTACACTTAGGATTTGAGAGCAAGTTTTTGTGACTTTTTTGTGCCCGTAGTATTATTCTTCTACAATTTTTTTATGGGACACTTAACTCTACGACCCTCCATTCTAAGCCAATGCCACGAGAGGATTATGCTTTCTTTTTTTCTTTTAATAACTTAGCTGTCGATGGTTGCGCCCTCGTAATTCTAAGGTCTATGAACCACCCTCTCATATCCATAGACAAGTTGATAAGTGGCTCAAAAAAAATCTCCAGCAGGACTTACATCACTTGTCACCAACCTGCTCCTCCCATCAATCGAACACAAAATCTCTTTTACCATCTCACACCTCCTTACTGCTGAAATACCCTGTGGAGGGCATAATTTTCTTTTTAATAATGTCATACAAGGGTTCTACATAAAAATACATTGGCGCCATCATGTATTGACAATATTGTCACTGTACTCTCATTGCTCTTATCAGGCATGGCCAAATATCAGTATGTCTAGTTCAACTATCAGAAAAAGAATGACCCTGATAGTTTGTCTATAATACTAAATCTACTTTGATAGTTCAATTATAAGTTTCTTTTTTCAAACAAAAAATAAAATACAAAATAACAATTATGTAAGGCTTACAGAATTTGAGCTTGTGATAGATTAACTATGAAACTTTGGTTAGCCCATATGACAAGCATTTGAAGGCAACTACTATGCAAACAACGATAAATCAAATACATATTTAGTCAACAACATTTGTTAAAAGGGGAAATCATCAAATTATAAGAATGCTCTTGTTTTCTCTTCAATGATTGTCATCTCGCCTCTCCCAACACTCTACAACTCTAGAAAGTAACGGTTGGAAATTTGATATTTGGTCAACTTTAGGTGGGTCTCATTTGTGGGTCCCTTTGAGTTTGACCATGGTCAATGTTGATATAAATTGTATGATGTAGCATGAGGAAATTATGTGTTTTGGTGAAAGCCAAATTATGGAGTTAATTCATGGTTCTAAGACTTCAAAGATGGGCATTTAAATGCTTTAATTCTCAAAGATGAAATGGGTTGGTTGGTATCCCACATGGGATAGGAAAGCCAAACCTCCCATTTGTTTGGGAATATAAAAGGCTTTTTGTCCCAACCCACATGGAATAGGAATGGGAAGTTGGAGTGCCATAAATTATAAGGTACTTCATAGTCTCATGTTCAAGTTACATGTGAGGTGGACTTGAACCTTTTCCCACACGCGCTCGGCCGGGCTTGGACTTGGGGCGAATGGTTCAGTTCGTGGGCGTATCTTTTTAGTAAAAAATCATTTGAAGTTTCCTTTTTGCTAACGGAAACAGTTAGTCTAGTCAGTTTCCTAACTGGAATCTAACTGTGCAGTTGCTTTTCCTTCAAGAATAAGCTACTGTACTTCGGGTAGGTTTTAGAGTCCTTCTCAAAACCTTAAACCGACTTCATACTGGTATAAAATAACAGCCCCGGTTTCAGATTTGCGAACGCAAAAATACCTTCTGATTTTTGCAACTCGAAATCTATCTTCTCCATACACGGTTTCTGTGATTGATCTGAGCGGGCGATTTAGGCGAAGTGGGACGGCAGGCGCAAGTGCACCTGTACCTGTTCGTGCGAGATTTCTTGGTACGTTTCCTGAGATCGTTTTATCCTCGGAGGATTTTGCCGTAACTCTTTGTCGCACCAGTAAGGGGGCAATAAATTCTCTTATGAGAGTCTTCCTACAGGCGACTCGATCTGATAAGTATTCTGACTCCCTTTTGTTTTCCTGTTTGCTGTTTTCCTGGTACGCGTTCTGTTGCTATTTCTGTTATGCTTTTGGCTATAATCTGTATTGCTATTGAAATTCATGATTGCCCCTTTAATTGATTAAATCTGTTTAATCTGAACTGGTCGAATATTTTATTCCAACAGTCTAAGAGAATTTATTAATCATGACTTCATCTGGTAATACTGCTCCATTCATGTCCCTTGTTGACACCTCAGATCTGCCTGAGAAGTTCGCTGGAAAGAACTTCAAGCGCTGGCAGGAGCGCATGAAGATCTTGTTGTCAATTAAGGGAATGACTGGTATGCTGACTGAGTAGTGCCCTGCCATTGACGATAAGGACCCTGAAACAGCAAAGGCTGCTGCTCAGTGGGCGGAGAGGGACGGTGTTGTTCGTGGATGCATTCTTTCGGCTCTGTCGAATGTGCTCTTCGATGTATACTGTTCTGCTCCACTCACTGCTACTTCGCTGTGGGAATCACTTAACACAAAGTATAACACTGACGATGTTGGTGTTGAAAAATACTGTGTGTCTAAGTTCCTGAAGCATCAGATGGTTGATGGGAAATCTGTTACTGATCAAGTGCATGAATTCCAGATCATATTGCAATCACTAAAGGATGGGGCTATGGAACTTCCTGAGAAGTTCGTAGTCATGTCGATCATTGAGAAGTTTCCTCGTGCTTGGGAGGAATTCGGTATGAGTCTCAAGCATCGTACAGGAAGCTTGACACTCAATGACTTGATGAATGCAATATCGATCCAGGAAGTGCACCATAGTAATGGTGTTAGTGTACCTGTGGAGGCAAATGCCAATCTGATAACTGCTAGTGCTAAGAACAGAGGAAACGCTGTTAAAAATGGATCTAAAGATAACTTTAAGTTGAAACCTAAAAAAAACATCCAGAAAAAGCCAAAAGCAACACAGACTTGCTGGAACTGTGGAACATGTGGACACTTTTCTAGGGACTGCCCGTCCAAGAAAGAAAAAGCGCCACAAGGTTCTGCGGATCAAGGGCTAGTGAACATGGTGATTGGACCCAAGGACGATAAGACGGATGCTGGTGCACCTGGAATTGAGTCTTTGACCACCGAAATCACCAAGTATATAATCTCTAAACCTGAACTTTGTACTGTTTATGAACCCAATGAGTGGTTAGTAGATACTGGGGCAAATGTGCACGTTTGTGATGATAAATTCCTATTTGTATCTTACCAGCCTGAACGTGGGAGAACAGTGACGATGGGGAACTCTAGTGCTGCCAAAGTGCTTGGGACTGGAAGCGTGGACCTGAAGTTTCCTAATGGGCGCATTCTGACCTTGCACCGAGTGTATCACGTTCCTGATGTTCGTCGTAATATCATTAGTGGTAGTTGCTTAGTTAGAGAAGGTTTAGAGATTTCATTTAAATGTAATAAAGTTATACTTTTAGATTCTGGTAGTTTTGTTGCAAAGGGTTACTCTTCGGATGGTTTATTTAAAATTAGAGTTGAGGAAAATTTTAGTACTCTTGATGATTCATTTATTGATTATCCTTTTTTCTTTAATATTGAATCTTCAAACATTTGGCATGGTCGTTTAGGTCATATAAATTATGATTCCATAAAAAGAATGATGAATCTGGATTTAATACCTAAACATGTTATTGATAAAAAGTCTAAATGCTACACTTGTGTTGAAGCTAAATCTGTAAAGAAATCGTTTCATTCTGTTGTTAGAGACTCTGAAATTCTTGATTTAGTTCATACAGACATTTGTGAATTTAATGGAATTTTAACAAGAGATAAAAAGAAATACTTTATCACATTTATTAATGATTTCTCTAGATACTGTAATGTTTATTTACTTAATAGTAAAGATGAAGCATTGGAAAAGTTTATCATTTTTAAGAACGAAGCAGAAAATCAAACTGGCAAGAAACTTAAACGGTTAAGATCTGATAGAGGTGGAGAATATGAGTCTAACCCATTTAAGTACTACTGTCAAGACAATGGCATAGTACATGAAGAGACTCCACCATATACACCTCAATCTAATGGTATTGCTAAACGTAAAAATAGAACCCAAACTGATATGATCAATAGTCTACTTATAAGTTCTAGATTGACTAATTATATGTGGGGTGAAGCTTTGAATACGGCTTGCCATATTCTGAATAGAGTTCCTCCTAAGAATAATCAAGCAAGTCCGTTTGAGATTTCTGATTATCAAATCTGAAATTTCTGGCATAGAGGTGAACTCAATTGTTGAGTTACGTGATGCAACATTTTTTGAGGATGTGTTTCCCATAAAAACTGGACTCCCTAAGGAATCTAACACTATATCTGACTCTATTCCAACTCAAGTGGAAGAGATGACAAATGTGGGGGTTGATTCAGTTGGTTCCTTATCCAATGATGAGGAAGAACCAAGGAGGAGAAAGCGGGCTTGAATTACCAAGGATTATGGAAGTGACTTCGTTACTTTCAATATCGAGGGTGATCCTAATACCTTCAAAGAAGCTATGGCATCTTCGGATGCTAAGCAATGGAAGGATGCCGTTAAAAGTGAAATTGATTCTATTGTCTCAAATGGGATATGAGAATTAGTTGACCTTCCTCCTGGTTGTAATACAATAGGGTGTAAGTGGGTTTTCAAGAGGAAAATGAAACCAGGTGGTACTGTCGATAAGTTTAAGGCTAGACTGGTTGCTAAAGGGTTTAAGCAAATGGAAGGAATAGACTATTTCGATACCTATTCCCCTGTTGCTAGAATGACTACAATTCGTATGCTTATAGCATTGGCTTCTATATATGATCTTCCTCTCCATCAGATGGATGTTAAGACTGCCTTTCTTTATGGCGATCTTGAGGAAGAAATTTATATGGATCAACCTGAAGGATTTGTAGCTTCTAGTAAGGAGAAAAAGGTTTGCAAACTGGTTAAGTCTCTTTATGGACTTAAACAAGCCCCAAAGCAATGGCATGAGAAATTTGATCAAATTGTCTTATCCCATGGTTTTGTTTCGAATGAATTTGATAAATGTGTCTATAGAAAAATAAAGGGTGATAATAGTATTGTCTTATGCCTATATGTTGATGATATTCTTTTATTTGGGAATAATATGAGGATAATTTATGAGACCAAGTCTTTCTTGAAAAGTAAGTTCGAGATGAAGGATATGGGGGTTGCTGACGTGATTCTTGGACTTAAGCTGACTCGTTCAGCTCAAGGCATTTCAGTCTCATTATACTGAAAGTATTATTGAGAAGTTTGGTAGTAATGGTAGAATCATTAGTACTCCATTTGATACTTCTGTAGCACTTACTAAGAATGAGACTGGTGTACCTGTGGCTCAATTGAAGTATTCTCAGATTATTAGGAGCTTGATGTATCTTGCCAATTGTATGAGACCGGATATTTCCTACTCTGTAACAAGATTGGCTAGATACACTAAGTGTCCGAATAGAGCTCATTGGGAAGCTCTAAACCGAGTACTTAGGTACTTGAAGGGAACTGTTTCCCTTGGGCTGCATTACAAGAGATATCCTACTGTTCTTGAAGTATATAGTGATGCTAGCTGGATTGCCACTAACTCTGGGAGTTATGGCTGTACAGGGTATGTTTTCACCTAGGCAGTGCTGCAGTCGCCTGGAGGTCTACAAAACAAACTCTGTTGTCTAGGTCTACTTTTGAGGCCGAATTAGTTGCCCTTGACACTACTGGATTGGAAGCTGAATGGCTACAAGGACTGATGTCCGAGTCACCCATGATCAGCAAGCCTATGCCTCTAATTTCGGTACATTGTGACAACACTGCCACAATTGCGAAAATTAAAAGTGTCAAGTACAACTGCAAAACAAGGAGACATATCCAAATTAGATTAAAATCTATAAGGGATCTTGTGTCTCAGAAGGTAATAGCTGTTGATTATGTTAGTACTAAAGATAACACAGCTGACCCTTTAACCAAAGGACTTGAATTAGTTCTTGTCCAAAAATCCAGGTTGGGGATGGGACTGAACCCTATATAATTCATACGCAGTAGCAACCCAACCTATCTGAGTGGAGATCCCACAAAGAAGGTTCAATGTGGTAATAACAAGCTGTGGGGTGAATTGGAACACCTAAAATAGATTGACATGTTACATGTCTGAGTCTGTCCCCTGGTAAACCTGGAAAGGTGTTCGTGACTACAAGTATAGTAAGAGCTTTAAGCTTTGAATGGGATCAAGTCTTTATGACGAGATGTTAGCAGTACATCTTTAGAGATGCCCAACTAAGTGAGTATTATTGTTGGCCGCAATTAGAGGAAAATGGTTATTCCTCGAAAGCACTCATGACAGAGGATCGGGACGTATGGCTTATACGCGTCAAGTTATAATGATAGAGGCTGCTGTCATAGCCTTTTGTCGTGTTGTTACCAACGGATGCCATCACATTCAAGAATCAGGTTCAAGACACCCGTTCACCTAGATTCTGTGGGGGCATAAGTTGACTGACTAGGTAGGGGTTCAAGCTGGTAGGCACCATCTATCGAAAGAATGACAATGGATAATCGTTACCCGTCTTATCACCACGGATTTGTGGGGGATTATTGAAAATTTGACATTTGGTCAACTTTGGGTGGGTCCCATTTGAGTTTGACCATGGTCAATGTTGATATACATTGTATGATGTAGCATGAGGAAATTATGTGTTTTGGTGAAAGCCAAATTATGGAGTTAATCCATGGTTCTAAGACTTCAAAGATGGGCATTTAAGTGCTTTAATTTTTAAAGATGAAATGGGTTGGTTGGTATCCCACATGGGATAGGAAAGCCAAACTTCCCATTTGTTTGGGAATATAAAAGGCTTTTTGTCCTAACCCACATGGAATAGGAATGGGAAGTTGGAGTGCCATAAATTACAAGGCACTTCATAGTCTCATGTTCAAGTTACATGTGAGGTGGACTTGAACCTTTCTCCACACGCTCGCTCGGCTCAGCCGGGCCGGGCACGGGCTTTTGGGCGTTTGGGAGTTTGGGCGAATGGTTCGGTTCGTGGGCGTATCTTTTTAGTAAAAATTCATTTGAAGTTTCCTTTTTGCTAACGGAAACAGTTAGTCTCGTCAGTTTCTTAACTGGACTCTAACTGTGCAGTTGCTTTTCCTTCAAGAATAAGCTACTGTAATTCGGGTAGGTTTTAGAGTCCTTCTCAAAACCTTAAACCGAATTCATACTGGTATAAAATAACAGCCCCGGTTTCAGATTTACGAACGCAAAAATACCTTCTGATTTTTGCAACTCGAAATCTGTCTTCTCCATACACGGTTTTTGTGATTGATCTGAGCGGGCGATTTAGGCGAAGTGGGACAGCAGGCGCAAGTGCATCTGTACCTGTTCGTGCGAGATTTCTTGGTACGTTTGCTGAGATCGTTTTATCCTCGGAGGATTTTGCCGTAACTCTTTGTCGCACCAGTAAGGGGGTAATAAATTCTCTTAGGATAGTCTTCATACAGGCGACTCGATCTGATAAGTATTTTGACTCCCTTTGTTTTCATGTTTGCCGTTTTCCTGGTACGCGTTCTGTTGCTATTTCTGTTATGCTTTTGGCTATAATCTGAATTGCTATTGAAATTCGTGATTGCCCCTTTAATTGATTAAATCTGTTTAATCTGAACTAGTCGAATATTTTATTCCAACAGTAACTCTCTCTCTCTCCCTCCTTTTCTCAAACACACTGCAAGTTGGAGAAGTGAATGACTATCATTTCACAAATTTAGAACACAAAAAACACATACATGATCACAAACAACAACAAATAGTTAATGAACATATGATACTATCTTCCTGATTCTTATATCTCCTTATTATTAGCATGTAAATATTTCCTAGTATATTCTCTATAATTTAGATCTATCTTGTAATCAATATAGTTTGTTGGAACATTTCTATTTCATTAGTGCTAAAACTCAAATCCAGAATAAGTTAGAGAGGAGATGGAGGCGGAAACGTTTTACCTGTTGAATCCATCTTGATGTTCCTTAGAGAGAACGAAGAAGAAGAATGTAGGGAATGGAGTACTTCTAAATGATGAGTGCCTTCTCTTGATCTTCCAAAGACTAATGAAGAGAATATAGAATTTGTGTGTGTCTTAAGGGTTGATGGAAGACCCTTTATATACAAGACTAAGAGGCACTTCATTTAGGGACTACACCCTTTCACTTAAGTAGTACGTAATTACCATTTTCCCCATAAAAATAGGTAATATTACACTTCAGGAATTCTACGCATTATTTAATCCTCCACTCTTTATATTAACATTATAAATATGATTTTATGGAATTAAATAATAACATGTTATGCAATCCATGTTCTAACAATCTCCCACTTAGGTTGCATAACTATGTTTTTCCTTAAATCATAAGTATAATACAAATGACAACCCTTATGTGCACTTTATTGTCATCCATAACAATTCTGTCCATTATTTATACAAGTATAGGACTAAAGGAGCATTCGTTGTAATTGATTCGCAACTAAACTCACAATAATCACATATACATATCCAACTAAATGACATAGATCAAAATGTAGATGTGTAGCATGGACAATGATGAATATATACATATTCTTCCAACTAGTTCTATTTAACCAAATAAGATCAAAACTTTAAATAATTGAACAATTAATGAAAGTACAACATAAACTCTCACTATATTAAATGTTATCAAAAGTTGTTACACCCATATGAGCAATATCCTCGTGAAACGCTAAAGGTGATAACGCTTTAGTAAACGGATCCGCTAGCATGAAATTTGTTCCTATAAGTTGTATTTCTATTTGTTCATTTTGTACTCTTTCTCTTACAACAAGAAACTTAATATCTATATGCTTAGACTTTGATGATGTAACGCCCATCCTTAATCTCGTTAAATATTTGACTTATTTGTTAAAATTTTGACTTGCTTGTTAAATTCTTGGCTAGCATATTTATATGCTATTTTATTTGAGTTAATTATTTAACTGCGTTAGAAAGTTAAGGTGGTTAAATGTCAAAGTTGGAAGTTTAGGGGCCTTTTTGTCAAAGTTAGAACTTGAGGGGCCAAATTGCAATTCTTGGAAAGTTTCAAGTATATCTTGTTTTGGTTTGCTGGAGGAAGTATTTCTTCCCCAATTCTCTGTACGTCTCCTTCTGTTCTAAAGCCAAGGTTAGGATTCTTCCTATTCTCGACTCCTCGAGCTTAATTATTTCTCTGTTCGTGATTCTGGTCCCGGATAAATATTCGTGGCGCTGAATAGAGCGTTCCAGGCCGATCAGAAATTAATTTGGGTCAACTTGATTTTTGACTAGGTAAGTTATTGACTCCCCCTTACTTGTAATAACATGCATATATGTTATTCCCGCTACTTGTTCTTGTTAAAATTGTGTTTTGAGCAATTTTTGTGCTACTTGTAAATTTGGGACGAAGGGAGTATTAAAAGACTCTGTAGAAAGATGAGGATACATGAACTTGAATTGGAGCATACTTTTATATGCTCTGAGTAATATTTGTGTGTAGGAAAATTACTCCTATTTGTGAGACGGTAAAATAGTAACTTGATTTAAATATTATTAAAAAAATCGTACCATTATTTGTGGTACGGGGAAATGAATGGAAGTATCCATAGATGGGTATATTAGTATAAAATAAAATTGTACTTATACTTTTGGGGACGGTGAAATATTGAAATGGAATAAAAGGAAATTGTCCTATTATTTATGGGACGGTAAAAGAAATGAATTGGGCTTGAAATAGGAGTTCTAAACTTGTTAGTATACTCTTGAGAATGTTAGGAGTGTTAGTTAAATGTTACTCCTACGTGTGGGACGGAGAATTAATGAAACTTGAATTCAGGGGAAAAGGGCCAAAATTTGTACCGCACGGTCGTGCGCCTTTATTTGGCCCGGTCGTGCCAAATATCACCTTTAGGCAAATTTCCTCGACAGTGTTAGCACGGTCGTGCGCCTTTTATGGGCACGGTCGTGCCGAAATTGAGTTTTGGGTGAAAAGCTCTCGACCTTGATAGCACGGTCGTGCCAAATTGTAGAGCACGGTCGTGTCAGGGCTGAGCACGGTCATGTGCCTTTATTGGGCACGGTCGTGCCGAAAATGAATTTTGTGTGAAAATCCATCGGCAGTGTTAGCACGGTCGTGCCAATTTCTAGAGCACGGTCGTGCCAAGTGAAAATTCTGATTTGCTTTCTTGAATTGTTTCCTCCATAACTTTCTATAGGAGAGTCGAAATCAAGATCCGAAAGAAGCTGAATAACCTAGTCTCAGAGGGCTATTCAAAGAATAAATTAATGAGGTTTTAAAGTGATTGTCTAGAGAACTTAGATAGGTGTTTTAAGACATTGAACTTGAGTATAAGAGTATGAATGCTCTTATGTGTCTGGAAATCAACGTCTTGTGTACCTTAGGGGTATAAAACAATGTTTTGAACGTGAACATCCTAAGAATAGGATTGAGAATTGGTAAGAGTAAAGTGTATAACTCTTATACATGATTGAATGTCCAAAGATTGGCATTATTACTTGAATATAAGATAATAAAATCTTGTACATGACTTGAATATCCAAATAATTGGATTAATATTTGAATATAAGATTAATAAATCTTGTATATGCCTTGACACCAATATATGGGTAAGGTGTAAACTCGAAAGTGCTCAGAACAAGCCTTAACGTGAATAAGAAATATTCTTGACTTGTATGTGCAATCATCGCACATAGTTGCTTGATAACAATGTGACTTCTTGATTACTTGAAGCTTGTTTCCCGTTGAGCTAGTCCACGAATCTTGGATTAGTCTCCCCTCTCGTAGCTAAAGTTTGTGTACCAAAAGGACACCAACTAATGTCTTGAGCTTGAATATCCTAGGAATAGGATCGTGAACTTGATTGGGAGATGTATAGCTCATCTTCTTAATTAAAACGTGAATATAAGATAAATAAATCTTGTACTTGTCTTAAATAACCAAAGAGTTGGATTGATAACTTAAGTATAAGTTAATTAACTCTTGTACATGTTTAACCATCCAAGAAAATGGATTGAGAACTTGGATACAAGATAATAAAATCTTGTAAAAGTCTTGACTGTCTTGATTGTCTTGAAAGTCTTGAATGTCTTGAAACCATTACATGAATATGGTAATAACTTGAAAGAGTCTTGATGTGTATATGCAAATCTTACATATATTTACTTGATATAATGTGGCTTCTTGATTGATTGGTACATGGTATGAATAACCAAAGAATTGGGTTATGGAACTGGATAGAGAATGATTAACTCTACTACATACTTGAACTTGATACGTGTGTATTGTAAGTGTTATGAACAAACACTAAAGTACTAGTGATTGGTTTTAATCGTGTATATACTCAATGAAGTATATAAAGCATAAAGAATAATTACAGAACACAATATGTGTTAGAAAATGTATTCGATTATTAACGATACATATACGTGAAGTGTGACTGTGTCTAGGTACAATGTGACCTATTCTACTACGTGTTTAGAATCTAAGGTATTGGGCTCTACTTGATAGTAAGGGTATAGTGATAGACACTTTAATGTGTTAAACGTGATATGAATATGTACGTGCAAACTTGGCATGTGACTAAATGATATACCCTACTACTTGACTGAAGTCTGTTATAAATGGGCTCTTACTTGGATTGATCGTGTTACATGGACAATTATGTGCCATAGTTAAACTTGATTGGTATTCGCAATAATTGAGTACGTGTACTTATATTCTCGTGAGCACATGATACATAGTTACATGGTGCATATTCTCGTGAGCACATGATACATAGTTACATGGTGCATATTCTCGTGAGCACATGATACATGATTACATGGTGCATAAAGAGTAGTCCACTAATAAGGGACTGAGTTCTGTTCTGTAGTTCAAGTAAACATCTACTTGTGCATTCTTGGTGAGTCCAGCTGGTTCTCCTTGCTTGTTCGAAAATATATAGGTTCACGCTTGTCGCGAGAGCTGGGGTTTAAGTGACAATCGGGTCCCTATGTATTTCCGCCCGACCCCTTACTACCGGCCATAGTAAGGGCATAGCATCCTTGGTTGGAGCAATAAGCCTGACCTAAGTGAATGCTAATTCCCGTCTTGTTCACCACGTGGATTTTGTATCTTGTGGATGACACTGGTTACCAGGTCTTCTTATATACTGCACAGCAGTTCTTGCTCCTGTTCTTGGTTGTCCTCAGCTAGAAAAGCATCGACAACAAATGGTATTCTTGGGAGAAATAAGGAAGGATTCAGGTACAATGCGTGATAGGCCTATGTGCATCTTGTGAGGTGGTCTAGCCTCTCGCACTACTTGACTACTTGTTACCTGATCATTTCTCGAGCTTGATTACTTGTTGAGTTGGCTCAGCCTCTCCTATACTTGTTACTTGATGATACTTGATATATGTTTAGTTGAGTATCTACTTGTATTGCATGATAACATGACATATAATTGCATGTTAATAGCTTACTGAGATTTATCTCACCCTTTATTTGTTTAATTGTTTCCCCCCCCAGGAAAGCAGGGGATAGTACGCAGTGAGGCTCGCCTTAGCTGGGAACTTACTCAGCAGGATATTCTTGTTCGAAGTTAGTGTCCTTTTATATTTTGGTAAGGACGATCTTGTATGAGTTAATAAACTCTGGGCTTGTATTGGGGTAGTATTTGTTGTCCCTAGACAGTTCTTGATGCCAGCTTATTTGCTAGGAATGTCTTCCGCTGTATATAACCTTGTTTAGTTTTAATTTTCTTGGTCTAGAACTCGTGTGAGCTATCTTAGCTCCCTACTCTTGAGTATACATATCATGTCAGTTTTGTTTTTAACAGGTATTGTTCCTGTTTCCTGTTAGTTTCTTGTTTCTTGTTAGTTACGCGCACCAGGTTTGAGGTTCTATTAGGGAATCCCGGGATTTGGTCGTGTCAGATGAACTCTTGTTGTTGTTAGAGTACAAGACTGTCGCCCGATTGTCACAATATATCTTAAGTGGTCTTTCGACAATATTGACAATTCGCAGTCCCTCAGTAAATTTACGCAGCCATATAGCTTGATTGGATGCCTCGAAACAAGCAATAAACTCAGCTTCCATGGTAGAGGAAGTTACGAGTGTCTGTTTGGCACTTCTCCAAGAAATTGCTCCACCAGCTAATGTGAAGACATAACCACACGTTGACTTACGACTGTCTTGCCATCTAGCAAAATCGGAATCGGAATACCCAACGATCTCAAGATGACCCGATTTTGAATATGTAAGCATGTAGTCCTTAGTGTTTTGTAGATATCTCATCACTCTTTTGGCTGCAACCCAATGTTCTCTCACCGGATTGCTTTGGTATCGACCAAGCATCCCAACAATAAATACAAGGTCTGGACGAGTACAGACTTGTGCATACATTAAGCTTCCTACTGCTGATGCATATGGGATATTTTCTATAAACTTGGATTCTATATTATTTTTAGGACATTGTTTGAGACTAAACTTGTCTCCCTTAGAAACAGGGTTGTCATGTGGCTTACAATTTTGCATGCTAAACCTTTGTAATACCTTTTCAATATAGGCCTTTTGTGATTATCCTAAAATACCTCGTGAACGATCACAGTGAATTTGAATTCCTAATACAAAAGATGCCTCACCAAGATCTTTCATTTCAAATTTGTTTGAAAGAAATTTCTCAGTTTTCTTAAGAAGGTTTATATCATTACTAGCTAGCAAAATATCATCCACATATAAGAACAAAAATATAAATTTACTCCCACTGAACTTATGGTATACACAATCTTCACCAAGTTTCGTTTCAAAACTAAATGAAATAATAACTTGATTGAATTTTAAATACCATTGACGAGAAGCTTGCTTGAGACCATAAATGGATTTCTTAAGTTTACAAACTAATTGATTAGTTTGATCTAAATCAGTCACCATTTCTGGTTTCTTCATATAGATAGTTTCCTCAATGTCTCTATTAAGGAAAACTGCCTTTACATCCATTTGATGAAGCTCAAGATCATAATGTGCTACAAGTGCCTTAATGATCCTAAAAGAGTTTTTAGATGATACCGGAGAAAATGTTTCTTTGTAATCAATACCTTCTTTTTTGAGTAAATCCTTGAGCAACAAGACGAGCCTTATATCTTTCTACATTACCTTGTGAATCCTTTTTTGTCTTAAAGACCTATTTACACCCAATAGGTTTCACATCTTTAGGTAATGGAACAAGATCCCAAACGTCATTGTCTTTCATGGATTTTAACTCTTCATTTATGACATTGATCCACTTATGAGAATTAGGACTATTAATGGATTCATGGAATGTGAGCGGCTCATCTCCCACTAAACCTAAGTGTTCCTCATTCTCGGCAAGATACACTTCATAATCATCCAGAATTGCATTCCTTCTTACTCTATTGGATCTCTTTAAGGGCATCAGTTCTTCTTGATTTTGAGGTTGTTGAATTTCATCCTCATTATCAACATTTTCATATTGTTCAATATTTATAGGGGAGTCGTTGTTTTGAATTGTATGTTCCTCTTGAATTTTAGGTATAAATACTTGATTTCCAATGGGAACTATGGGAAGAGGTATAGAAAAGGGTACCTCTTCTTCTACAAATTCAAAATTATTCGTAATTTTCCCTCTAAATTCAACTTCCTCAAAGAATCTAGCATTTCCCGTTTCAAAAAAGGTTCTAGTTTTCGGGTTGTAAAATTAATATCCCCTATATCCCTCGGCATACCCTACAAAATAGCTACTAACAGTCTTAGCATCCAGTTTGCCTTCATTAGGCCTATAAGGCCTTGCTTCTGCTAGACAACCCCATGCATGAAGATGATTTAAAGACGGTTTCTTATTCGTCTATAATTCATAAGGAGATTTATTATTAGCTTTAGAGGGAGCTCTATTGAGAATGTAAGTTGCGGTTTTTAATGCATCGCCCCATAATGAGTGTGGTAAGGAAGTACAAGAGATCATACTTCTTACCATATCCTTAAGGGTTCTATTACGTCTCTCAGCTACACCATTCATGCTAGGCGTGCCCGGCATAGTGTAGTGAGGGACAATCCCACACTCCTCAAGATAGCGAGCAAAAGGACCGGACGTTGACCACCCGAACCATCATTCCGACCGTAGTATTCACCACCACGATCGGACCTAATATTCTTAATAGTCTTTCCAAGTTGATTTTAAACTTCCGCTGCAGAAGAAGAGATGGATTCCTGGATGGACCAGAAAATTGACAAGTTTGATGGAAAGAACAGTTTTAGTGTATGGCAGGTCAAGATGAGAGCTATGTTGCGAAGACAAAGCCTGTGGGCTCCAGTGGCTGCTGCAATCAGGGATCATAAAGATCCGACAGGCAAGGCAGAAGCAGTTCCCACAGCTGAAAATTCGAAGAAGGCCGCATACATGTTAGAATTGGATGAGAAGGCTCATTTAATGATTATCATGTGTCTTGATGATGACATCCTAACGGATGTAGCGAATCAGGAAACAGCAGGAGCCTTGTGGCTGATGTTAGAGAAGTTGTACCTGACGAAGTCTCTAACCAACAAGCTATACATGAAGAGGAAATTATTTACTTTCCATATGTCTGAAGGTAAGCCTATAAAGGATCACCTAGATCAATTTTTTTCTTTATTACTTGAATTGCGTAATATAGAGGTTAAAATTGATGATGAAGATGATGCTCTAATTCTGTTGGTGTCTCTACCGATTTCTTATGAGTCATATGTTGATTCATGTATAAATAAGGAAACAATTACTCTGGAGCAAGTAAAGTTTGGTCTGAAGACTAGAGAACTGCGCCAAAAGGCGAGTGGTGCTAGTACAGAATCTCAATCATCAGGTTTGGCTGTAGAAAGCATCAGGGGGCATGATAGAAAGAACAGAGGTTTTAGACGGGGTCCGAGACCTGGAGATATCTGTAGTTATTGCAAGAAGAAGGGGCACTGAAAATCTGACTGTCCCAAGAAAAAGAGAGAGCGGCAGGGAAAATCTGAGTCGACTGTTGTGGCTGCAAGCAGTGACAATCTGGATGAGGATTGTGATTATGTCCTAGTAACTTAAGAAGAAGCGTGCAAGGAAGTTGCATATGTTCTAGATTCGGGTGCTTCTTATCACATGTGTTCGCGCAAGGAGCAGTTTACAACATACGAGCAGAAGGATGGAGGCCGTATTTATATGGCTAATGGATCTGTCTGCGAGGTTGTTGGTATGGGCTCCGTAAAGGTGAGAACTTCAGGTGATAAATTTCTCACATTGAATAAGGTGAGACATGTTCCACAAGTAGCAAAGAATTTGATATCGCTTAATCGGTTGGACAAGAAAGGATACAGTTTCAAAGGTGAAGGTGGAGTTTTTGATGTCTGCAATGGTTCAGATGTGATTCTGAAGGGCGAGATAAAATGTTCCTTGTATATCCTCCAAGGTTCTGAGATGGGTGAGGGTGTTGACAAGAAGGTGGAGCAGCGTTTTACTCTAGGCAGGAGTGAACTGGGCAAGCCACAGTTACAAGATCAACACACACCTGTTGTATATGTCATGGTTGGTAAGATCGAATGTCGGCTGGATGAGTCACATTTGAATGACTGTTAATTTCCCATTGGAGCGATTCTGAGTGCCCGTAGGTGCACGTCTGGGTGTCTAGTGGCATACATGCATGCAAAATAGCTGATTGTCCAGAGGACAAAGTTGTTTGTCTGGTAAGGCAAATTCTGAGTGTCTTAAAGATACATTTGAGGCTAGCGCAAAATCTGGTTGTCTAGAGGACAATCTAGTGTCTTTGACGAAAGACAGACCGAGGCAACGGTGTAGAAATCTGTTCTGGTACGAGGGATGTGGCTCAATGTAGAGTCTATGTCAATGTTTCGTACATCTGAATTATTAGGGGAGATTCAAAGTTAAGGTGGAGATTGTTGAGTTAATGCCTTTGAAGTTGGGACACTAGCTTAAAAGGATTATACAACAGAAAGTTCATAATTCCGGGACAGAAGGAGTTGAGCTATGGCCACAAGCTAGGGCCATGAAAGCTGGTAGCTAGCGGACGTTATGGCATTGGCTTTAAGCAGCTGCCATATTGCCATTCACGCTAAGTTTTGTTTATAGAATATGGGCCGTTGGGCAATTTTAAGCCTAGACTTCTTGGTTGGTTATGACTCTTGTTTGGCTTATAGTTGCCAAGTAAAACAAGGATCTTAGTACCAGGAAAGTAGGGAAGGACTTGAGGAATCATTAGGGAATAAGAGTTAGGACTTTAAGTATACGTGTATATACTCCCTCTCTCGAAAAGATAGTCTTATTTTGACTTTTATGGTCAATAAAAATGAACTTTGACCAACCATTAGTGACAATTTAATCATTCTAGTGAAATTCTAAAAATTTGTAATTGATAAATCATTAGGTGATTTATTAATAACAATTTTTAAAATTTCATTGTGATCATTAAATTGACACCAATGTTTTGTCAAAGTTTATTTTTGTTGACTTAAAAAGTCAAAATGAGACTTCTTTTTGGGACAGAGGGGGTATTAAGTATGTATACTCTCTTTTGTCCTAATTTAATTAGGTAACTTAGTTGCTTAGAAAGTAAGATAGAGATCAATAATTCTAGATCTAGAGTTTGCACAGTCAAGAATTTTGTGATCAAAATTCGTGCAAAGTAGATTAGTGTGGTCATCTTCTGTAATTGTTTCTCCGCCATATTAATAATATATGTCTCCCTTTGCCCATGGACGTAACCAATTGGTTGTTGGTGAACCACGTAAAATCTGTGTTCTTATTTGTTGATTTGAGTTCATTATTTTTGTCATCTCCACTATCTGATTTACTAACACGCACATATATATATTCCCATTGTCGTGTGTTTGATTTTTTTCAAAAAAAAAATTATACTCTCTCCGTCTCAGAGTAAGAGCCTTACATTGGTTGTACACGCTTACTAATGAAACATTAAAAGATGGGTAAACATTGTAAGTGAATTGAGGATATTAATAATAGAAAATAGGTAAACATTGTAAGTGTGTTGAAGATATTACTTTCCGAGTAAACAGTCAAAATGACCCGCGTACTATACAAAAACCATCAATTTGACCTTCGTACTATTTAAACTACCAATTTGACCCATGTACTATTGCAAAATCAACCAGATCAACCTATATTGTTAATGAATGTTAGTGAACGTTATCAAATGTTAGTATTTTAACATACATTACAATCAGACTTTTCAAAATGACCCCATAACCTAACAAATTCATTACTTGCTTAATTGATAGCTTATTTAACTTCTTCTCCACATCCCACCTATCACCACCACCCATCAATCTCACGCCACTACCTCCTGCCACCACCAGACAATCACCACACACCACCACAAACCACCATCTTCACACGGTCATCACCACCTTGGCCTAAATTCACCCAAGATTTCAAAAGCCCAAAAAAAATCAAAAGATAAAAAAATCATTAACATCTTCGATGGGTTTCAACCAAATCCTCATCCAATTTCAAGTTCCACCCATTTAATTCCTTCCACACACAGCCATAAATAAAAATCAAAATGATGATCACAAAATCAAACCTTTAAACCCATCTAAATCCCTAAACATGCACTCATTCTTTGACTTTTCCATACATGGATCCAGATCTGAATGGAGATGGGTGGGAGTCTGATTATGAAGGTGAAGGCGGGGCTAAGGTTGCGTTCCGAAAAGGTAGGTTGAAGATGGTAAAGACGTATTGCAGATGATCGGCGATTGTTCAAGGCGGGGCTAAGGTTACGGGGGCGGCAGTGGAATCGAAATTGGGGCAGCGATTGTTCTTTGGGGATTTCCTCATCCGATCTCGATTCTTGACGAAAATATCAACGAGGGAGGTGAGGAATCCGGTCTCGTCGACAAGGGAACCGCCGAGTTTAGGGGATTGCAGATGACCGGCGACAAATTGAGAAAATCTTTGATGAACCCTTTACCTTCTTCCATCGGAATGGCATGATTAATTATATTTTGATTCCCAATCAATTAATCAAGAAACTGACAAAAGATGATATTGGATCACTGATTCAAGTATATGGAGGAGGTGAATCGACTAGGGGTGGATTTGATGATTCTTTGAAACTCTATCCTCTTCTACTTTCCTTATTTGCTTGCATCTGTGTATAATTAGGGGATTAATTATTTTAGCCATTTTAATTTGAGGAAATATTTTTACAAGTTTCAATATTATGCATGTTAATTCCCTCAACTTTCAAATCTGTAATTTTTCAACTTTTGGGCCATTTTGTAAATTTTGATTATAATATTTGTTAATTTACTAACGATTGTGGACATCCATTAACTTTATTAACAATTTAGGTTGATTTGGTTGGTTTTACAATAGTACGCATGTCAAATTGGTAGTTTAAATAGTACGGTGGTCAAATTGATGGTATATGTATAGTACGCGGGTCATTTTGGTCGTTTACTCATTACTTTCCAAAACACTATTCATAGTGCAAGTAGTCAAAAAGTAAGTCAGTAAGTGTGGTTTTTTTTTTTTTTTTTTTTTTTTTTTTTTTTTTTTGTCATTTGTCATTTGATTTGTCATTTGAGAAAAAACTTTCGTACGTATCAAAATAAAAAATAGAACTCGTACTGAGTAAGTAAGTACTTGTCTTCAGATATGAGGGTAACCAAGTTAATGTATCGGTGTATCCTATCATTAACGCCCATGTGGATCTTGATGCATAAAAAAGAAAGCTTGACTTTAAAGGGAAGGGAGGTTAGATTTAAACGGTGAATAAATTTGTTATGTAATGAAATTCACTCACGCACCAAGTGCAATTGTTATGTTTTCATTATCATTAAGCTTTCACATTTATAATGTCAATATGGAGTAGATGAAAGATGATGTGTTGCAAACTTTAATTCAATAACAATTCTTTTGGAGTGACGTATTTAATGATGTCTTTGGCTAATTCACCATTACACCACTAATTAAGAACACACGTGATGAAAATAGTTGTTTATTTGAAGGACAAAAAACCTTTTAATTTAAGCTTCACAAGTCACTTTTAGTGTGATTATAAGTTGAATGTATATATATAATTCTCATTGCTGCACTTACATTATGTTTTGTAGCTTATTACCTCCCCCCCCTCCCTAATAATGTGATCTGTTAGTCTTCCTTAATGAAATCCAACAAATATAAATACACAGTCTAAACATATCTCTCTGTCCCAGAAAGTTAATCTTATTTTGACTTTTAATAGTTAACAGAAATGAAATTTGACCAAATATTGATATCGGTCTAACCATTCTAGTGAAATTCGAAAAATTGTAATTGACAAATCATTAAAAATTGTTGTGGAATAGACCCTCCAACACCCAAGCAAATCGCAAGAAATCACCGCACCACAAACAAGCACAAGAAATAAATAACCAAAGCAAAAGACAGAAGAACACAAGAAATTGTTTACCCAGTTCGTCAATATGTTTGACTAAGCCTGGGGGTACTACCAAGCCTGGATCTTGCACTATAATATGTAAATCCGGAGTTACAATGAGTATGGGGGCGGAACATTGCTTAAATACACAACCTAGAAAGAGTCCTAAACATAAGAGAAATCCCGAAAATACTGCTATTCCCGAATTCACTGCGCGTGGACCAGGCGCCCGCCTGGTAGCCCTCAAGCGCCCGCCTGAATTCTTTTCCTGGAGACGCAAAGCTACTGCCTATACCAGGCGCCCTCTCGCTTGCTCCGCCAGATTTTCTTCTCTTTGTTTCCTTAAGATCTCTATTCCAACAATCTCTCACCTAGAGATCAACCGCGTATACAAGCCCCGTATCCGTCTTCAACTCATCCTTAGTGCCATAGTGCTCACCTTGATCATGGTAGTGCCTTCCCCCTCTCCTATTCTCGAAGACCCGTTGAAGCTATACCCAGCTTCAACTTCACCTTGCTTGAGAAACCTAGAGCCTTTGCCGATCTATAGTCTCTGTTAGATCTGCGCAGCGAAATATCCGGTCCTGGAGTATTTGGTTCATCTTCAGTGACCCCTTGACCTTGGTCATCATGAACAGTCCCGCTCCCACCCGAGCTGGAATATCCATGCAAATTTCATTCGCATCACAGTATTCCTCAAACTCCCTGATCTCATACTCCCCACCATTATCAATGAAGGTCATGTAATTTGACGCACCACCTAGAGAAGTTACCGGAGCCGGTCCCCACAAATCCGTGTGAACCAATTCCAACTTTGCTTCCCTCAAAGCCCTACCTGTCCTCGAGAAATTACTCCTCGCCTGTTTGACAAACACACAATCTTCGCAGATCCCCACGTCGACTGTCTTCAAACCCGGTAGTCTTCCCTTTGAGCAAAGTACCCGTACCCCCTTCTCACCCATGTGACCCAATCGACAGTGCCACAAATACGTATCACCCTTGGCTGACGCCACCGCGATACTATCCTTGGTGTTGTTCGTCAAATACAATCTTCCTTCCTTATTACCCCGAGCGATCTCAGAATCCTCCTTGGTAATAACCCAGTTCCTGCAGCTAAAAGTTACCGTGTAACCTTCTTCACCCAGCTGCCCAACTGATAACAAGTTCTTTTTCAAACCCGGAATGTGTCTGACCCTGTGTAGATGTAAGACCTTCCCGTCCGATGCTCCTATTCTGACATCCCCCTTCCCCTTGATTTCCAAAGGCTCGCCATCCGCCAGATAGACATTTCCGAAATCACCGGAAGTGTAAATTTCCATCTCCTCTGCACGCCCGCATGAGTGGAATGATGCCCCCGAATCCAGCACCCATGATTATAGCGCACTACTAACGCTCAGAATCAGTACATCTTCACCCTCAGTTATCACATTCACCGATTTATCCCCTCGCATGGGACAATCCCTCATGTAGTGTCCTAACTCCTTACAATGATAGCACTCAACTGATCCCTTGGCTACCCTTGGTGCATTCTTGTTCTCCCTAGGCCTGTACTCACCACCTCGTACGTTTTCCCTTGATTCGGTTCTCCCCTTGTTGCTATTACCCGGCTTTCCCTTGCTAGTTATAGCTAAAGTCGATTCCGAAGTAGATGGTGTCCCCAACTTCTTCATACGATTTTCCTCGCCTAAAAGAAAGTCCTTAACATCATCATAATTCAATTTATTCTTACCTGCTGAAGCATTTAATGCCGTCACCATTCCGCTCCAACTTCCTGGTAAGGATGCTAGCAATTGATAAGCATGAACCTCATCCCCAAACGTAATATCCAACGCCGCCAATGAGTCTATAACATCCATAAACTCATTGATGTGTTTAGCTATGGATTCTCCCTCTTGCATCTTGAGATTACCCATCTTGCGTATCAAATCAACCTTATTTGCAACAGATGGAGTTTCAAATCTCTCAGTAAGATAATCCAAAAGCTCCTTGGTGGTTTTCGCCTTCTTGGTAGTCTTCGCGATCCACTTTGACAAAGTAGATCGAACCACCCCTAGGGCCTTCCGATCCTTAAGATCCCAATCTTCCTGTTTTTCGCTTTCTGGCTTGACTCCTGTTAAGGTCTTATAGAGATCTTTGTTGTACAAGAGATCCTCTATTTGCATCTTCCAAAACCCATAGTCAGACCCATCGAATTTCTCCACCGCTTGTTTATCCTTGCCCATTCTTGATTGCTTGATAAACCCGAATTGCCCGATAAACCCTGATCGTTTAACCGGAGCTCTTGATACTAGTTGTTGTGGAATAAACCCTCCAACACCCAAGCAAATCGCAAGAAATCACCGCACCACAAACAAGCACAAGAAATAAATAACCAAAGCAAAAAACAGAAAAACACAAGAAATTGTTTACCCAGTTCGTCAATATGTTTGACTACGTCTGAGGGCACTACCAAGCTAGGATCTTGCACTATAATATGTAAATCTGGAGTTACAATGAGTATGAGGGCGAAACATTGCTTAAATACACAACCTAGAAAGAGTCCTAAACCTAAACATAAGAGAAATCCCGAAAATACTGCTATTCCCGAATTCACTGCGCGTGGACCAGGCGCCCGCCTGGTAGCCCTCAAGTGCCCGCCTGAATTCTTTTCCTGAAGACGCAAAGCTACTGCCTATACCAGGCTCCTGCTCGCTTGCTCCGCCAGATTTTCTTCTCTTTGTTTCCTTAAGATCTCTATTCCAACAATTATCCGCTAACTTAACTACATTTCTATCTACTTTACTAATAATAAAACTATTACATCAATCTAAGCAAACAAATGTCCGAAATGATTGAATCTAATGAGAGGTCTTGACGAGTTGAATCTTGAATGTAGTCCCGAGCTTGTGTCAAGTCGGTAAGGATGATGATGTCAGTATGATTGTTATGGACTGCCCATTCAAGTCCTTTCAAGATAGCTAGACATTCTGCCTAGATGCAAGAGTTTGCTTTCCATGATATACTTCCAGCAGCAATTCTGCTAGTTTCAGGGTCCCAAAGCTCCATACTTAAACCAGCCCATTTTGCATTTTGTTTCCAAGATCCATCATCCGTGAAAAGGACTCTGGCCGTGCGTGAGTGAGTGAGTTTGTTGAAGTATATACTCCCCCCTCCCCATTTGAAATTGCAAAATTTGCTATTTGGTTGTCCCATATAAATTGCTAAATTCAAAAATGAAAAGTTTTTACTCACTTGCATACTCACATCAACTAACCCACTAACTTTTCCCTACCTCACTTCTCTCTCCTACCAGCTATCTACACTCACAACACATCATTTTTTTTTTTTTACTTTTTTTCTTAAATTTTGTGCAAAGACGGTTTGTGAAATTTCAAATGGGACGGAGGGAGTATAAGGTTACTTATCATGTCACTAAATATAACATGAGGAAGGTAGTTTGTTTGTCCACATCATGGTGGTCATTATCCACAACAAAATATAGGGGGTCTTTTGCAATTTTTGTATAGAATGTAGAACTAGATGTAAACATCCAAAGAACCCTAAATAACAGACTGAAAATTGACAGAATCCATACCAATCATAATAAAGAAATCGCAACATTTTCTTCCCATCCTCACTCCGTGCCAACCGGAGATCTCTTCCCAATTCAGCCAATTTTCCGTTCTCTTTATAAGTTTTCCCTATACCAACCAAACAGGACCTATTTTTTTCTTTGGAAAGAGGAATTTAAAGAGAGATAATTTATACGTTTTGAGTGGATGAATCTTATGCAGTTAGCACAGTAATTTGTTTAATTAATTCATCTTTCTTCCTCGTGATCACCCACCTCTTGAATCCTACACCACTTTCTCACACTAGAACGCTCCTCACACTCCTTTTCTAGGGTTCACATTTATTTAATCTACCTCAAAGCTTTGTTTTTTCGAAATTATTTAACTACCCGGATCGTGGATTGGAATCTTTAAGCTGAAATTCGAATTTCTGAGGCTTTTGTTGTTCAATCTGTGTTGGGTGAATTCTGAAATTATTGCTTTCTTGAAGTTTTTTTGGGCGTGTTTGGGAATGAGGCAACGGCGATGAGGTTTGAAGGAGGGAAATGGAGGTTAGATCTGAGAGTGTGGTGCCGCCGGTGAGGTGTGAGAAGCTGCCCGGCGGGCAGGTGATTCAACGGACGAGATTGCGGATTTGGTTCATTAGGGTTTGTACAAGCATTTTGATATGGACGTGTTTGGTTCAGCTTGTCACTGTTGGTGAGCTATGGCATCCTAGATTGTTAAACGGGTTCTCAAATCGGTTAAATGGGTCGGCACCTGTGTCATTCCGGGTTGAAGAAAATGTTCAACCACCACCTCCTCTTCTTCCTGCAAGTGAGTTTTTGTTGTCCCCCTCTTTTAATGGTTAGCTATATTGATTTTGACTTGTATTTTCCGATTAATTGTTAATAGCTCATAAAGTTGCATGTTGGTTCAAATTTGGAATACTGAAAAGTGGGAATCAGTTATACCCAATGTTACCTAATTCATCTCATTGCATACTCTTTTTCTGTAAAATTTTTTATGCTAGTTGTGAGTTCCATGAGACAAATGCTTCACAAAATAGGAAATACACGGGATTTAAAGAGGAAGTATCTATATTCAAAAATATTGGTAGTTGAGTATGTGTTGTGAGTATGAAAAGTGAGGTAGAGAATAGTAAGTGGATAGTTGTTGTGAATATGACAAAGTGAGTCCCACCGAATAAAAAAGTATAATAAAATTTCCATTTTGGGTAATGGGACTTATCAATAGGACTCCTAAAAAGGAAATTTGTGCCCCTTATTATGGACTGCCGGACGGAGAGAGTATATGTTTATATTTTGGAAAATGAAAGACTCATGCTTAACCAAAGAGTAAAGTGAATTTACGTGCCTTGATTTATGCCTTAGGCTTAGATTCTAACTAGAATATGGAGCTTAAGTGTTCCTGCATTGCCTCTATTGCTCAAGATGCATGATGGCAACAATCTTGTTTGAGATTCTAAGTCAAACTCATGTCTAACTGTGAGTTTTAAAGACATCGTCTTTTTGGAAGTTCTTTGGCTTATAAAGCAAACGGTTCTAAGTGCCCAAAGACCACCTAAAAGGTACCAACTCTCATCAGCACTCTTGAGGTGGATCTATTATATTATGTGTGAGTAAGCATTTGTCTCATGAAACTCACAACTAGCATAATTTTTTTTACGGAGTTGATTGAATGGTGGATTCCATGAAACAGTTTCTGGAATTGGTTCTCGAATTACTTCAAAATTTGTTTGAATCACTAGGTCAGCAACATTGCTTATTTATTGCCAAACATCAGAAAATATTTTACTTTATGACTGAGGAGGTGGTTATTCACCTTAAGAGAGCTGGTTAAAAAAGTTATATATTGGCATGTTGGTTAAAAAAAAAAAGTTATATATATTGATTATGCAATTGTAATTAAAAATTTGTTTGAATCACTAGGTCAGCAATGTAGGGTCAATATATATAACTTTTTTTTTAACCAACATGCCAAGATCCGATAATAAACTGGCGAGTGTGTATGACCCTACATTGTACGGGAATGGAACTACATATTTGCAATTATAGCTTATTTAGTTATTACAGATGTCATGAGTCACTCCTTAGTCTGATTGAAGTTAGTAGGCATGTTTTTGATCATTTTTAATTCTTCTTAGAGATTCCTTATGTTAATGTAGGGAACTACACAAGTAATGGCTTTCTCCAAATCTCTTGCAATGGCGGATTGAATCAAATGCGTGCTGCGGTATGTAATTTTTCTTTTGCTTTTCTCAGATTGTTCATTATCTCATCACTATATTTATTTACTCTGTCAAATGGCATTTCCAGATCTGTGACATGGTGACAGTTGCTCGGTATTTGAATCTTACGTTGGTTGTTCCAGAGCTTGATAAGAAATCCTTCTGGGCTGATCCTAGGTAACTTTGTTGATTTAAAGTAGGTTCCAATTTGTCGTTCTTGTTCTTTTAATGTAGAAATTGAATTTAGTTGACATTTCGCTGCAGCAATTTTGAGGACATCTTTGATTTGAGACATTTCATTGATTCACTAAGAGACGAAATCCGAATTGTTAGAAGGCTGCCAAAGAAGTTTAATAGGAAATATGGATTCCAGCCACTCGAGATGCCTCCGGTTAGCTGGTCGAGTGAACGCTACTACCTTGAACAGGTCAGTATCACAATTTTTAAGTAATTCCCTAAACAAGTACGCTATATTCTTGACCGCCACTCTATTCGAACTATCATGATATCATTAACATTCAATGTATGGTGATTTGACATTTGGCACTTGATAATTTGTATTTAGCCATCTCAAATGTCGTGTTTGTGCCATGTCTAATAGATACAGACTAACAGTTGTGCCTTGCTTCTTTGAATCAGGGCTCTATGAACTGAGCTAAATAACTGTGTTTACAATCTTTTGTTTCTCTCTCTTTATATCTGTTTCATCTTGCGGCCCTTAGTTCAGCAGCTTGTGTTGGTTATTTGATTCAGACATGTTCCAGGGCGATTAGAAGGAGCCAAAAAAAAAGCTACTAGAACTTGGTATGGAGAAGCAAGTGAATTTTGATTCGAGTTTCTTAACAAACTGATTATAGCTGTAAGGTCTGCCCTTCTGTTTCTGTCATTCGAAACCAGTGTATTACAGAATATAGCATCCAGATGGATAATATATACTCCCTCCGTCCCATAACAAACTTTTTATTTGCTTTTAGGAACTAAAATTAAGGAAGGATTATGGAAAAGTAGGTGGTTTGAGACTTTGAGTAGGAAGGAGAGAGAAAGTGGGGGTAGGGAATAGTAAGTGGATAGTTGTTGTGAGGGGGAAGGAGAGAGAAAGTGGAGTATGTATTTTCATTTTTGAGAAAATGGTACTTTCCAATGGGACCCCCAAAATGGCAAAATGAGAAGTTTGTTATGGGACGGAGGGAGTATTTTGGAAGGAAATAGATTTTAATATTCATTTTACTTGTTTTTTAATTCCACTCCTAACCCCTGAGGTTTGGCCAAATTCCATGGCCTCCTCGAGGTTTTAATATATATTTGTATCCATTATTTTATTTACCATCGTGTAGCGTTAATTATCACCACAGTAATGTGTAGAAGCAGAAAACTCAAAATCTAAGGGCACACTGGTATTTACCAAACCTTACAATCGGGAGATTGGATAGGGGAATTAACCTCTATTGGTTCTATCTTGGCCTTTAAGGTTTTAAACAAAGATTGGTTTGCTGTTTCATTGTAGTGATAAAAATTTATCGGTGTTGTCCACTTGCCATCGATGCTTCAATTGATTCATTTGTTAGGGCCCACTCCGTACCTGATTTAACCTATGGATGATGCAAGTATATGTGAAATGCAATAACTTATTAAGGGTCCTGGTCAAGTTGCAGAACTTGCATCTGGTTTCTGCACTCAGAGTGGGGTCCAAACTCCAACGCTTCTTTCATGTCTCCTATTAGAAAGTCGTGAAACATAATCATTATAGACAAGCTATGTCGCTTATGGAAAAAAAATCTTGCAATATCGACATGCTTGTAAATGGTCAACACACCACAATACTGCTGCAGATTGAAGTCAAAATACGAACGTAATATGACCATCGGTCAGATGTAGTGACTGTACTTGGATGCCTGATATGTTTCCGAGTTAATCTTGAATAGGTAAAGAGGAAATGGAGATGTTTATTTTTCCATATCTTTCTGTTTAATGATAGAATAGGCATGGTCCATGCGCTGCAAAAGTGAGAATGGTATTTGCCCCAAGATCTTTTTGTAGTTTTGAACGATATAGACCATCCATGTTATATTGGGTTTTATTGCTTTGGCACTGAATGTAGTTTAAGATAGAGTGGTGATTTCGTTATTGGTAAATGATGTATCAGAATGATCAGGAAGTAAGCAGTTAGCTTATAGTGGGAGACTAAAATAGAGACTAGTTTTCGTCCGTGCTATTCTCTCGTACAGTTTCCATTTTCACCACCTATAATATCCATTCTACAATCTTCTCTCATTGGATGAAGGAGATGTACTGTTCTTCTGGACAGCTGAATGGTAATGAAGGAGAAATAATTGGTAAACAGACTATAAGAGACAACGTATACCTCCTTTTTCAATTATTCTCTTCTCTTGTCCAAATAATTGCACCTTCAACCGTGCAAGGTTCTTCTTTTGGAAGATGGATGCAACTAAGGTCCAACTTAATATTGGTGTTTACGAGAAAAAGTCTAATCTCACTGATCTAAATCAAAAGTAAACCTCAGATAGCCATGGAATCTTGCTTTCTCTTAATGCTCCGGGAAGTGGTCTTTCGTATTTTGACAACACCTCATATTGACCAAAATGCTGGTATATAAATCAATTTGAAAAGCCTATGACCAAATATAAATGTTTTCACATCCATGGATACCAGAAATAGGTCGTGGCTTACAGCCTTTTTGTGTGGTGCCTATATGCTTCTATGGGTTTTTTACCAAGCAAGTACTATATGTGAAATCTTACAAAGTTTGACTTCTTTTTCTATTTATTTGTTCTCCGGGTATTTTAGGACTGAGTCTTCATTAAGTTAATTTACTCTGAAACTGATATCAGGGGAAATGGGATGCAAGATTATATTAGGTACTATTATTTCTATACAAAGGTATAAGTGACCGTTTTTTTTCCCCACGATTGCTAGAGAGTGTCATATGACAGCCTCATTTCCATTATGCAGATTCTACCACTCTTTAGCAAGCATACAGTAATACACTTCAATCGGACGGATACACGTCTGGCAAACAATGGGCTCCCTCTTGATCTTCAGAAACTCAGATGCCGTGTCAATTTCCAGGCTCTGAAATTTACACCTCAGATTGAGGCTCTTGGGTACAAATTGATTCAAGTTCTTCAACGAAAAGGGCCATTTGTAGCATTGCACCTAAGATACGAGATGGACATGTTGGCTTTCTCAGGTTGTACACACGGCTGCACACATGAAGAAGCTGAAGAGCTCAAGCGATTGAGGTAATTGCATTGTGCGTAGGTGCTTGTATAAAAACTACTCCCTCTGTCCCAATTTAAGGTTCTTGCTTTCCTTTTTGGTATGTCCCAGTTTAAGGTTCTTAGTTGCTTTATTCCTTAAATGGCAAAGGATGAATAGTGTTTTGGACATCCTTGTCCTCATAAAGTTCATATATTACAAAAAAACCATCACTTATCCATCTGTTTTTCACCCACTTGCTTTATGAATGGACAATTTTATCCTCCACACGATACTATTCTTGACTCAAATTTGCTTTGGTTCCTTAATAAGCGTGTAAAGTCAATGTGTCAAACTAAGAACATTAAACTGGAACGGAGGGAGTATATAAACTCCCTCCTTCCCAATTGAAACTACACATGTTACCCTTTTGGGTGTCCCATACAAACTACACACTTCCAAAAAATGGAAAGTTTATAATACTTCTATATTTAATGGGACCTACTTCCTCACTCACAACAACTTTCCACTCACTATTCCCTACCCCACTTTCTCTCTCCTATCCCACTTTTCATACTCACAACACCCCCTTCTTAATTCTTGTGCCCAAGCCAAAGTGTGTAGTTTCAATTGGACGGAGGGAGTATATATATACACTAACATATACTCCCTCCGTCCCATAACAATGGGCACAATTTGACATTTTTGGTCAATTAGGCCAATCTTTGACCATAATTTTATGAATATCTAGATATCTCTAGACAATTCTAAAAATTGTTAATGATAGTATTTCTAATAGTGAAACAATAACAATTTTTAGAATTTCATAGAGATATTTAGATATTCATAAAATTATGGTCAAAGATTGACTCAGTTGACCAAAAAAGTCAAACTGTGCCCATTGTTATGGGACGGAGGGAGTATGTATACATACATATACATATATATACACACATATTTTTCTTTTGACTAGTTAAAAAAATGGTTATCAGTGCTGTGAATTGATCGTTGGATGTCATTGTTGTTCAGGTATGCATTCCCTTGGTGGAGAGAGAAAGAAATAGTTTCAGAAGAGAAAAGATCGCAAGGTTTGTGTCCTCTTACTCCAGAGGAGGCAGCATTAGTTCTGCAAGCTCTGGGTTTTGACCAGAACACACAGATATATATTGCATCTGGGGAGATTTATGGCAGTGAAAAGAGACTTGCAGCCTTAAGAGCTGTATTTCCACGTATTGTGAGTGATTAGTTACCTAGTCTCTCTCTCTCTCTCTCCCTCCCTCCCTCCCTCCCTCTCTCCCTCTCTCCCTCTCTTATTCGATCTGCGACTAATTCCTCATTTTACTTTTCAGGTTAAAAAGGAAACATTGCTAGATCCTGAAGAACTGAGGCAATTCCAAAATCATTCATCCCAGATGGCAGCTCTTGATTTCATGGTTTCAGTAGCTAGTAATATGTACATTCCCTCTTACGATGGCAACATGGCAAAACTTGTAGAAGGCCACCGCAGGTAAATTCAATCAAGCATCAGAAATGGTTTCTTAAATGTTTTTTTTTTTTTTAGCAAATAAAAGGTCGAGTTTGGAATAGAGTTAGAAGTTAAATACTGTACAATATACTCCCTCCGTCTCATAAAGATAGTTCCTCTTTCTTAGAAGTTGATTTGATTGAACTTTGACTAAAGATATAAGAAAGACTAATTGTCCAAATGAAATTCTAGAACTTGTTATAGATACGCCATTGAAAGTGCTACCCAATACCCATTTTTAGATTTTTTTTGATTTGGATAATTAGCCTTTCCTAAATCTTTACTCAAAGTCAATTAAATCAACCTCTAAAAAAGAGGGACTATCTTTATCAGACCGAGGGAGTAATATTTTAGGCCTTTGCACTTCTTTTCTTATCACAAAATAAAATAAAATAAAATATATCTTAGGCCTTTGTTTTCTTGAAAGGTATATGAGCCTGTGTATTTGAATCCTAAAGAAATGGTGTCATGCAGGCACCTTGGGTTCAAAAAGACAATCCAACTAGATAGAAGAACGCTTGTACAACTGCTAGATATGCACCATAACGGGACTCTATCATGGAACGAGTTCTCGGTTTCCGTGCGATTGGCACATGAGAAAAGAATGGGACAGCCGACTTTTCGCAAAGTTATTGCAGACAAGCCCAAGGAAGAAGATTACTTCTATGCAAACCCTCAAGAGTGCTTCTGCGACAATGCAAGCTGTGATGTTTTAGAAGGACCAAATAATTCAACAGAAGTTGCCCAATGAGGTAATATAGTTGATATCGTTTTGCCGGGACCCATGCACATAATATACTATATATGGTGAAGAAACCATGCATGCCACTTTGATAGGAGAAGGTTTGAAATGAATGCACCCACGCGGAATGTACGATGTAGCGATCATTGGATGAGGCATAACAAAGTTACTCCTCCGTCCCGGGGAAGATAGTTTCGCTTTGACTTTTGTGGTCAGTTCAATTGAACTTTGACCATAGTTTAATGGAAATCCAATTATCCATATGCAATTCAAAAAATTGTTGTTGTTTCACCATTAGGAATACTATCAGTAACATTTTTTTTTTTTTTTTTCTGAATTGCGTAGGGATAATTGGGTTTTCATTAAATTATGCTCAAAGTTGAGTCTAGTTGACCATGAAAGTGAATGTGGGACTATCTTTCCCGGATGGAGGTAGTATATTGGGGCTCTACTTCTTAACCGACTGGCTCTGTAAGAATTGGCAGGAAGAGAAAAAAGGAAATACGTGTAAGTTGTCTCTTGGGCATAAATATATTTTCATTCATTTGTTTATATGTTTTTCTGTTTGTTCTACGGTTGTTAAGTTATATGGTTCCACGAAGTTAAATCACAAGAATATTGCATCGTTATTTATATCATTTGGAACAAGTCCTCATATGGGGTAAAATTTTGGAGATCCCATTCTCAGATCCGTACCTGTGTCATTCACTCATACCCATGTCTGAGCATCACAGGTTACAGTTCTTTACCATGTTGTTTAAGCTTCCACGCAACGGAAGAGTGTTACTATTCACAAACACACACACGTAAGTTTTCTAAGCCCATTCCCTCGTTCACACCCTTCATAATTTCCTCCCCATTTCAGCCCATTCCCCCACCCTCTCTCGCTCCATAATTTCATCCACTTCTGCCCATTCCCTCCGTCCCTCCGTAATTTCTGGTCGTCCTTCCCGCATACTTCCCTGTCCTTACAGAATGAAAGGGTGTTTGAGTTGTTGAATTCATCAGAAAAAGGGTTGCCATCTGGAGAAACAGAGATGTGCATGTGGGAGCTGTGTGTTTGTGTCGTATTTTTTTGTGTGTGCGACTGAGACAAGAAAGGAAGAGACGGTTGTGGCAATGGGGAGAGAGAGAGAATGAGTTGTATACAAGAATGTAACGAGAGATGAAAGAAAAATAAGCATCAGCATTTGATGCCCATGAATAATGAAGCTGTATACATGAATGTAAACCTGAACAAGCTATTATAACTTACAAGTTGCTTCCACAAACATGACCAAGAAAGATTGGTCATAGAAAAGGCAAAATTTGGACTTCTGATAAGCTCTGTCGAAGGTTATCTCCGCTCTAAATTTTAGGATGGGGCGTCATGATAGTAGCCTTGTTGCTTCATTTCCAGAACAATCCGTTTTTTCTCGAGTTTGTGCAGTCCTATTTAGGCTCCCAGAAGATAATCTCACCTTGTTCTCCAACCAGACCAAGATCTCTGAGCCTCCTTTCTTGATAATATTCAAACAAGTCCAATTCTTGTTCCCTCTCTTTGAATATCTCATCAATTTGCTGCAATACCCTCTTTTCCCCAGCTCTTATCCCAACTGCTATCTCCAGCCTTGAATTCAGATTCCCTTCTTCCTTCATCTTCTCATCCTGCAATCCACCATTTTCACCCACTTATACCACGCCTTAAAACACACACACACACACACACACACACACACAGAGAGAGAGAGAGAGAGAGAGAGAGAGAGTTTACCTCTTTGAGTGTAGTAGGATAGGCGGAAAGTGCAGATTTGCACGCATTTCTAACAACTTTGCATATGAACTCTTCATTATCACGGCTAACAGGCAATTCAAGATGACCCCAAACAGCGTTTCTAAAAATGGACTCTAGGAGGAAAGCATCCGTCCCTCCAAGAGCTACCAGTCTCAAATATGGAAGCATCGATGGTGGAAGAGGCTGACCCAATGTGATATCAAAAGATTGAATCTGACGCATACCATTTGTCTCCGTAATGTCTAGCTTATCATCAAAATTCGCATCTTCCTCTGATATTTGTAGCGTTAAGGTGTATGTATTACGGTCCGGCTTTGATTCTATAAATCCATAATCCAATGCCAACTCAGCGTTACTTTTGTTCAAATCGTACTGAATCAAAACCTGTCAGAACGCATTCTCGTCAGAACAAAAACATAGTTTAAGAAAATGGTAACATACTAGTTTACCTGGTCACCAGCCTTGACTGCTACTGGGCTCCGTAAAGAAAATATTTGATCCCTGGAGAAAAGACCTGCGCCTTTAATCTCATATGCATACTCTTCTGTTGTTATGCTCGGACTGTGATTGATCTGATCAGTACATCAAATTCACGTAAACTAAATTTCCCATATATCCCTCAAATCTGTATGGTCAAAATAACGAATATCTTAAAGGGGGAAGAGCTTTTACCAAATCTGCGAGGGGGATTAAAACAAGATTTTGACCACGGAGTCGTGAAAATGCCCTTGATCTGAGTATTCCAAACGCCCACAAGAAGTCGTTTTGTGTTATGGGAGAAGGGAAAAGCTTCTTGTTAGGAATTATGATTTCTTCTTCAACTTTAAGAAATTCATTCTGCACATATTCTTTCACGCCATTTGTCGTGCCCAATAGTTGAGTTCCTGCAGAAACTCGTTTTAATCAGAGTCTTCTCAATCATAATGCTAAATGGCAATGAACACATAACTGACGAACCCATTCACGCGCATATATACATGAGTGTATATATACATACAAAGATCTTATAGTATTTCTCTAATTACTGAACATAGTATCTCCAATGTACATTCAAGCTAGAAAATTGAACTTCTAAAATTGTAAAGATTAATAGATTTTGATCTTCCAAGAAACCCAGTGACTATACAAGAAACATGAAGGGTAAGAAGGGAATTACACATACCATGAAGCTCAGACAACTCCTCTTCTGACCTGTTCTGGAAGAACATCAAAGTACACTTATCAACACCCAAAACTTCAAATGCAAAAAATATATATATAAAAAAACAATAAATTCATAGTAAATTTACAAAAAAGTACAAAAAAATCAAGCCAGACACACCAGAATATAGTAGAATCAGTGTATTCCGGAAGGATATTAAGGTAATTCCGCCATGTGGAGTCATCTTTAAGCTTTTCCCTAATCAAGAACAGAGCAACAGAGATCCAAGGCTTCAACCCACCACACACTTTCCCAATTTCTGAACCCGAAACCGTATCCGGGTTGATCCAAAATTTATTGGGTATTTCCAAAACGACTTCGTTTCGTCCGATATTTCTCTGGGCAACAAGCCCTAAACCTTCCGGAACTACACCTGGTTTGGCCGGAGAATTGGGAGAGACTAGTTTCTGATCAGATAGCCATTTCCAGAAGGTTTGAACAGCCGGCGGGGTGGTGGGGTCGAGAGAAGAGTTGACGGTGAGGGGTCGGTGGAAATGGAGGGGGGTTGTTTTGGGTTTTAGAAAGTGGAGGGATTTTGTAGAAGAAAGGAAGGGGGAAGAAGATGAAGATGATAGGGTTGGGGAGAAGAGAGTCGCCATTTTCAGACCAAAGAGTTGATTTTTTGGAGAGAAATGTGTAGATTCAACTCAAGTGTAAGTATAGATTATGGTTGGAAGATAAGGTTTTCAGCTTTCATGGCTTAACGGAATCACTATAATTGGCATACTGATCTTCACTGGCGAAGCTAAGGCTAAGCCAAGGGGGTAGACCCCCTTGAATTTTTAAACCTATCAATTTTAGTACCTTCAAAATTTTAAAAATTGACATTTCATGAATTAAAAATGATGAATTTACTCATTTTGACCCCTTAATTTTGAGAAAAAAAAATGCACTAAATTATTATTTTGACCCATTTGTATACTAAATTTGTAGTCTCAACTATAATACTTATTCCACGAACAACCTTGATCCCCTTCCAAAAAAATTTTGGCTTCGCCACTGCTGCTCTTCGGATATCTTTTCACTCCCAAAAGAAAACACCAAATATAAAGGGATTAAAATAAATTTATTGAAAAAATGAAAAAGAAAAAAAGGACCCAAATGATAACTTTGTGCATGTTTGATACTTAATGTCATTTTTTTTTGCAAAAAAAGTACCTCAAATGATCATTTTGTGCACTTAAAGTCATTAACACTAACTCCGTCCACTTTTTAACGTTAAATTGTATGTTCATGACATATGACTAAAATTATAAGGGTAAAACAGGAACATTCCATAAAAAATATTCCTACCCTTCTTCTCCAACCCGTCTTTAGCTTTTTCAACCATTGCAGCCCCTTAAATCCTCAATTCCTCTACCCAAAATCAACTCAAAACTATTTTTTTTTTAGTAATTTCTTTCCAAATGAATACCCATGTAACTAAGTAAATAAATGAACTTCCTATTTAAATCTCTCACACTCCACATAAAAAACACCCATGAACCGTCCCCTAGGGCATAGCTGGTTGGCAAAGGAGGGGGACATAAGATCTTGCTAACGCATGCAATATGGGTTCGATTCTTGGTGGGACCATTCTACTCTCTTCTGGGGTTGGACCTTGTATGTGATATTAGTTGACATGTGCTCAAACGCTGGTCATTTAGGCACATCCCGCTGTTAGAATATTAGATAATATCATTGTGAATATTAGATAATATTTGGTGTATATAGTTATATTCAACAATGATATTATCTAATATTCTAACACCCGCGATTTTACCGGTAGTAGCAATGAGAGACCGGAACTACGGGTGTGCAAAAGAAAAAACCGCAGGCAGCGAAAAACCGTACTGAACCAAAAAAACCGTACTAAAAAAACCGACTAAACCGACATACATGGTATTTATTTTTACAAAAATCGATAGTTTGGTAATGGTATGGTTTTTGACTCATATACTGAATATAAAAAACGTACCGTACCGTTCTAATTAAAGTATGTAATTTTGTATGTATATATACTCATTTCATCTTGTAAATGCATTTAAAAAGGACTGAGGTGTATGTATATATATAATCATGTCATCTTATAAATGCATTTGAAAATGGATCGAAGTTCTTTGCTTCGTATAGTTGATGATCAATTGTTAATTTTGAAAAATTAGTTTGGTCTTTTATTCTTATTATTAATCCAACTTTTCCTTGTCAATATTTTACTTTACTCTTAGTATTTTCATTGTCTATTTGAATGCCAAGTATCATTTTTATTGCCATCTTCATTTGGTGAATGTCATGTAACTAAGTTTTTCATTTAGTTAGGAAAAAACCGACCGTTGTCATACCAAACCGAAAAAACTGAAGCCTTTATGGTATTAATATCAATAAACCGAATTACTTTGAAATGGTATCGGTTTTACCCCAAAACCATACCATACCGTACCATGCACACCCCTACTATCTCCAGAATTAGTCTGGCGCAAGCAAGGAACTTGGGCATAAAAAAATCAAGAAAAAAAAACACATCCATGAATCTCCCCTACATCTCTTCCAAATTCGTAATCACCCCCATCTCCGCCATTTCCTCAACCTCCCGCCACTTCTCTCTTCCGTCTATCAACAACCTCACAACACCATTAATTTGGTTGACCAAGCCGAGATCTGATATGCGTGATCCTTAATTGTTTGCTCAAATCCCAGAAATTAAAAGAAAACAAATAAACCCGATTGCAGAAATTCATAACCATGATGAACTGATAAAAAGTATAATTTAGATAAATATGTATCAAATCATTTTGTAACAATATAGTGCTATATATAAGGTAAGTAGATATCCTAGACTATTTTGAGATCTTAGAATGATTGGTGGGGTTTTTGTATATAAACCAATGTACAACAAATATGAAAGATATGGAATAGATTTCCTTTATGGTATCAATTGGCTTGGTTTGATCCTCCGCCTCTGCTCATTCTTCCAGCCGACTTCTCCTCTCTCTCTCTCTCTCTCTCTTTATCTCTCGTCTCTTCTTCATGGTTGACAAAACTCCCTTACATCCGGCGTTCACTGTCAGCAATAACCGGAACTTCATTTCGGTTACTCTGGAACCCGAAACTGGCAAGTATGTTGGTAGTGGTGCCCTAGGCACGTTTAATAAACGTTGTAATTGTTATCATTTATTTCATATCAATAAAGAGATGTTTTGATTATTATTGTTGTTCATGTTTACTTATAATAATCCCTGTCCCTAGTACTTGTTAAGCACTAGTATAAAGGCTAAATGGTCATGGGATGATCATGTTAGATTTATGGGTACTTGTTTGGAACAAGGTACTGGACATGACCCGCTGTATGAGATTTATGTCATGGTCTATGTCGTACGTATATCTCATATTAGTTATGTCATTTGAATCCTTAGACATGAAGTTATTATAGTCTTCCACTTGATGAACATTATGTTTGACATATTCAAACGCTATCTTAACACGGTAGTTATAAAGTGTATGATTGGCATAATCGGAATCCCGTTGGGAAGAATAATAATCTAAACGGATTTGTCCCTCCACGGAGAGATGTCAAGCTTGGGCCCCTCGAAGGAATGATGTTGATGAAATGTTCGGCCGGACTCAAATGGATTGATTGGATCAATAGCATTTGAATTATCAACATATTCGGAATCGAGAAAGTATTGAACAAGACAAGTTGACTGTTTGACCATGACTTGTGTTCAATGACATCGTGGACAAAGGGATTGTGACATATTCTAAAGGAATGCGAACTTGTATCTAGTTATACTATTTGGGTAGGTATGACGGTTTGCTAGAACCTAATCATATCTTATGGGATCATGTTTGAGCCCATTGCCAACTTAGTATAATCCTAGAGGGTCACCCACAATAGAACGAATCTTAAATAAGAGGACTATATTGGAATTTAGGGTCAAAGGACCTCAAAGGAATTTCTGAATGAATTCTTGGCTTCCTGGTCAACCGAGCGGGCGCTTGGGTTGGACCAGGCGGGCGCCTGAATGAATTCTAAAAGAACTGGACCTTCTGGTCAAATAAGCGGGCGCCCGGGTTGGACCAGGCGGGCGCTCGGTCTGACGACAGAAAAATTCCTAATTCGATTAGGAAAGGTTTTTGGCACAAGTTACCTATTTGGAATAGGTCTAAATTGTGTATAAAAACCCCAATTCGGCCAGACCATCCTAACAAGTGCTTTTGTGTCTCTCAAAGAGTTTGAGAGAGATTTTATTTTGTTCTAAGATATCCTTGATTGAGGAACAAAATAATTCACAAATAAATTCCATATAGTTCTTTATTAAAATTGTGAAAGTGTGTTTCATAATTATTGGTCTAGCAACCAAGATCAAGGAGCCTCTTGATATTCGTTCGAAGTGTGGACACCGCTAGAGGGTGAATTTTATCATCTACAAAGTTCGTGATTTTGTCCGTGATAAAGCTTCAAGTTCCTCCACCAAGACCAAAGAAAACTTTGATAGTCATCAATGGTTAGTTTTATCCTTTATTCATGTTGTTGTATTTGATTTAATCATATGATCGGATCTATGGCTTTGGGTTTCTTAAAATTTTAATTGCTATATTCCGCTGCGCATGTTACTACGAAACCCAACAAAGTACTCCCTCCGTCCCATTTTAAGAGTCAAAAATTTTCTAAAAGGGCGTCCCATTTTAAGAGTAAAAATCCTAAAATGGAAAGTGGATCCTACATGTCATACTCACAACAATTATTCACTAACTATTCTCTACCACACTTTCTCTCTCCTACCCAACTATCAACACTCACAACACATCACCTTTTCCTTAATTCTTGAACCCACCCATTTTTTGACTCTTAAAATGGGACGGATGGAGTATGTAACATGGGCGGAGTTATTTCGCATACATTGCCAAGTTTTTGAGGTCATCGATCACATCATCCCACCTACGCCTGACGAAAAGGGAAAAGGTGAGGATTCTTCGGAGGCGGTTCCTAAGAAACTTTGGTCTCGATTGGATGCCTTGGTCCTTCAATGTATCTATGGCACGATTTCTCCAGATTTGTTGCAGACCATCCTTGAACCCATTCTCAACGCACATGGGAACGCTTGGAGGGGATCTTTTTGGATAACAAGCATTCACGGGAAATACAACTCGAAAAATCAGTTTTCTCAAGTCATGTTGGATAATTTTCCATCCATCTCTGATTATTTCAAGGAACTCAAAACCCTTGATGATCAGTTGGCTAATGTGGGGGCGCCAGTGTCTAACAATCGCATGGTTCTTCAAACAATTGTCGGTTTGACTGAAAGCTATGACGGTGTCGCTACAATAATTCAACAAAGTAATCCCCTCCATTCCTTTTATGAAGTCCATTCGAGATTGGTTATGGAGGAATCTCGGAAGGCGAAGCAGGCTAGTATGGCATCCATAGCATCCCAGTCGGCTCTGGTGGCGTCAAGTGGTGGTTTTGATGAAGTGAAGAATAATTCGGTTGGTAGTGGACAGCCTCACGTCAGATCTAGTGGTGGTCGTGGTCAGAATGGTAACAATAATGGTCGAAGGAATACCGGGAACAACCAAGGACATCGGCATCAGAATTTCCGTCAACAGGATGGCGGAGGTGGGCGTTCCCAGAACTGAGGCCGAGGTTCGTCACAGCCGGGTCAAAATTGCCAGTTTCAACCAGCTGGTCAATCATTGTAGCCCTATCCTCAAGGTCCTTATCCCACTTGGCCTCCAACCCAATGGGCCGTCCCTCCTTGCCCTTTTCCCACTATAGCTTAGACCCGTCCACAGTTCAACTAGAATGGCGTGTTGGGCCAGCGGCCTCCTCAGTCTTATCATTCTCTTGGGCCATCTGAGTTCTCATCTGTTAGTTCCCCTGGTTCTCATTCGTCTAATGTGCCCACCGATATGGAAACCGCCATGCATACGATGTCTTTGAACGACCACTCAATACATGGATACTGGAGCCACTTCACATATGACGGGGACCTCAGGTAATCTCTCGTCTTATTTTAATTTGAGCAATAGTCACTAATTTATAATGTTGGTGACGACACTACCATTCCAATTATTGGGTATGGACAAAGTACTTTATCTCCTCCCCACCCCCCCACTTAAACTCTCTAATGTCTTGTATGCTCCTAAATTAATCAAGAATCTCATTTCTGTTAGTCGTATTACCATAGAAAATAATGTTAGTGTTGAATTTGATCCTCTTGGTTTCTCTGTGAAGGATATTCGAACGGGGGTACCTTTCATGAGGTGTGATAGCACAGGCGACTTATATCCCATCACCACCACCTCTCCATCAACTTTTTCTGCTGTTGGCCCACGTTTAAGGCACGATCATTTAGGACATCCTGGGGCATCTTGTTGGGTATGCTTATTATAAACCACTCCTATTACCTTAATTTGATTGATCCCATAACCTTATTTTACTCCTTGTGGAATTTAGGCTATATTGTAAAAAGTACTTGTACTTCATTTAGAATAGTCTACTTTATAGTTGAATAGGCTTAGCAGATTAGGACCCTCAATTTTTTCTAAGTCTGGAGATATGAGGTAAGGCCTAAGCCTACCGCATTATGTCTACCGCATGGCCTCACTTGCCGCATAGATCTATGCCTACCGCATATATCTGTTTGCTGCATGGTTCCGACCTACCGCGTGAATCTCTACCGCATGGAACCTTGGTTAAAGAAACTCAAGTTGATTCAAACTCAACCATGGTCACAATTGTGTCCTTACCTTGGTTAGTTTTGAACGTTGCAAATTCAAATTTCAAATTTGAATACAACTGTCATCAGTACAGTTGGACCACCATGACTCTGCAACAAAAGGACAACTCAGACTGAGCTCCAATTAGAATTTAACAGCTCATTGTCCTTCAACTTGGACCCCAAGTATTTCCAACAGCTAGTTTCTCTTTCAAGGCTATAAATAGTCCTTAAGTTCTTCATTGAACTTACGCTGAGATTCTAAGAGGGAAATTGCTGTTGAAATTCTTTGTGATTGAAGATCATACTCAAGATTTCCAGAATCCTTCGAATCTTCAAGCACTCAACCTTCAAGTCTTCAACAAGTCTCCAGAAACCTTCAAGATAAAATCTCAAGCCTCATCACACAAGTTTCATCAAGCTCTAAAATCATATAGATTCCAAAGAGCTCTTGATTCTTACACACACACTCACCCCGATTGATCAATCACATAGATTGAATCATTAGGGATACACTGGTTTAAGTCTAGGATTGTTCTTCATAGAAATATGTGTTGATTCAAATACTTTATCTCTATAATCTGTACTCAAACGAATCAAATATATACCTCATTCAAAATCTAAGACTGACCATCTTGGTAAAGGACGTAGATCTTTTAACAGATCGAACCTTTCCAAATCATTGTGTCATTTACTTACTGCACTTTTCATTTCTGCAAATTTACTTTAAGTCTTGTTCATCTTGTTATTATTGTTCATATTAATCTTGTTTGTCTTTTAGTGTTTGATCTTTCAGATTTATGAACTAATGTGAATTGTGTATGTTTGTCTACCTCATTGCCTAAGCTAAAATCTGACTAACTTATCATTTACCAAAAATCTCTAAGACACAAAGTTTTGAATCTCAACCTACCCCACCTTCACCTACCGCAAACTATCTACCGCAAACTATCTACCGCATCTGCCTTCCGCATTGAACTTATCAAAAACAACTCAACTTGTTTTAACGAAAACTTCCGCTGTGCATTTTATACTTGACCGCGTGGTATTTCATATACCGCAAAATTCAAGTGTAAGCATAAAGATTGAATTTTGAAAAAGGGTTAAAATTTTAAATAGGCTATTCATCCCCCCCTCTAGCCTCTTTTCATACCCTTGTTGTGTCTCTGGGACCAACACATCTATTTTTCATTCTTTATGCAATGATAATTTAATTTCTTGTAAGACATCAAGTTTTTATGGTTTTTGTGACTCTTGTGTTCTTGGGAAACACGTTAAATTATTGTTCTTTCCATCTACATCTCATACTTTTCTTCCCTTTGATATTGTGCATAGTGATTTGTGGAATTCTCCCGTCCCTAGTACTTCGGGTCACAAATATTATATCTTGTTCTTGGATGACTTTACGAATTTTTTATGGACTTTTCCCATTAGAAAAAAATCTGAAGTTCCATTCTCATTCCTTTCTTTTAGCAAATTTATATCCACATAGTTTGAAAGGATGATCAAGTGTTTTCAATGTGACAATGGGAGGAAATCTGACAATGAGAAATTTAAATCCTTTTTCTGTGCCAATGGTCTTTGTTTTCGTCTTTCTTGTCCTCTCACACCTCACCTCAAAATGGCAAAGCCGAAAGAAAAATCCGTACTATAAATAATTTAGTACGCACTCTACTTGCTCATGCTTCAATGCCTTTTTCATTTTGGCATCATGCGTTGGCCATGGCTACGTACTTACTTAATATCATTCCTATCAAAGGTCAAATGAAAAAAATCCCCTACCTAATGCTTATATTTTCGGGATCCATCATACATACATTTACGGGTTTTTGGGTGCTTATGCTATCCCCTCACTCCCTCCACTAAAATTCACAAACTTCACCCTCGGTCTACCCCGTGTGTTTTCTTAGGATACCCACCTAATCATAGGGGATATAAATGTTACGACCTCACTACCCGTAAAATAATTATTTCTCGGCATGTTGTGTTTGATGAGAAAACTTTTCCTTTTGCTAATCTCTCTCACAGTCGAGTTCCTCCCATGTCTACTTCGGACACATCTTGTCCCCATTTCTTATATCCTCTAACAGATGGGTCAGCCCACTTGCCTTCCTCTATCCTTCCTCTTTTCTTTGCGTATCCTTGATTTTCGCCCCATTGTCCATGTTTTGATGAAATCTACTTCTTACTATAACTTGAGACCCCCAAATGCTACTCCAACTAACTCTTGAAAATTGCCATACACAGATTTAAAAGATCCTTTGTCGGATAAGATTTAGCTTTGAGAACAATACACATCAAAGCATTTGGATTGAAAACTGTTAGGATTTAGGTCCTAAACACAATTGCTTGATTGATAAAGATGAAAGCACAAAATAACAAAATAGCAAGAACGGAACAAAATTGAAAAATAGATGAACACAAGAGATTTTACGTGGTTGGCTACGTCCACGGGCGACGGAGAATCAATTCACTATAATCAAGAAGAGTACAAGGAGAATCAAGGTGAAAACCTTTCACACAATCTCACAATCTCTCACAATAGTGAATAACCTAGCTTTTCTATCAATCTCTCTCTCAAGGATCTATACCAAGTCACAAGAGTAGGTCTGGAGGCTTGTTTATATTTATACACAATATATAAACCCAACCCTATAAGAATAGGAGTCCGAAACCCGTCCGAAATATGTTTCCTATTTGAATTTGGAAACCCTGTCCCGACATCACTGTGCGGCCGCCCAGAAACCCTTGTGCGGTCGCCCAAACAGTCTGGGAGAATTCTGGTACATTTTTGGCCAAGCTGTGCGATCGCCCAACATCCTTTGGGCGGTCGCCCACTTCTACAGTCCTCCGTTTTCTTCTTTGTTGCAACACCAATTCAACCTAGTTCAAATTGAGAGTCACCCTCAACAATTCTCCGCCTTGACGATCAATTCCCGAAAAGCTAGTACATCAAGAGAACATCTCTATTTCCGTCGCCACGCCCCTAAGGGCCTCAATGACTATTAACACCAACTAAGTCCAAGAACTTCTTGAACTTAGCAATCAACTTTGTCAACATGATAACCTTCATTATAGTCATATAATCATTCTCGGTAGTAGACAATAAGGATGGCCAAAACCGGTTCCGGTTCGGAACCGCCGGTTCCGGTTCGGCAAAAGGGTGACCCTGAACCGGCCCGCGCTTACCCCGGTTCCGGTTTGGCACAATCCGGTTTGGTTCGGTTCTGGTACGGTCCCGGTCCGGTTCTCCCCTTTAAAATTATTGAAAAGCAAGGGATTTTCGGTCCGGTTCCAGTCCGGTTCGGCATATATGTGACCCTGAACCAGCCCAGATGCCTTGCGGTTCCAGTTCGTCCGGTTCCGGTTTCCTCCCCGGTTTGCTCCGGTTCTGGGCTTTTTCGGTCCGGTTCCGACCCGGTTTTTCGGTTCCGGTCCGGTTTGGCCATCCCTAGTAGACAACTCCGTGACATCCAGCAATCCAGATCTCCAAATAACCGCGGAACCAACAAGACAAAATACATACACTAATGTAGATTTTCTGTCAACAAGATTACCGCCCCAATCTGAATTATCATTCCCAACATAACCATCACTGTTCTTGCCATCCTCAATGCTCAAACCCGGTGTACCATTCAAGTATCTCATAACATACATAACACACCCAACAACATTTGAATACGGAACAAGTGACATATCATCTTTAGACTTGGGACTATCTAAAGAAGATAACCATTTCACCTGGTAAGCATCATTGATATCTATTGCAGCCACAAGAATGCCATCGACATAAACAAGATAACTCAATGTGCCATCACTACAAACCATCAAGTAAACACAACAATCATATCCACTCCTAGCATAACCATGGGTAACAATAAAAGTGTCGAACCTTTTATAAAACTGTCGAGTTGACTGCTCCAAATCATACAAGGACCTCTCTAACAGGCAAACATGATCCTTACCCTCGACAACAAACCCTTCAGGCCGGCGCATGTAGATCTCCACCTCAAGAACTAGATCTCTCATCGCCACAATGCTCAACAAGTTGTGAATAGATACGTGTCTAACAACCGGTGAAATTATATCATTGTAGTCTACCCCAAACCTTGGAGTACCATCTTTGAACTTATAGATCCACTTGTGACTGACTAACACCTTCTTTGGTGGTGATCTAACAAGTTCCCATGTCTGACTTTCAATTAGAGATACCATCTCTTCTTTAACAACGACCGACCACATAGCAGATTTATCACATGATATATCTTCATTGAAAGGAATTAATTTATGCACACTTACTGTTTTCGCAGCGGACAATGCATAAGCCACCATCTCCTCCAAACCATATCGAACTCTACCAAAAACAATGGTAGTCTCCACCTGCTTGTTGGTCTCCTCCTCTTGAACTGGAGAATCAATTGGAGTCGCTTCATCAGACACATCATTAACATCTAAGTCAAGTTCCACCAATTCTTTACCATCTCCGAATAACTCCACCTGTTTGTGTATCCGTCCTGCAGGACAAATTTTCTCACGGAGAAGTAGAGCAACATCTCTACATGTCAGGAATTTAGATGCCACCGAATCCGATGACCGGAATCCTTTCACCCCAGTAGTATCGCCCACAAAGGAACATCCTTTGACCCTTGGCACCAATTTGTTGTTCACACAAGCATACACGGGACACCCACAAATATAAAATCTTGAGTAATCTCCTAGAGAACCTGACTATATCTCCACCAGAGCCTTCATCCCAATACCAGAATTTACAGTACGATTAGCCAAGTGAGCAGTCATCCTAATCGCCTCCCCACAAAATTATGTACCTAAAAATGCTGGTGACAACAAATACCAAGCCTTTTCTGTCATTCCATTCAAGCCAATGTGACCCAATGTTATGTCTCATGATTGAGTAACCTCCGCCTCAACCACTGACCCCGTTGCAATAGACACATCATCAACAACCGTAGACCCAAGATGTTGGGTTTCCAAGCAACATGCGCAGCGGAATTAAGCATTCAAAATTTAATAGAAACCCAAAGCCCATAGATCCATTTATATGATTAAGTCAAATACAACAATATGAATACTAGAATACTAACCCTTGATGCCTTTGATTTTACAACCTTTGAATTCGATAGAGACTTGAAAACTTGATCACGATCATAGCAAGAATCACGAACTTTAAAGATGATAAGTTTCACCCTCTAGCGGTATCCACACCACGAACGAATATCAAGAACACTTGATCTTGGTTGCTAGACCAAATTATGAAACACGTTTTCATAATTAATATGAACTATATGGAATATTATTTGTGTATAATTTTGTTCTTCAATCTAGGATCTCTTAGAACAAAATAAAACACTCTCAAACTCTTTAGAGACTCACACAAACATTGGTCAAGAGTGCTGGCCGAATTTGGTCTTTTATACACAAGTAAGACCTATTCCAAATAGGAAACTTGTGTCAAAAACTGTCCAAAATTCGTTTCCTAATCAAATTAGGAATCTGCCACCCGACAGTACTGTGCGGCCGCCCAAAAGCCACTGTGCGGTCGCACAACTATCTGAAACAAACTGGTAAAAAAAATGAGCTAAGTGTGCGGCCGCCCAGTCCATACTGTGCGGTCGCCCACTTCCCCAGATTTTCAGAATTTCCAAAATTCCAATATAGTCATTTTAAAGATTCGTTCTTTTGTGTGTGACCCTCTAGGATTATACTAAGTTGGCAATGAGTTCAAACATGAAACCATAAGATATGATTAGGTTCTAGCAAACCGTCATACCTACCCAAATAGTATAACTAGATACAAGTTCGTATTCCTTTAGAACATGTCATAATCCCTTTGTCCACGATGTCATTGAACACAAGTCATGGTCAACAAGTCAACTTGTATCGTTCAATACTTTCTCGATTCCGAATATGTTGATAATCCAAATGACATTGATCCAATCAATCCATTTTAGTTTGGACAAACATTTCATCAACATCATTCCTTCGAGGGGCCCAAGCTTGACATCTCTCCGAAGAGGGACAAATCCATTTGGCTTATTATTCTTCCCTACGTGAATCCAATCATGCCAATCATACCCTTTATAACTACCGTGTTAAGGCAGCGTTTGAATATGTCAAACATAATGTTTATCAAGTGGAAGACTATAATAACTTCATGTCCAAGGATTCAAATGACATAACTAATATGAGATTTATATATGACATCGACCATGACATAAATCTCATACCGCGGGTCATGTCCAGTACCTTGTTCCAAACAAGTACCCATAAATCTAACATGATCATCCCATGATCATTTAGCCTTTATACTAGTGCTTAACAAGCTCTAGGGACGGATATTATTACAAGCAAACACGAGCCATAATAATAATCTTATTATCTCTTTATCATTATGAATAAAATGATAACTTATACAACGTTTAACAAACGTGCCTAGGGCACCAACACCAACAATCTCCCACTTGCCCTAGGCCCAATTCCCTAGGTATCCAATACCCATGGACCCAACATGACCATCATGTTTAGCTTGTGGAAGTCCCATTGTTTAGCGTGTCCGTAACGTTATCATTACTTGGTACTTTGCATATATTTACGTCTCCCTTATCAACGATTTCTCGAACGATTAAGAAAACGCCTAAGTATGTGTTTGGATTTAGGATGTGCCCTTGGTTCCATTGCTTGATTAATAGCACCACTATTATCACTAATATGGTCTATTGGATTAGCAATACTAAGAACCATCTTAAGTTCACCATGAACTTCTTAATCCAAACGACTTCCTTTGCAGCATCCAATGCAGCAATATACTTAGATTTAGTTGTAGATTTAGTGACTGTACTTTGCTTGGAACCATTCCAACTTACAGCTTCACCATTAGTTATAAAACTCGATTGCGATTTTTTTATTAATATCTACTCGTCATGCTCCAAGCATTTAGATATATCCGGCTTAGTACTTATCATGGTATGATGGATCCAATTGCCGAAGCAAATGGCATCCCATTCATTCTTCTCATGCTCATCATTTGTCTCAGGACATTTGAGTCTTTGCATAGAAAACTTCATGTAACATTAACAACCGTCCTCTCTTAGAATTTTCTTTGCGGAATCTTCTAATGACTTTGTCAATGTATGTACTTTGGCTTAATCAATTAGCTTCTTCGATCTATCTCTATAGATCTTAATACCAAGGACATATGCAGCTTCATCCATATTCTTCATTGCGAAACACTTTCTTAACCAAATCTTTACAGATTAAAGTGTGGGAATGTCGTTTCCAATGAGCAATATGTCATCCACATATTAGATAAGGAATAGCACCATGCTCCCACTAACCTTCTTGTATATACAAGATTCATCTTCGTTCTTGATCAAGCCAAGCTCCATGACTTATCAAAACGGAGATCCCAACTCCAAAAATCTTGCTTCAATTCATCCAATGAATCTTCGCAACTTTCATACCTTTTTAGAATTTTCTTGACTATCAAAACCTTTAGGTTGTATCCAATACATCCTTAAGTGATTTCCCATTGAGGAACGCTTGTTTTGACATTATTTTGTCAAATTTCATATTCCAAATATGAACATGTGACTATGAAAATTCTAATAAGTTTCTTGCTACCCATGTAAGTTTTTCTCCAAGAAAAGTCATTCATCTCCTTTGGTTTTTACACCTTAGGTTAGAATGATCAAGTTCCAAACTTGATTATTATACATGAATTGCCTTTTAGATTTTATGACTCCAAGCCATTAATCTAAATATGGAGTTGATATTGCATCTTTGATAGGTGGTAAATACTTCATTCTAGATGAACTTTACCTCAATACTTTCTATCTCAAAATATCCAATATTTCTTCTAATAGATTGTATTTTATCATGTGTGCAAGTACTTGTATATCTTGAACGGATTTTCACAACCCCTTGTGAAGACTTGTTCAACTTCCATCTTAGGGTAAAATATATATTTTCTAGGTCTCGAACCATTCGAGATACATTTTACTCCCACTGATTCTTTTAGAGATAAACCACTTATCTAGAAAAGTATCATCATAATCAACAAACCATTTGTTTCTTATGAGTAAAATTATTATCCTCAAGTTCTCTTAGGATATCCCATGAAAGGATATTTATTAGATTTAAATATGAGTGTGTCCCAGACAACTCCTTTCCAAAAGGTCTCACCATCTTAAATCTTTATGAAAGACAAACCGAGTTTTCTTTCACCATTTAACCTCTTTTGATGGAACTCAAATTAGTGTAGTTATAGCGGTTTGTAATACATAACCCCAAAATGAATAATGGAAGATCACTTTGACTTTGTCATCCAACGAACCGTATCCAATAAGGTTCTTATACTTCCACGCAGACATATCATTTAGAATGATATTCTTAGTGAAGTTAATTTGTGAAACCATTTCACAACTTTAATGATGACTGTCAAATTCTTGGTTTAATTATTCATTATCATGATCCAATCATAATTTTTGAATAGTTTTACCAAGTATAACCAAAATTCTCGTTTAGCATTTCTTCTTAATGCACCATACACATCGAAATGTATTAGGTCAATTAAGACATTAGCCTTTTAACCAATCATAGTAAAAGATGTCTTGATCCAAGTAAATAAGATTTGCATAAATCATGTGATTCCAAATCATATGACTTAAAACACCGTCCCATGGAATTTTAGATATGCATCTTTTATTTATTTGATCAAAACAATAATGCATAAAGAATTTTAATCATTTATGTTATAGCCTTTATTACTTTGTTCTTCAAGATTTAGGATATAAGATTTATTTATATGATAACACAATGAAGTAAATCATAATTTTAACCAATCATAGTAAAAGATGTCTTGATCCAAGTAAATAAGATTTGCATAAATCATGTGATTCCAAATCATATGACTTAAAACACCGTCCCATGGAATTTTAGATATGCATATTTTATTTATTTGATCAAAACAATAATGCATAAAGAATTTTAATCATTTATGTTATATAGCCTTTATTACTTTGTTCTTCAAGATTTAGGATATAAGATTTATTTATATGATAACACAATGAAGTAAATCATAATAAATAAAGCACTTTTCTTATTCCAAATAAGAAATAAATATCCTTCATTATCTTATAACAAAATAATATTTCCTACTTCATTAGTAAAGCCACTTTACAAGTGTTCTATGAATAATGTTGTAACTCTTGCATCATTACCATTCATAGATCAACCTTTACTATAAGTAGTCTTTCAATTTACTAATTATTCTGGTATCCTATACCCAATAATTAAATTTAGAAATATTAATTTATAACATAAAATTTTCAAGCGGTAGTCCCACTACCATTCCTTTTATTGATCATCCAGAATTTTGACTACAATTCTAAATGGTCAATCCAATTGCCATTTTACCAAATTGCATCAATTAGAGTTATTATTTTAACCATAATTATTTCTTTTAGGTTTGACAACTCTTGTCTTACCTTTCTTTTGGCACTTGGCCCTTTTCCTTATGAACCATGAGCTTTGGAGAACCATTCTCCAATATCTTCATCTTCGCAGTTTTTAGCATGTTAATGCAATTCGAAGAAATTCTTATTCATTCTAAACATGTTATAGTCGATTATAACTCTTAGTCAATGAATTAAGAATAAGATCCATGGCTAGCTCCAATCCAATTGGACTCCCATGTTTCTCAAGATGCTCTTTGTAGCCATTATCTTAAGCATGTGAGGTTCCACTTATTACCCTTTACTCCTTTTGCAAGAAGTGAATGCAATAATGGTTTTATACCTCTCTTGCTTAGATTGCTCTTTGAAACATGTAACTCAACTCCACGCCTATTTAATAGGCTTCCACAAGTTCCAAACTTTGTTGGAGTTTAAGAGCACATAATCGTGAGCATAAGACAACTCACATTCCTAGAATCATACTCATGATTCTTGTGATTGTCTATTCCGGCATTAGGTTCTTTAGGAATAGGCCCATCAAGAATGTACAACCCATCTTCTTGCCTTAGAACAATTCTTAGGCTCAGGATCCAATCCATGAAGTTTGTACCATTCTCTATGAAGCTCATTCTTCTAAAGGATTGATCGCAACGAAGTTAGTTGTCATCTACAACTTATGCAAAATTTCCAAAATTTTACAAGTACCAATCTCATTAAAGAGATAAATAATGTATTTTCCAAAAATACTCCCACTAAATTATATAACCTTCTTACACATCCAATGTATAATATAATTTAAATGGGGTAAGATCCAACTTTAATTTAATTTTGAGTCCACGGAGGCGGACCGCTCAAAACTAAATTAATTAGGTAGACAACCCTGTCAATCATATCTCATATGACTCTTAGATCCTTTCATGAGACTCTTTTGATATTGGGCTAAGATCCAACTTTAATTTAACTTTGAGTCCACGGAGGAGGACCGCTCAAAATCAAATTAATTAGGTAGACAATTTCTTGTCAATCATATCTCATATGATTCTTAGGGATCCAATTTCGAAAGCATGTTTAATCTCATCTTTTGCCTAAGCCCAAAACTGTTTTGACGCCTTATTAAGTCCAACCATTTTAAACGTATAAGAACCATTCAATTTAATGCACCTCGCGGAGGCGAACCCACATTAAATTAATGAACCTCATCTTGCTCATTCATGAATAAAATTAATGCACCTCGCGGAGGCGAACCCACATTAAAGTCACCCATGTATTAACAAGTGTTTTAATAATGGCATGGCAAGAGGACTTAAAACCTTTTTGAAGGTTCATCACCATATAGCATACAACACATTTATGAGCACACAAGATAAACATGTTACGCATCAAGTTTAGCCATTAAATTAATCTCCATTAATTTAAGCACAATATTTATGTGTCATTAGTTTCTCTATAATTATGAGAATGAGACCTTTTCAACTTTGGTCGTTATTTCCAAATCAAGACAATAAGAAGTGCGGTCGAACTAAGCCGTTAGGCAACCACAATCCCGTACTAATTCAAGAGACCAAGAAAGTAGTCCATGTGGCCGAAACTAAGCAATAGATGGTCTCGATAAACGTAGGTCAATTGCATTCACAATTCCACATGGATCTCCAAACTTTGAATCAAGAACTTTGTTTCTCAATTTTAGCAATTATGAACTCTTCATAATTCTAACTTCGTTTTATCTTTGAAACTTTGATTGCGATCAATTTTGGGAAACACAATCTCGATGAACGCAGATTAGCCATCCAAAACTTGAACCAATCTAGGAATCACAAGACTAAAACAAATAAGAAAATCAAACCCCAAAATCCACACACAAACCAACTACCCAAAACTCATTCCAGATCAGCAAGTCTGGACTGGTTCTGTTACTGGTTTTGTTGAATTTATTGAAAAATTCCAGATTCTGTTTTTGACCAAAATCAGACCTTCTGATCCCCTTGTGCGGCCGCCCAAAAATCCTTGTGCGGTCGCCCAAAACCGTGCGGCCGCCCAAGGCGTTTTGTGCGGTCGGCTGGTGCCATCAGAATGTGCAGAATTTTCAAAGTTCGAAAATTTTGTCTCAAAATCGTTTTTCCCCGATTATTAAAACTTTGATCCAATCAAAAATTAATAATCAACAATTCTGAATCCACCATAATTTATTTATTGCGATTGAATCGTGCGATTAAAGTTGCAAAACAATAAACCACATAAAATCACATAACACATAAACATCATATAATCCAATATTCATATCATGTTAGGCACATAAACAATTTATATACACACAACATGATCTAGTATTGAAATAATCAACATGAACGGGGCTCTGATACCACTGTTGGGTTTCCAAGCAACATGCGCAGCGGAATTAAACATTCAAAATTTAATAGAAACCCAAAGCCCATAGATCCATTCATATGATTAAGTCAAATACAACAACTTGAATACTAGAATACTAACCCTTGATGCCTTTGATTTTGCAACCTTTGAATTCGATAGAGACTTGAATACTTGATCACGATCATAGCAAGAATCACGAACTTTGAAGATGATAAGTTTCACCCTCTAGCGGTATCCACACCACGAACGAATATCAAGAACACTTGATCTTGGTTGCTAGACCAAATTATGAAACACGTTTTCATAATTAATATGAACTATATGGAATATTATTTGTGTATAATTTTGTTCTTCAATCTAGGATCTCTTAGAACAAAATAAAACACTCTCAAACTCTTTGGAGACTCACACAAACATTGGTCAAGAGTGCTGGCCGAATTTGGTCTTTTATACACAAGTAAGACCTATTCCAAATAGGAAACTTGTGTCAAAAACTGTCCAAAATTCGTTTCCTAATCAAATTAGGAATCTGCCACCCGACAGTACTGTGCGGCCGCCCAAAAGCCACTGTGCGGTCGCACAACTATCTGAAACAAACTGGTAAAAAAAATGAGCTAAGTGTGCGGCCGCCCAGTCCATACTGTGCGGTCGCCCACTTCCCCAGATTTTCAGAATTTCCAAAATTCCAATATAGTCCTTTTAAAGATTCGTTCTTTTGTGTGTGACCCTCTAGGATTATACTAAGTTGGCAATGGGTTCAAACATGAAACCATAAGATATGATTAGGTTCTAGCAAACCGTCATACCTACCCAAATAGTATAACTAGATACAAGTTCGTATTCCTTTAGAACATGTCATAATCCCTTTGTCCACGATGTCATTGAACACAAGTCATGGTCAACAAGTCAACTTGTATCGTTCAATACTTTCTCGATTCCGAATATGTTGATAATCCAAATGACATTGATCCAATCAATCCATTTGAGTTTGGCCAAACATTTCATCAACATCATTCCTTCGAGGGGCCCAAGCTTGACATCTCTCCGAAGAGGGACAAATCCATTTGGCTTATTATTCTTCCCTACGTGAATCCAATCATGCCAATCATATCCTTTATAACTACCGTGTTAAGACAGCGTTTGAATATGTCAAACATAATGTTCATCAAGTGGAAGACTATAATAACTTCATGTCCAAGGATTCAAATGACATAACTAATATGAGATTTATATATGACATCGACCATGACATAAATCTCATACCGCGGGTTATGTCCAGTACCTTGTTCCAAACAAGTACCCATAAATCTAACATGATCATCCCATGATCATTTAGCCTTTATACTAGTGCTTAACAAGCTCTAGGGACGGAGATTATTATAAGAAAACACGAGCCATAATAATAATCTTATTATCTCTTTATCATTATGAATAAAATGATAACTTATACAACGTTTAACAAACGTGCCTAGGGCACCAACACCAACACAAGAAGCTTGTACAATGTCCCCACATTTTTTCCCTTCAATACCACCAAGTCACCTTTAATAGCCGATAGCTCGCCATTCGCAATGGATAAACTATACCCAAGGCTATCCAAAGTGCCTAGAGAAATCAGGTTCTTCTTCAGTTCAGGAACATACCTGACATTCTGCAATTTCCGCACTACTCCATCGAACATCTTAACCTTAATAGCCCCAATACCAACAACCTTGCATGCAATATTATTCCCCAACAAAACTACTCCACCAGCAGCCTTATATGAACAAAACTATACCCGGTTGGGACTAATATGATAAGAACAACCTGAATCCAAAATCCAACTATCACGAATTTCGGTACCCGAATCACAAGCAGTATGTGCATCACAGTCACTGTCATCACTAGTGTCTTCAAACACCACTCCAGCTTCACCCTTTTTCAACCTTCTAATGTGTCCCTTCTCCTTGCAACCATGACATATCACATTCTTTTGCCATTCACTTGAACCGGATTGACCCTTCCTTGACTTTCTGCCGCTTCTAGCTACTAACCCATCACTTTGAGATTCAGCACTTGTTGAGGTCAAGTGCGTCTCAATGACTTCCCGTTGTAGTAGAGCGTTCTTGATCTCTTCCATAGAGATCTCACCCTTGCCATACAACACTGTCTCTCTAAAGTGCATGTATTCCGGAGGTAGAGAACAAAGCAATTTTACCGCCAATTGCTCATCATCAATCACGACATCGACATTCTTCAAGTCCATAACCAAACCATCAAACTCATCAAGATGATTTTTCAAAGACTCACCTGTTTTGAGCTTGCACTCCTCGAGTTTCTTCATCAGTAGCAACCTGTTACTAATGCTCTTGGTCATGTACAATTTCTCAAGCCTAAGCCAAAGCTCTGCCGCAGTCTTCTCACTCATAAGCTCCCTCAATACCTCATCTTTGAGACTCAAGTGTAAGCGAGATAAAGCTTTCTCGTCCATATCATCAAATTGTTCATCCGTCAAGCTTGCCGGTTTCCTTGCCTTCCTAAGCAAAGCCTTGACACAATTTTTACCCACCAAGATTGCTCGCATCTCCACTTGCCATAAACCGAAACTGACCTTGAAGGTCGAATTTCTCAATTTCGTACTTCACTGCCATAGTTACCTATAAGCAATACAAGATCCACAAACCGGAGCTCTGATACCAATTGTTAGGATTTAGGTCCCAAACACAATTGCTTGATTGATAAAGATGAAAACACAAAATAACAAAATATCAAGAACGGAACAAAATTGAAAAATAGATGAACACAAGAGATTTTATGTGGTTCACCAACTTGGCTACGTCCACGGGCGACGAAGAATCAATTCACTATAATCAAGAAGAGTACAAGGAGAATCAAGGTGAAAACCTTTCACACAATCTCACAATCTCTCACAATAGTGAATAACCTAGCTTTTCTATCAATCTCTCTCTCAAGGATCTATACCAAGTCACAAGAATAGGTCTGGAGGCTTGTTTATATTTATACACAAGATTTAAACCCAACCCTAGAAGAATAGGAGTCCAAAACCCGTCCAAAATATGTTTCCTATTTGAATTTGGAAACCCTGTCCCGACATCAATGTGCGGCCGCCCAGAAACCCTTGTGCGGTCGCCCAAATAGTCTGGGAGAATTCTGGTACATTTTTGGCCAAGCTGTGCGATCGCCCAACATCCTTTGGGCGGTCGCCCACTTCTACAGTCCTCCGTTTTCTTCTTTGTTGCAAGACCAATTCAACCTAGTTCAAATTGAGAGTCACCCTCAACAAAAACAAAATTGCAGATCATAATACAAGCCTTTCAAAACTTGAAGTTGAGAGGAGTTTTAAATTTGTTTTGGTATTATTTTGACTCGATAATATTTCTTAAAAGTTCATGAAGGTGGTTATTTATTAATGACATTTTGATCAAAACTGAATTAAATTAAGTGGATCATCAAAAATTTATCCTTTTGCAAAAGAAAGATAGTTTGTCCCCAAAAGAGCGGTTCAGTGGTAAAGCCAAGCCTCACCCTCGGTGAGCGCTAGAGTTTGATCCCTCTCCTTGCCTTCTTCTTGCGTGGACATCGTAAAAAAATAATAATAAAAAATTGTCCAACTTGTCTCACCTCAACCGAATTTTAGTATAGTTCTTTTTATTTTTCAAAAAAAGTTAATCTCATCTACTTTTGGTGGTCAACTGTATTAAATTATAAATTTTATATAAATTTAACAGTGCTCATTAAATAACTAATTTTTTTATTGATATTATTCATTGTAACGTATCAATAATATTTTTCAAAATATCATGAGAATAATCAAATTTGCATAGAGTTTTAGTCAAAATCCAATTAAAGGACCACTAAAAGTAAAATGAGACTATATTTCAATACCGCGGGAGTATAATACTCTATTCGTTGTCAAAAGATTGTTATATTTTGATTTCGGTGTTTAATTTGATTATTAGTAAATTATTTACCAAAGTTTAATTAAACTAATTACCAAAACTAAAGTGAAAATATCTTTTCACAATTAAGTAACTCATCACAACTTTGTTTTTCTCACACGTGAGACGGGTTTTGTTGAGAGAGAAAATAGGTTTGCCCCGCCCCACCCAGGGGGCATACCATTTACACTCTCAATAAGACCCGTCTCACACGTGAGCCCGTCTCACACAAGTTTTTGTCTTCACCGTTTTTGTTAAAACGAAAAACGAATAATTCGCATAAATTAATTGAAAAAGTCAAACATATAACAGAAAAGTCATGAAATTATCGACACATAAATAGTTGGAGAAAATTCCTGGAGAAGCTCTTCTTAGGCATGTTGACTCCATCCAGGAGAAGCAGTTTGACAAAGCTTCTCATACAAGTTCACCTCACTCACCCTCTATAAAACCAAACCATCTCTCAAATATTATCACAAACCATCCAAACAAAAAAATCAAACACAATTCAAACCCAATACTTCTTCTTCTTCTTCTTCTTTTCCACCAAATTTTCAAACATGTTTACTGTCAAAAACATGCCTTCAACCACCCAAGTTTTATCAACATACACCACCTTTTCAGCATCAGCAATGTTGATCAGGTCTGTTGTCAATGAACTCCAAAACATGACCAACCAGCTCTTACCCAAAAAAATCCAAGAAAAGATCATGTCGAAACTCGGGGGCATAATCGGAAATGTCTCTAACCAAATGACTCTGGTCATCGACGAAAGCACGGGACTTTCTGCTAACGAGGTTTTCGAGGCAGCCCAATTGTACTTGCGCACCAAAATCACTCCCTCAGTTCATCGCCTTAAAGTCTCAAAAGCACCAAGAGATAAAAACTTGTCAATCACCATTAACAAAGATGAGAAGATAGTTGACACGTATGAAGGAATGCAGCTCGTGTGGGAGATGATTTGTACACAAAGCGATAAGTCTAGTACCGATTATGAAGGATCTTTCACTTTTGAAAAAGTTGAGCGTAAGTCTTTTGAGTTGAGTTTTGACAAGAAGTATAAAGAAAAGGTATTGAGCTTTTATCTACCTTATGTTATGGAAAGGGCGAAGTTTATTAAGGAAGAGAACAAATCTGTGAAGCTATACTCGATTGGAGCTTTCAATGGAAGTTATGACTACGAGGGGGTTTTTGGGTCGGTCAACTTTGACCACCCGTCGACATTTGAAACATTGGCTATGGATCCAAGTCTTAAGCAAGAACTTATAGATGACCTGGACAGATTTGTGAAGAGAAGGGATTACTATAGAAGGATTGGGAAGGCATGGAAACGTGGGTATTTGTTGTATGGTCCTCCTGGTACAGGTAAGTCGAGCTTAATTGCAGCCATGGCTAACTACCTTAAGTTCAACATTTATGACCTGGAGCTCACGAGTTTACAGAGCAATTCAGATCTTAGGAATCTACTAGTCTCTACTGCTAACCGTTCGATTCTAGTGATCGAGGATATTGACTGCAGCGTTGACTTGGAAAATCGAGAAGCTGGAGGGTACTCCAACCAGGGTGATAGCCAGGTCAGCTTATTACATTTTGTTTAAGAATTTTACAATTATTTTACAACTTTAATTGAAGATGCTAACAATTTTAACTGTTACAGTTTACACTTTCTGGATTGCTGAACTTCATTGATGGGTTATGGTCAAGCTGTGGGGACGAAAGGATTATCATATTTACGACTAACCATAAGGAAAAACTGGACCCCGCTTTACTGAGGCCGGGTCGTATGGACAAGCATATTCACATGTCGTTCTGTACACCGAGTGGGTTCAAGATTCTTGCTTCTAATTATCTTGGCATAACTAATCATTATCTGTTCATTGAGATTGAAAAGCTTATAAGCCAAGTGAGTGTAACACCAGCACAAGTTGCAGAGGAACTCATGTCAAGCGAAGAAGCTGATGTGGCACTTGAAGGTCTACTCAAGTTTCTCCAGAATAAGAAAGAAGAGTGCGATAAACTTGAAGTTGAAGCTAAAAACGGCGTTGATGAGAAGGGAAATGGGAGTGAGATAGTAAGTGATAATGGTGGTGAGGGGACGGAAAAGGGAAATAAGCGGAAGGCTGGAAAGGGGAAAAGCCACGGACAGAAGAAAAGAATGACCAAGGGAAGGAGATGAAGGATTTGGAATTTACGATTATGTTGTACTACCCTAATAAGCATAGTGTTTGCTTAAGTTGTTGTATTATTGTATTATCTCCGTAATTTTTCAAAATAAACAGATCTAGTTTGAATATGTATGAATTCCAACGCTCGGCAAGATTCTGGTATACAAAGGAAGCCCTTCATAAAGAGGATCCTTATTAAAAGCTAAGCATGAACAGAAATCTTTCTACAAGCAACTTATAATCAAATTCTACAACCATAATAAAGAAATTGATTTATCATAGTCAAGATTAATGGGAAAATCCACACCCAGCATATTTATCCACAAAGACATAACAAGACATTAACATAAATCTCCATTCTCATTAGCAGAATTCATATAAAAATTAACTAAATTTATCTCAAAAATTAATCAAAACATGTCAAAGTTTCACAATTTCCTTCCTAATTAGCTAAGAATGAATCTTCAAAACTTTCCCCAGATTCCAAAAATCAAGATACTCACTTTGATTCTATCCGATCGCCTGAATCCGCAGATTCCTTTGCTCCCTCTCCCTCCTGCCCTTTCTCCACACCAACATCAGCTTTCTCTTCGGCTTTCGACTTCTCCATCTCATACATGGCTTCCTTCTCAGCCGCCTTCTCGGCCGTCAAAATTGGTCCATAGTGATCAGGGTGTGCCTCCATACATTCCTTCAATGAAGTTGTAACTTTATAACATCTGTCAACAATGTCCTCCTTGTTCTCCTCAGCTTCAAAAACACACTTTTCCCATTCAATAAAGGCATCTTTGCACCCGCCGGCCTTCATGAACAAGCAAAACCCACATTCTCCCTCCTCCTCCTCTTTTTCTTCTTCTCCTCCTTGATCTTGTCGGGATTCCGGATCTTGCTGGGTTTCTTGAACCGGGTTTCCGGGTTCTTGGGAATTGGGCTGTTCTGGAGAATTTGATTCTTGGGTTTTGGGAATTTCTGATGAAGGAGATGATGGAATTGAATTTTGGGTAGAATTGGGTTGTTCTGGGGATTTTGATTCTTGGGTTTTGGGAGTTTCTGATGAAGTAGAAATTGGAATTGAAGTTTCGGTAGGGATTGGGTCTGGAGATGATGAAGGTGTTGACAAGATAGCACCCATTGCTGATTTCTTAAACCTTTGCAACTAAAATAAAACCGTTGCTCTTTCTCTCTCCTTAAAATTTCTTTGATTGAAGATATATATTTTTATTTTATTTGCAGTTTACTTCGATCGATATATATAAGCTGAGGTGAACTTGCAGAACACTAAAACCCATTCCGAGAAGTATTGGGTGAAATCTAAAAAAAAAAAAAAAAACAGCAGAAGAAAAGATTCTCAATAAAATTGTTGGATTAATTAACCACCCTCTCCGTCTTCTCCTCTCCTCTATCTATTTCTATCAAATAAATAATTTAATTAATGGATTTTTCATAAAGCTAATTTTGTGATAGCTAAGAATGAGGCTCGATTGCGGCTGTGGACATACGAAAGGGCTGAGGTAGACATGTCCAAACGGTTCCGGTTCCCAAATGGCCGGAACCGTATTCGAACCATCTTAATCCGGTTACCGGTTCTCGGTTCTATCCGCCGGTTTCGGTTCCGACGGTTCCACCGGTTCCATCTCACCATCTAATAACTATGTAATACTCCCTCCGTCCCAAAATATTTGTAGTTTAAAATGTAATACTCCCGCCATTTCAAAATACTTGTAGTATAAGGAGTTGAAGTTTGTCCCAAAATATTTGTAGATTTGCTATTATCTATACATTTTTGACATTGTTTATCAAATATACTCTTATTTATGATAGTGTTGTCATTGTAAAAGTATTAAATTGTCTTGATACTGGAAATGTTCCAAGAGTAATATAGTCCATTACATATGTATTAATTTTTTTTCTTAATTTGTGTGAAAATCCTAGAACTACAAGTATTTTGGGACGGAGGGAGTTTGTATATCAGTATATAAATTAGCTAGCAGCCAACCTACCATAATGATCAAACATCTTTAAAGTCCTCTGATGCAGAGAACCGTTCTGTTCCCGGTTCTCGGTTCCGGCTCTCGGTTCCCGGTTCCGCCGGTTCCGCCGGTTCCTCAGTTCTGAATATGTTGGATTCGTATTCGAACCGTTTCAATCCGGTTCTCGGTTCCGTTCGGTTCCCGGTTCCGGCGGTTCCCGGTTCTCGCCGGTTCCCGGTTCCGGTTCTACCCGCCGGTTCCGTCGGTTCCCGGTTCTATTTGGACATGTCTAGGCTGAGGTACCTGCCGTGGCTTCTGAACGAGTCGGGTTCGGCTGATCGGGACCCAATATGACCCGAAAGCAAATAACCCGTGGCTGATACGGCCTGACCCGAATATATTTAAAGTCTTATTGTTTAGCTTAAATTTGTTTTTAAGCATAATGATGAATGTTATACAGAGAATAGTCCAAAATCATTAAAATCAGGATAATGATATGTATAGTGAAAACTCATAGCGAAACTCTGTAATCCGTTGGATTGTAATAAATCTTTGTGGACCCCACTGCTAAAAACTCATCCAACGGATTAGAGTCTTTCACTATGAGTTTTCCCTTTGAGTTTTCACTACGTGTATCATTGTCCTTAAAATCACACTTACAAACACAACTACACAAAGTACAATTTATTTTTTTTAAAATATATTTTATTTATATTTAAGATGGGCAGATGTAGTAGGGCTTGCAAACCGGACGGTACACAACTTGGTTTTGGAAGATATGAGGGAAATATCTAACAATTGAAGGGTCCTAACGTACCTAGAAAGAGAGGCGCTGAACCAACTGTCAATTTGGGCATACTTTCAACGCTCGAACTCTTCCTGGAGTGATATCCTTCTTCCACGGACGGCGAAGACGCCCTTTGTTGATGAAATCTTCAACTTGAGAAGACCCGAAGCTGCTGTTGCGGCCGGTGCTCGTTTGCGCGCGCGTGAACAGAGACGTTAATCTGGTCGCATAGGTGTCCAAGTTCAATCCCATTTGGACTCAGCGACACCTTTTTTAGTACTCCTTGAGCCCTCATTGTTTTCGTGCATTAAGCTCAGGAATACATTTATTCGCTAATATGATGGTCGGGCCTACTTGGAGACTTGTGATCTCAGCAGGAAATGCGAAGGTTGCACCCGGGCTCATTTCCAGCTCTGCTCTGTCTCACCACCCCTCCTCCTTCACTGGCACAAGGATCTCCTCACAGCAACCTCCACTACGATAGAACCCGCCTGCCTCCTTTCATTCTTTAGTTCTTCCAGCAGAGACTAGCCAATAGGCCTATTCCCACCCAGGCGGGAAGTAATCTACGACAAGTTAGTTAACAGCCGGTCGCTCCACGAAAAGAATGAAAGACTAGTCACTCACTTTTGACAGCTATACGATTCCAGGACTCTTGCTATGAGCGGATGTTGAGGAAGGGGGTTCCGTAGCGGCAACCGTGACTCCATCAGCCATCCTAAGAAAATAAAGCTAAAGGCACGGCAAATGAAGATCTATTCCCGACACATCTCTACCATAGCGGCAGCTTCCAAAGTCATACTGGAGATAGACTCCTATCTATGTTAACTATCTTTGTTTTTGATCGATATTTGCGGAGTTGATCATCCCTCTCAAAAACGAAGATTTGAAGTGGTCTCGCGAGCTCCTTACAGCCTTAGGAAGGACAGGCATGGACTGCTCGTATAGAAGTTCTTCCCTCAGCAAGAAAGATCCGATCTAACATTTTTTTTTTAGCTGGCTTGGCTGGACCCTAGGGCCTTATACTACGTCAGCCCCGTAGGGCGCTTATGCCCCGACGGTGGGTCCCTTATGGGGTAGGGCCCCTTGACGAGCGCTTATCAAAGCATACTACTAAGCTAAGTGAGACAACCCCTTATACCAAATCTTTAGAGACCGTTGCCGATCGATCCCAGCCGGTGGCCAGACCCAGAAAAGGGCCAGCAGAACTGTTCCAGGTCCGGATCCGCGTCATAATCGTCTGAAGAATCGGAATTCTCTTGCTTAACTTATTAAAACAGCGTGATCCGATCCGAACCCGATCAAACTTTTAAAAAGTGCAAACTAAACTTTAATTTTTTGGATCAGCTCGTCGTCAATTTGGATCGGATTAGGTCAAATTGCCATCCCTACTTATGACTAGCACCATGTCTCAAATAGGTGGCCCTAGTGCGAGAGTCATATTGTGGCGTCCTGTACGAAAGGGTAGCGATCTGGGCGCTATCTCGGAGTGAGGCTCGGTGAAATAGTCATGTCTATGAAGATGCAGACTTCCTGCACCTGGATAGAAAGACCCTGTAAAGCTTCATTGTTTTTTGGATTGACTTTGGGCCTTATAAGCGAGCTTAGGTGGATGGTAGAGAAGGCCTCCTTCTGGGGCCCCCGAGCCATTAGTGAGATACCACTCCGGAAGAGCTAGAATTCTAACTTTGTGTCAGGACTTATTGTTGGATATTATGCCCTAGGCCCTTGAAAAAGGCCTATACGTTATATCATAGGTATGACCAACGCCGGTTCCGGTTCGCGATTTATGTGAACCGTAACCGGCCCGTGGTTACACCGGTTCCGGTTACCACAATCCGGTTCCGGTCCCCCCTTTAAAATTATTGAAAAACAAGGGATTTTTGGTACGGTTCCGGTCTGGTTCGCCATTTATGTGAACTGTAACCGGCCCGGATTGACACGCCCCAAGTCCCGGGATCCCCTAATAGAACCTCGAACCTGGTGCGCGTAACTAACAAGAAACAAGAAACTAACGGGAAACAGGAACAATACCTGTTAGAAACAAACTGACATGCTATATATACTTAAGAGTAAGGAGCTAATATAGCTCACAACGAGTTCTAGACCAAGAAAATTAAAACCAAACATGGTTACATACAGCGGAAGACATGCCTAGCACATAATCTGGCATCAAGAGATGTCTAGAGACAACAAGTACTACACAAGTCTACCCCAAACAAGCCCTGAGTTTAACAACTCATACAACATCGTCCTTACCAAAGTGTAAAAGGGCACTAGTCTCAAACAAGAACATCCTGCGGAGTACGTTCCCAGCTATGTCGAGCCTCACTGCGTACTATCCCCTGCTTTCCTGGGGGGGGGGAAACAAATAAAGGGTGAGATAAATCTCAGTAAGCTATTAACATGCAACTACATGACATGATATCACGCAATTCCAGTAGATACTCAAGTAATCATATATCAAGTATCATCAAGTAACAAGTATAGGAGAGGCTAAGCCAACTCAACAAGTAATCAAGCTCAAGATATGATCAGGTAACAAGTAGTCAAGTAGTGTGAGAGGCTAGACCAACTCACCAAGAAGCACATAGGCCTATCACGTATCATTACCTGAATCCTTCCTTATTTCTCCCAAGAATACCATTGTTGTCGATGCTTGTATAGCTGATGACAACCACGATCAAGATCAAGAGACTGCTATGCAGTATATAAGAAGACCCGGTAACCAGTGTCATTCACAAGAACAAGATTCACGAGGTGTTCACGAGATTAGCATTCAACTTATATCAGGCGTATTTGTCCAATATAGGATGCTAAGCCCTTACTATGGCCGGTAGTGAGGGAAAAACAGACCGAATGCATAGACCCACGATTATCACTTATGCCCCAGCCCTCGCAATAAGCGTGAACCTATACACCCCTCTGAACCAAATAAGCCGGCTGGACTCACATGAGAATGCACAAGTAGATGTTTACTTGAACTACGAGAATAGAACTAAGTCCCATATTAGTGGACCAGTCTTTATGCACCATGTAATCATGTATCATGTGCTCACGAGAATATGAACCATGTAATCATGTATCATGTGGTCACGAGAATACAAGTACACGTACGCAATCATTACGAAGACAAATAAATCTAACAATGGCACGTAGAGTGTCCATATAACACGGTCAATCCAAGTTAGAGTCTATTAATAACAGACCTCAAACAAGTAGTAGGGTATATCATTCTATATCACTTTGTCACATGCCAAGTTTGCACGTACATATTCATATCACGTTTAACACATTAAAGTGTCTATCACGATACCCTTACTATCAAATAGAGCCCAATACCTTAGACTCTAAATACGTAGTAGAATAGGTCACATTCATACCTAGTCACAGTTATATCTCACGTATATGTCTCGTTAATAATCGAATACGTTTTCCAACACATATTGTGTTCTGTAGTTATTCTTATTAACTTAATTCATAGTATTCACGATTATATGAATTATCTTCATATTACACTAGTCCCTACTTTCTTTAGGAACCCATTTCTAGACAATATATCTTCTTTATTCTTTATATACTTTATTAAGTATATACACGATTAAAACCAATCACTAGCACTTTAGTGTTTGTTCATAACACTTACAATACACACGTATCAAATTCAAGTATGTAGTAGAGTTAATCATTCTCTATCTAGTTCCATATCCCAACTCTTTTGGTTATTCATACCATGTATCAAGTAATCAAGAAGTAACATTCTATCAAGTAAATATATGCAAGATTTGCATATACACATCAAGACTCTTTCAAGTTTATTACCATACACATATATTGTGTCAAGGCACGTACAAGATTTTATAATCTTATATTCAAGTCTTAATCCAATTATTTGGATGTTCAAGTCATGTACAAGATTTTATTGTCTTATACTTCAAGTTACTGTCTCAACTTAAGACATTCAGGACATTCAAGACATTCAAAACATATACAAGATTTTATCATCTTATATCCAAGTGGTTAAACATGTACAAGAGTTAATTATCTTATACTTCAAGTTATAACTACAATATTTGGGCATTCAAGCATGTATAAGAGTTATACATCTACTCTTACAAAATCCTAATCCTATTCTTAGGATATTCAAACTCAAGACATTAGTTAGTGCCCCTAAGGTACACAAACATATGTTCCAAGACAAGCATAACACATAAGTGCTTGTTCATAGCACTTTCAAGACATAAAGAAGAGTTCTTCCTTTTATACTCAAGTTCTCATTTTACTTTAATGAGTATTCATGTTCAAGACTCACTTCTGATACCCCAAAGGTATCACAACACTTGCTAGGACATCTTATCTTAAGGCTATATGCCTTAGGAGGGATAAACTTTCATTTCATTTTAGGTTTAAAACACTTTTGTTGAAACAGGGGACCGGGCGGGCGCCTACAAGGGACCGGGCGGCCGCTCATCCAAGCACTTTTGAAACCAAAACTTCTGGTCAAATGGGCGGGCGCTTGGTGCCTAAGTGGGCGGGCGCCTGGTACAATTTTCAGCAAACATCAAATTTCTTTCCAGACTTAGAATTCTCCGTCCCAAGCGTAGGAGTATACTTTTTATCAATATACTACCAAACCCAGGAGTATAATAACAAGCTTAAATCACTTATTTCAATTATACTTTCTTATTTCAACAGAGACTTTTATATTTACAAATTCTCCGTCCCAAGTGTAGGAGTATAAACCCACTAACACTTTCTAACATTCAAGAGTACATTTTAACATGCTCAGAACACTTCTATAGGGACACTTTATTAATTAATCACCGTCCCACAAGTAATAGAATAATATTCTTTTATTCCATTTAAATAATTCACTGTCCCAAAAGTATAAGTACAATTTTATAATATACTAATATACCCATTTAGGGATACTTCCATTCATTTCCCTGTACCACAAATAATGGTACAATTTTTCTAATAATATTTAAATCAAGTTACTATTTTACCGTCTCACGAATAGGAGTAACTTTCCTACTAACCTTTTAACAAACCCAGGAGGGTTAACCAAGTTTAAAATACTTTTTCAAGTTTCTTTCATACGCAGTATGTTTATACTCCCTTCTTCCCAATTTTACAAGTATCACGAAAATTGCTCAAAACACAATTTTAACAAGAACAAGTAGCGGGAATAACATATATGCATGTTATTACAAGTAAGGGGGAGTCAATAACTTACCTAGTCCGAAATCAAGTTGACCCAAATTAATTTCTGTTCGGCAGGAAACGCTCTATTCAACGCCACTAATATTTATCCGGGACCGGAATCACGAACGGAGGGATAATTAAGCTCGAGGAGTCGAGAATAGGAAGAATCCTAAACCAAGCTTTTTACCCAGAGAGAGTACGAGAAGATTTGAGAAAATAAGCTTTCTCAGAGAAGGCATACTTGAAGATATACTTGGAACTTTCCAAGAATTGCAACTAGGCCCCTCAAGTTTTAACTTTGACAAAAAGGCCCCTAAACTTTCAACTTTGAGATTTAACCACCTTAATTTTCTAAAGTAGTTAAATAATTAACTCAACTAAAATAGCATATAAATATGCTAGTCAAGAATTTAACATGCAAGTCAAGAATTTAACAAATAAGTCAAATATTTAACGAGATTAAGGATGGGCGTTACATCCTCCCCTCCTTAAAGAAAATTCGTCCTCGAATTTTACTGATCAAGATTATAACATATATAATCAACAAATAGAACTCAAGAGCATCAAGACTATACATATATACTCACAAATAGATATTACACGTATGCTCAAAATATTCTATGCAATCAAGATGTATCAATTATAACATCGAAACACATAAAGTCAAGCAGACTCGATTAGTCAATCCACTATATTGGTGAAACTTGACATATCCACTAAAAATAATAGAACTGGTCATATCCTCCAGATCACTGTAATACTAGTCAAATCCACTAGGCAATCTCAAATACTGAAGTCATGGTCATCCATCATTTCAATATTTAAAAATTGACTTCACTTTTATCAATCCATCGAAAAGGTGTAGCTCTCGGTGTCAAATAATTAACGATAGAGCTGACTTCAAAATTTATCAATGAATCTCTAACAAGATCAAGAAAATCTCAAGAACACGCGTACCTTGGTTGTTTCCACTTATAGGTCAACAAAGATAGTTACTTCAGGCATCCACTTCAAAATAAATATATCCTCTATCAAGAAATTTCTCAAGTTGAATCTTCAACTCTTTTAACTCAATCGAGGTCAAGAACATTAATCCAGATGTCAGCACTGTAACAACTCAAGATAATCCAAGTTTCTCATCAAGTAACATGTATTACTCAATAGAAATTATAGCTGAGATCTCATCAAGAATGGATACATCCATCTGGTTTGGTGTAGGAATTCCATTGTCAATCACATATGTTAAATACCCAGTACAATCTCGATAACATTGTTCGAACTTTCAATGCAGAACATGAATATTATACATAATTATATCATGCTCATAAAAATAGTCAAGCATACTAGCATAAAACTATTCACCATCTATTGTGGCAAACAAGAATGGCATAACATATAGAAAGTCAAATCATAACACGTAAGAGCCAAGCCATAACACGTATCACATCAATGTCCCATCTAGGTAACATAACCAAGTTAACATAGAACGTATAGGGTGTTATCACCCACACTTCTATCAAGCTCTTATACATAACGATATCAAGCATGTAGTCTTTTACTAGAGAATACACTTTCACGTAATTCACGAGATAAGGACAAGCATGCATATATAGCACGAAACAATGTCCACTAGACAAGATAGATACGCCTAAGTCTTTAAAGACTCGCGCTCTCGATTCTCAAACCATCTAATCCAATTGGATCAACACTATCAACACCAGTCCTATGCCTGGTATAACAACAAGTAAAGGAACACTCAACGTCAGAAGCACACCCATAAGCCAACCCACGAATGCCGTAGACCCTATCCAGGCTTAGAGCTAAACCATAGCTCTGATACCAAACTGACACGCCCCAAGTCCCGGGATCCCCTAATAGAACCTCGAACCTGGTGCGCGTAACTAACAAGAAACAAGAAACTAACGGGAAACAGGAACAATACCTGTTAGAAACAAACTGACATGCTATATATACTGAAGAGTAAGGAGCTAATATAGCTCACAACGAGTTCTAGACCAAGAAAATTAAAACCAAACATGTTTACATACAGCGGAAGACATGCCTAGTACATAATCTGGCATCAAGAGATGTCAAGAGACAACAAGTACTACACAAGTCTACCCCAAACAAGTCCTCAGTTTAACAACTCATACAACATCGTCCTTACCAAAGTGTAAAAGGACACTAGTCTCAAACAAGAACATCCTGCGGAGTACGTTCCCAGCTATGTCGAGCCTCACTGCGTACTATCCCCTGCTTTCCTGGGGGGGGGGGAAACAAATAAAGGGTGAGATAAATCTCAGTAAGCTATTAACATGCAACTACATGACATGATATCACGCAATTCCAGTAGATACTCAAGTAATCATATATCAAGTATCATCAAGTAACAAGTATAGGAGAGGCTAAGCCAACTCAACAAGTAATCAAGCTCAAGATATGATCAGGTAACAAGTAGTCAAGTAGTGTGAGAGGCTAGACCAACTCACCAAGAAGCACATAGGCCTATCACGTATCATTACCTGAATCCTTCCTTATTTCTCCCAAGAATACCATTGTTGTCGATGCTTGTATAGCTGATGACAACCACGATCAAGATCAAAAGACTGCTATGCAGTATATAAGAAGACCCGGTAACCAGTGTCATTCACAAGAACAAGATTCACGAGGTGTTCACGAGATTAGCATTCAACTTATATCAGGCGTATTTGTCCAATATAGGATGCTAAGCCCTTACTATGGCCGGTAGTGAGGGAAAAACAGACCGAATGCATAGACCCACGATTATCACTTATGCCCCAGCCCTCGCAATAAGCATGAACCTATACACCCCTCTGAACCAAATAAGCCAGCTGGACTCACACGAGAATGCACAAGTAGATGTTTACTTGAACTACGAGAATAGAACTAAGTCCCATATTAGTGGACCAGTCTTTATGCACCATGTAATCATGTATCATGTGCTCACGAGAATATGCACCATGTAATCATGTATCATGTGCTCACGAGAATACAAGTACACGTACGCAATCATTGCGAAGAAAAATCAATCTAACAATGGCACGTAGAGTGTCCATATAACACGGTCAATCCAAGTTAGAGTCTATTAATAACAGACCTCAAACAAGTAGTAGGGTATATCATTCTATATCACTTTGTCACATGCCAAGTTTTCACGTACATATTCATATCACGTTTAACACATTAAAGTGTCTATCACGATACCCTTACTATCAAATAGAGCCCAATACCTTAGACTCTAAATACGTAGTAGAATAGGTCACATTCATACCTAGTCACAGTTATATCTCACGTATATGTATCGTTAATAATCGAATACGTTTTCCAACACATATTGTGTTCTGTAGTTATTCTTATTAACTTAATTCATAGTATTCACGATTATATGAATTATCTTCATATTACACTAGTCCCTACTTTCTTTAGGAACCCATTTCTAGACAATATATCTTTTTTATTCTTTATATACTTTATTAAGTATATACACGATTAAAACCAATCACTAGCACTTTAGTGTTTGTTCATAACACTTACAATACACTGTAGACACCCCGATCTCGCACCCCTTAAACAACCCTTGATTGGTCTAAGCGCGATAATTGACCTAAAATCCCAGATTTGGCAGTTCGGGACTACCGTACGCCTTATCGGTGCATCGGATGCAAAAACCGAGTCCGAATTCATGATCAGGGCTCAAAACCGAGTAAACAGGCGTATACTTCGAAAATTGAGCGTCGGGACCCAACGGCGGGCCCCGCACCCCTAGAACGCCTTTTACCGGTCATCCATTGCATTTAAAATTTTATTTCTTCCTTTCCTTACTTATTAACATATTACAGATATGCCATTATGACCAGAATAATACGAGGAGCAACTTTTGTGTTGGACCCGCGGACAACCGGGACACCGGAACGCGCACGACGGAGCAGTTGCAAGCTGTTGCAGAGCGGGAACACGGAGCCAGAAAATCATGCATGTTCACTCCCACAAAACTCGGCACATGGCTGCAATATGGGGGGGTCACATGGGCCAAAATCAACCAAGGATTGACAAGTGGCATTCAAAAAGTGGAAATTGCACAAAGTCAAGACAACACCATCACTTTTGGCCATTTTTTCCACCCCTCTTGCATGGATTTCGGGTAAGAGGACTCTCCCCCCATACTACCCTACTCTAGGGGCATTTTGGTCCAAGAAAACTTACCTCCCTCCTCCATATACTCCTATGTTGATCCAAGAAAGAGGGGCTCGTTTCAACACACACATTCACTACACACATTCCATACACTCCCTCCATACACTTTCACTCTTGCTCTTACTACCACCATTCCACCACCACTACCACCACTCCTCCACCACATCTCCACTACTAAACCACCACCCAAACACCTCAAACAACCCCTTCAAACAACAAGCAACAACAACAACAAGCAACAACAACAACAACAACAACAACAACCACAACCACCACAACAACAACAACTTCAATCAAACAAAAAAAAAAGTCTTCCCTTGGAGACAAAGGAAGCACACCACCCTCTCTTAATCTAGGTAAGTTTCCTTTTTATATATCATAGATTTGATAAAATGTAAGTTTAAATGAGTTGTTTGGGAATCTAGTCAACTAGTGACTAGATTCCCCTTATTACCTATGTAATCTATGTTTTTACTTTGTAAATAAACATGTTCTATATATTCTAAATGTTCATACTTCAGTCCTAGCATGTGTATATATGTCTTGAGTTCATTTTGGTGTTAATCTCATGCTTTAGATCTCAAATCCCAGCAAGATATAGTCCATTTGCTCAGCATGTGTATATTCTGCCCTCATCTCCTTCTTTGTGGTTTATTCTCATTTTTGTTTATGTTTGTTCATAAATAGACACATGATAATGTTAATAATATATCAATAAGAAAGTTCCCTAAGTTCCATGGGTTTGTTCCAAGTTTATGCCATGTTTTGACCTCCATCTTCATGCCATATATAATCTGCTCAGCATGTTTAGTTTTAACCAAGGATTTTGATGTGTTGTTTTCTCTATCACAACTTTGTTCATAGATCTAGATCAAAACACAAAAGTTGTTCATAATGTGTTAAAGTACATTCTTATGAAGTTTCATGTTCATATTACATGTTTAGAATAGGTTTTCATGCTAATATTTGAGTCCCAGACATGCTGTCCAGTGTGTATTTCTTTGTACCATGTTGTGTTCTTGCATCTAAAACTCAGTCAAAATATGGTCTTTTGGATTAAGTCAGAACACAAATTTTGTTCCCAACGAACTAAGGAAAGTTTAAATATTTTGTATATATTTTTTGTACCTGTAAAAGTTCCATTCTTCCTCTCTTGTTTAAACCATCAAATTTCAGACACTGTACTTCCAGCTTCTGACATTAAAATGTCAGAGATATTTTGAGCGACTTAAACATATTTTCTTGGCTCCAAATTTTTGTATATTAATTATCAATATGTGTTCTTCAACTTTAATATTTGGTGTTTCTTCAGATTCACTAGTTAAAATAGTTAAAATTGGTGATCAATGTGCCATGTTTCCTGTGAATATTTTCTGGGCAGATTTTGTGATGCATTTTCTTGTCAATATTTGGGGTCAAAATTTAATCCAAAAACATCCATAAAAACTTCACAATGATATCTAACATTCAGGGAGAAATCCCCAATTTGTAGTTTTGGATTTGGGTTATTTTAGGACAGGTACCGCGGCTCGAGACGGACAACGACGACGCCAAGATCCACAAACGCTCCGTCGCGAGGACATTCATTTTATTTATGGGATTTGTTTCCCACTTTTTGTGTATACATGTATATCCCTACTGTACATATTCCCCCTTCCCCCTTTAATTTCTCATACTTGTATATATGATTCGAACATTTTTTCAAAACCAATCCGGAATCCACCCAAACCGGTTCCCGGTTGTGATAAAATGAATCGACCTAGAATAGGAGACTCCTTTATACATAAACATACACATTTTTTATAAGTTAGGACATAAAACACATTTTCAAAAGGCAAACTAAAATCAAGCGTAGGCGGAAGCATGCTAGAGACCGAAAGGGCGAGTGGAGTGCCTAACACCTTCTCCTCTCGTAACATAGCCCCCGAACCCACTTTTCAATCAAAAAGGTTTTATCTCTATTTTCCTAAATAAAATGAGGTGGCGACTCTTCTTTTCAAAACCAAAGTAGGGTAACCATTATGAGAAACCGAGCGGATTCCAGCCGCGTTTCGCACGGATCCCTACGCGGGTACGGGCGCGGGCTCTCACAGTGGCGACTCTGCTGGGGATCATTTTCAAAAGTGGGCTAGACTCAATTTTGTGTGCTTTCGCCATTACTTTCCTTTGCCTTGTATATACATGTCCTAACTTTGTTTTGAAGGTTTTTTACCTTCTCTTTGTTTGTGTAAATAAAAAGAAAACAAAAAACAAAAAAAAATCCTTTCTTTCCTCAAAAAATCATTTTTCAAAAAAATAGAGACCTCACACACAATCACGTTTTCAAACTTCCGACTTAGCAACCGTACAAACCTTAGGGGGTGTAGCCAGGTGAGTGAAGGGGGGTCACCGATCCTCCGATAGGGCTCCCGGTTGACATTCCCGCCCCAAAGCGCGGCTACTAGTCGTCGCTGCGGGTGTAAGCCACATGCAAGCCATCCATCAAAAGTCTCGATGTCCGAATTTTCAAAATGACACGTCCTCGACTTTAAGCCGGTTTTTGTCTAATAATTTCTCTTCAACCCTATGCATTCCTAAAAGGTTATAAACAACCTAAAGTGTGGATATTTTAGAACGATTGGGTTGACCTGAAATTATCAAGACCTTCACATAGACCGTAACCCGAATGGTGGATCCCAGAAAGAGTATAGGCCCTTCGCTAGGGGTTTCGGACGGCCATTAGTACAGGTGAAAAACGTTGGTCCTATACTTTGGAGACGGTATCCACTATTCCAGGATTTAATCATTGAACGTGTCAAAACAAAGCGAGGTGCTTGTCCGGCTTCCTAGGTTTTGTGCTTTGCTTGCGCTTCAACCTTTTTCGAAAACAATGTTGTTTCAAAGTCTTATACCTTTCTTCTCTTTGTGCTTCTATTCTTGTACATAAAAGAAAGCCCATTTCAAAAATTTAAAACATTCTTTTTCCAATCCATTCTTGTAGAGGGAGAATCTCGCTTCTTTTTCTAGCGCGACATTCAAGGTCAGTTCCAGACATTACTTTGATCAAGGTCTGCTCCGGGTTCTCTCATCAGCAATGACTAGTAATGGCGAAACATCAGTAAATGCGACTAGGGGCTCGCCCGATATTGAGTTCGAAAAGGTGATGGAAGAATGGTTGGGGAAACAGTTGGAAACCCAAACAAAGTATGCAACAAGTATCCCACGGGGACACCAAGGGAAAATAATAGACTGTGTACCAATCTTCTCACAAAACCAAGAGCACGTGGGGCTTATGAACTCCCAGTCATCTATCATCCCGGGCATCACGCCACCTCTGATTCAACCACACGAAACAGCCCCAGGACACGAAGATATATCCTCTCACCAAGTGCCAGTAGAGTTGCGTAATTGGTTTGATGAACATGTGGAAGCCTTCGCTGAAAGCTTCAAGTTCGAAGATGTTATCCTAGGGACTCACCGAGCCCCAGGAAGGAGTTCTCTTTTGTTAGGTGATGACCGCAGTTTAGCAACGCGAGAAAATGTTCCTTTGCTGATAGTAGAAGCTTGCTGACCCGAGGGGTTATGTCTCTTTTGCTGTGAATAGGGCAAACTGCCCAACTCTAATCCCTTTTGCTTTCGGGCCCATCCTAAAATGCGCTCACATTTCTTTTGCTTTCCAAATCCATGCTTGCGTGTCATCTTTTCCGTAATATATTTATTTGCTTGCTTGTCTTGTAAATACGTTTTCAGTTAATGAACTTGCTTTATAATCAAGTGCCTTCATAATCACATATTTTATAAATTTGGTCCCACAAATGATTAATCTCACGTAATTAAAAGCAAACGATAAAAAATGTGGACTAATTTTAGCTTCGATTAATTGAGATGAGAACTAAGGCCGACAGTGCTCAACGGGATTCACAAACGAAGGCAATCAGGGAAGTTTATAGAAGCGATCGATGGAGTTCCCGCCAACTATCAGACACAGATTCGAAGAGACCAAACCAGTGACAAGAACCAGAAATTGTTGTTCTTTAATGTGTTGTAAATTCCTGTATTATGTTTTACGATTGTCAATTTTGTGCTTAAACATCATTCATTGTAAATTTCCAATTATCGTTATGTTCGCAAAAAAAAAAAAAAAAAAAAAAAAAAAAAAGAGTGCAAAAAAGGAGAGGGTGTAAAAAAAATAAAAAAATGAGTGCAAAAAAGGAGAGGGTGTGAAAAAAAAAAAAATAAAAAATAAAAAATGAGTGCAAAAAAGGAGAGTGTGTGAAAAAAAAAAAAAAAAAAAAAAAAAAACTTTGGTTACTTTATTTCGCTCTATTCTTTTATATTATTTCATTATTTGTACATATTACATGCATATTACATATACCCCTAAGAAGCAACTCGAACCCATTGTGCGAACACCATCAACGACAGCAACATATGACTCCCTCAAGACCTAATAGCTCAAGCCGGCCTCTTACACTGAGAGGTTAAAAACCCTTACCCCAGAGATTTCGAGAGTTAAACATTTTCCCTTAACAAACCAACCTCTCAATTTTAGAGGTTAGAGACCAAAAGTCAGACAGTCTTCGGGGACTCCATCAAGATCAAAAAGCGCAGTAACAAAGACGACGTAGAGAGCACCGCGCATATGAGGCTAATCTAAATTGAAGAAGATCTCGATCACTTGACTTTGGGCAAGCACCATCAACGACGACAACTGGTGTCTTTTGTTGGAGGCCAACATGCTCTGCCAAACCCTTACACTGAGGGAGCCCTGCGGCCAAAGGTCATACAGCCTCTAATCAATTTCAAAAAGCGCGACAACGACGACAAGGACCTCCCACCCATGAGGTCAACAGGCGGTGATAATTATGATAGTTATTTGATGGTGTTCTCATCTCGATTTGTCACGGTCTAATCTGAGTCCAAATAAATCTTTTCAAAAAAATAGAAATTAACTTTTGATTTTGAAGTACTTGAACATTAACGCGAGTTCTAATCTTGAGTCATTGATTTCGAATGTGAGCGATTTCCTCGAGTCTGGGGGCATCCCCCTACTCTCGTCCTTCCGTCAATTTTTTCTACGCAAACACGATGTCAAAGATCTCACGGGGTCTTTATTTGCCTTTCCCAAAACACTGGCCTTGTGCCTTCCTCTTCCAATTCCTGTAATTTGTCACAACAAGGGAGACGAAGGAATGTGATTCCCTGACTCTCAAAACCCAAAATCTGGAAGTATGCTCAAATGAATGAATGCGAACTGGGGCTGCGCGTCAGGATTCAGAAATGATAGATGGGTTCCCCGTTAATGCAAAACGTCTCAGGGGTAGGACAACTCTCACAGATAGTTGGCCCTTGGAAGTTTTAACATAAAAAATCATCAGAATTTGTGAGACAACCGTCACAGATGGTTAGGTCCCTTTCAAGAGAATCATCGGAGGGAAGTTTTTCAGATTAGCAGTTTGGGCCACAGGTCACAAAGCTCAATCACCGGCAATACTGGGGGCTGTGTATAATTGGTTAATTCTCGAAGGCAGTTGATTTCCCCATCAAAGCGTCGAATGGAAATGTGACTATCACAATGTGTGAGTTACTCCCAGCAGCGAAACATCAAATCTGCAACAACTCTCAACGACAGTTAGGTCCCAAAGCAGTATGAGTATCAAGGCATGGAGCTGCCTCGAACCGATGAACAGTACAAGAATCACCTTGGGATAGCAGTAGGGGCTTCAGAACTTATGACCGCTTTTACAAACAGCGAGGTCCTCAGAAAATGAGTCGTCAAATGTGGGGCTGATCCTTGACAAAGTGGGGGCTTTCATAATTGAAGATCTGGGGGCTGATTCTGAAAAGGCACTGGGGCTTCTACAACCGACTTCTGGGGGAAGTCAAAGCAATCCACCAGGAGAGATACCGTCGAGTAAACCTGATCAAATGGGTGTAGGGAATTGACCTTTCGAGTACTCGCGTTAGGCCTCCAACCTCGCTTCACCATATATCTCACCATGACTCTCGTTCCTCGCAAAGTTTTCAAAAGAAAAATGCACAGTTCATTCCTTTCCCGATTTCCCTCTTTGCACATAAACATTTTGTTCATTTTTATAAAAAGCAAAGGCTGAAATGCAAGCAATGCACACGTGTCAAATCAAAAAAAAAAAAAAAAAAAAAAAAAAAAAGAGTGTTTTCATTTCTGAAAGAAAGATGGCAAGATTTAAATTTCAAAATCATTTGCAAAGGAAATCCTCGTTTGAAGTCCTTCAATCATCAATGACAATGAGAAGTTTTTGAAGTGAAAAATGCGCGCTATGATATTGCATACTTGTGAAAATCTTTTGCGGATGTCCAAATCTAATCTCATGCAGGTACCCCGTCGCAAGAAGGGTCATCTCCAACAAATCGTCTGTCAAACAAAATGTGTTTTTCGAGTTTTTCACAAACTCGAACTACGTAAGGTCTGATTCCCGAAAGGGATACGTAGGCAGCTTGCTTCGGCGAGTCCGACCACAAACACATCGAAATGATGGAAAGCGAGCAGTTCTCAACGTGATATGTTCTTTATCCCTCGATCTTTTAATCATGATGATTTGGTTGCGTGTATGACACACTCTCTGCACATGAATGTCACGATATATCTGTATGCTTGTGAAAGGTCTTATGCAGGTACTCAAATCCATTCTCCGAGGCCATGTCACGTCTAAGTCCCTCAAGGAATATCTTCTTCAACATCACACCACATCTGTTCTAATCAAATTGTGTTTTTCGAGTTTTTCACAAACTCGAACTACGTAAGGTCTGATTCCCGAAAGGGATACGTAGGCAGCCTGTCAACTCAGGTCCGACCACACACGCATCAAAACGTTGCAATGGAGATCTTGGCACCGCAAGTCCGGCCACAAACGCATCGAAATGTTGAAATGGGGGAGCTTGTCACGTGAAGCCCAACTAAACACATCCAAATATTCCAAGAGCAGCTTCTCCACATCTTGTAGAAACTCGAGATGGCCTCCCATCAAATCCAAAAGGATCCCAACATGAAAGAATGGTAATTGGATTGTTCTCCTCAAGCCAAGAATCAAAAATCTCATCACACAACAACTCCAAGGCAAGGATTCAAGCTTCTCTCAAATGCGGCAGCGCACAACGAGCCTCCGATCATCATCAACCTGCAGCGTATCCTTGAACACTTTCATGTTATGCGTCTTCAATGTTTAATTTGTTTTGATGGCAAGAATATTGTTTCGTTTTCAAAAATGTTTTCCCAAAAATCACTCTCGTTTTCAAAATCGTTTTAGGCTTGAGACGCCTCTCAAAAGTCTCACCCTTTTCAAAAAATCGTTTTAGGTTTGAGACGCCTCTCAAAAGTCTCACCCTTTTCAAAAAATTAATTTTAGGCTTGAGATGCCTCTCAAAAGTCTTACCTTTTTCAAAAAAATCCTTTTAGGCTCGAGACACCTCTCAAAAGTCTCACCCTTTCTAAAAGCGTTTTCAAAATAGGTCGGGTCGGAGCGCCCCTTAAATGTCCCACCCCGTTGAACTACGTGACTTGTCTGATTCCCGAAAGGGATACGTAGGCAGCCTGTCACCTCAGGTTCGACCACACCTAATTTCAAAATGTTTGGTTACCCCCGGTCCGTTCGGCCGTCCCCCGAATTTGACCTTTTCAAAATGTTTGGTTACCCCCGGTCCGTTCGGCCGTCCCCCGAATTTGACCTTTTCAAAATGTTTGGTTACCCCCGGTCCGTTCGGCCGTCCCCCGAATTTGACATTTTCAAAATGTTTGGTTACCCCCGGTCCGTTCGGCCGTCCCCCGAATTTGACCTTATCAAAATGTTTGGTTACCCCTGGTCTATTCGGCCGTCCCCCGAATTTGACCTTTTCAAAATGTTTGGTTACTTCCGGTCTGTTCGGCCGTCCCCAGAATTTGACCTTTTCAAAATGTTTGGTTACCCCCGGTCCGTTCGGCCGTCCCCCGAATTTGACCTTTTCAAAATGTTTGGTTACTTCCGGTCTGTTCGGCCGTCCCCCGAATTTGACCTTTTCAAAATGTTTGGTTACCCCTGGTCTCTTCGGCCGTCCCCCGAATTTGACCTTCTCAAAATGCTTGGTTACCCCCGGTCCGTTCGGCCGTCCCCCGAATTTGACCTTTTCAAAATGTTTGGTTACTTCCGGTCTGTTCGGCCGTCCCCCGAATTTGACCTTTTCAAAATGTTTGGTTACCCCCGGTCCGTTCGGCCGTCCCCCGAATTTGACCTTTTCAAAATGTTTGGTTACTTCCGGTCTGTTCGGCCGTCCCCCGAATTTGACCTTTTCAAAATGTTTGGTTACTTCCGGTCTGTTCGGCCGTCCCTCGAATTTGACCTTTTCAAAATGTTTGGTTACCCCCGGTCCGTTCGGCCGTCCCCCGAATTTGACCTTTTCAAAATGTTTGGTTACTTCCGGTCTGTTCGGCCGTCCCCCGAATTTGACCTTTTCAAAATGTTTGGTTACCCCTGGTCTATTCGGCCGTCCCCCGAATTTGACCTTCTCAAAATGCTTGGTTACCCTGGTCTATTCGGCCGTCCCCCGAATTTGACCCCCCTCGAATGTTTGGTTACTCTCTGGTCCACTCGAGCGCTCGGGTTGGACCTCCCTCAGAACTACGCCCCGACTTGATTCCCGAAAGGGATACGTAGGCAGCTCGATAACAAGAGTCTCAGTCGCCCGTTCTCTCAATCAAATTTGTTACCTCAACTCTCGGCTCAGAGATGTATGTGATCTCACCAACCCATAAGCCGTTCATCCATTCCAATCTAGACTCAGAGATGTATGTGATCTCATCAACTCATAAGTCTATCATCCATCCGCATCCATCTGAACTACGATTGGTCTGATTCTCTCAAGAGATACGTAGGAATCTCGGGTTCCCGAGTTCGACCATTTGATTGTGTTTGTTGGCTTGCTTGAGTAGAACTACGGAGGCTTGATTCCCGCAAGGGATACGTAGGAAGCCCTACTTTGGGCTCAGCCGTCGAACCCTAGACGAGATCGGCTGTCTATATTGGATCGTCGAATCCACTTTACATCACAAGTGAATTCGACGAGGGGCTCTGTAGACACCCCGATCTCGCACCCCTTAAACAACCCTTGATTGGTCTAAGCGCGATAATTGACCTAAAATCCCAGATTTGGCGGTTCGGGACTACCGTACGCCTTATCGGTGCATCGGATGCAAAAACCGAGTCCGAATTCATGATCAGGGCTCAAAACCGAGTAAACAGGCGTATACTTCGAAAATTGAGCGTCGGGACCCAACGGCGGGCCCCGCACCCCTAGAACGCCTTTTACCGGTCATCCATTGCATTTAAAATTTTATTTCTTCCTTTCCTTACTTATTAACATATTACAGATATGCCATTATGACCAGAATAATACGAGGAGCAACTTTTGTGTTGGACCCGCGGACAACCGGGACACCGGAACGCGCACGACGGAGCAGTTGCAAGCTGTTGCAGAGCGGGAACACGGAGCCAGAAAATCATGCATGTTCACTCCCACAAAACTCGGCACATGGCTGCAATATGGGGGGGTCACATGGGCCAAAATCAACCAAGGATTGACAAGTGGCATTCAAAAAGTGGAAATTGCACAAAGTCAAGACAACACCATCACTTTTGGCCATTTTTTCCACCCCTCTTGCATGGATTTCGGGTAAGAGGACTCTCCCCCCATACTACCCCTACTCTAGGGGCATTTTGGTCCAAGAAAACTTACCTCCCTCCTCCATATACTCCTATGTTGATCCAAGAAAGAGGGGCTCGTTTCAACACACACATTCACTACACACATTCCATACACTCCCTCCATACACTTTCACTCTTGCTCTTACTACCACCATTCCACCACCACTACCACCACTCCTCCACCACATCTCCACTACTAAACCACCACCCAAACACCTCAAACAACCCCTTCAAACAACAAGCAACAACAACAACAAGCAACAACAACAACAACAACAACAACAACCACAACCACCACAACAACAACAACTTCAATCAAACAAAAAAAAAAGTCTTCCCTTGGAGACAAAGGAAGCACACCACCCTCTCTTAATCTAGGTAAGTTTCCTTTTTATATATCATAGATTTGATAAAATGTAAGTTTAAATGAGTTGTTTGGGAATCTAGTCAACTAGTGACTAGATTCCCCTTATTACCTATGTAATCTATGTTTTTACTTTGTAAATAAACATGTTCTATATATTCTAAATGTTCATACTTCAGTCCTAGCATGTGTATATATGTCTTGAGTTCATTTTGGTGTTAATCTCATGCTTTAGATCTCAAATCCCAGCAAGATATAGTCCATTTGCTCAGCATGTGTATATTCTGCCCTCATCTCCTTCTTTGTTGTTTATTCTCATTTTTGTTTATGTTTGTTCATAAATAGACACATGATAATGTTAATAATATATCAATAAGAAAGTTCCCTAAGTTCCATGGGTTTGTTCCAAGTTTATGCCATGTTTTGACCTCCATCTTCATGCCATATATAATCTGCCCAGCATGTTTAGTTTTAACCAAGGATTTTGATGTGTTGTTTTCTCTATCACAACTTTGTTCATAGATCTAGATCAAAACACAAAAGTTGTTCATAATGTGTTAAAGTACATTCTTATGAAGTTTCATGTTCATATTACATGTTTAGAATAGGTTTTCATGCTAATATTTGAGTCCCAGACATGCTGTCCAGTGTGTATTTCTTTGTACCATGTTGTGTTCTTGCATCTAAAACTCAGTCAAAATATGGTCTTTTGGATTAAGTCAGAACACAAATTTTGTTCCCAACGAACTAAGGAAAGTTTAAATATTTTGTATATATTTTTTGTACCTGTAAAAGTTCCATTCTTCCTCTCTTGTTTAAACCATCAAATTTCAGACACTGTACTTCCAGCTTCTGACATTAAAATGTCAGAGATATTTTGAGCGACTTAAACATATTTTCTTGGCTCCAAATTTTTGTATATTAATTATCAATATGTGTTCTTCAACTTTAATATTTGGTGTTTCTTCAGATTCACTAGTTAAAATAGTTAAAATTGGTGATCAATGTGCCATGTTTCCTGTGAATATTTTCTGGGCAGATTTTGTGATGCATTTTCTTGTCAATATTTGGGGTCAAAATTTAATCCAAAAACATCCATAAAAACTTCACAATGATATCTAACATTCAGGGAGAAATCCCCAATTTGTAGTTTTGGATTTGGGTTATTTTAGGACAGGTACCGCGGCTCGAGACGGACAACGACGACGCCAAGATCCACAAACGCTCCGTCGCGAGGACATTCATTTTATTTATGGGATTTGTTTCCCACTTTTTGTGTATACATGTATATCCCTACTGTACATATTCCCCCTTCCCCCTTTAATTTCTCATACTTGTATATATGATTCGAACATTTTTTCAAAACCAATCCGGAATCCACCCAAACCGGTTCCCGGTTGTGATAAAATGAATCGACCTAGAATAGGAGACTCCTTTATACATAAACATACACATTTTTTATAAGTTAGGACATAAAACACATTTTCAAAAGGCAAACTAAAATCAAGCGTAGGCGGAAGCATGCTAGAGACCGAAAGGGCGAGTGGAGTGCCTAACACCTTCTCCTCTCGTAACATAGCCCCCGAACCCACTTTTCAATCAAAAAGGTTTTATCTCTATTTTCCTAAATAAAATGAGGTGGCGACTCTTCTTTTCAAAACCAAAGTAGGGTAACCATTATGAGAAACCGAGCGGATTCCAGCCGCGTTTCGCACGGATCCCTACGCGGGTACGGGCGCGGGCTCTCACAGTGGCGACTCTGCTGGGGATCATTTTCAAAAGTGGGCTAGACTCAATTTTGTGTGCTTTCGCCATTACTTTCCTTTGCCTTGTATATACATGTCCTAACTTTGTTTTGAAGGTTTTTTACCTTCTCTTTGTTTGTGTAAATAAAAAGAAAACAAAAAACAAAAAAAAAATCCTTTCTTTCCTCAAAAAATCATTTTTCAAAAAAATAGAGACCTCACACACAATCACGTTTTCAAACTTCCGACTTAGCAACCGTACAAACCTTAGGGGGTGTAGCCAGGTGAGTGAAGGGGGGTCACCGATCCTCCGATAGGGCTCCCGGTTGACATTCCCGCCCCAAAGCGCGGCTACTAGTCGTCGCTGCGGGTGTAAGCCACATGCAAGCCATCCATCAAAAGTCTCGATGTCCGAATTTTCAAAATGACACGTCCTCGACTTTAAGCCGGTTTTTGTCTAATAATTTCTCTTCAACCCTATGCATTCCTAAAAGGTTATAAACAACCTAAAGTGTGGATATTTTAGAACGATTGGGTTGACCTGAAATTATCAAGACCTTCACATAGACCGTAACCCGAATGGTGGATCCCAGAAAGAGTATAGGCCCTTCGCTAGGGGTTTCGGACGGCCATTAGTACAGGTGAAAAACGTTGGTCCTATACTTTGGAGACGGTATCCACTATTCCAGGATTTAATCATTGAACGTGTCAAAACAAAGCGAGGTGCTTGTCCGGCTTCCTAGGTTTTGTGCTTTGCTTGCGCTTCAACCTTTTTCGAAAACAATGTTGTTTCAAAGTCTTATACCTTTCTTCTCTTTGTGCTTCTATTCTTGTACATAAAAGAAAGCCCATTTCAAAAATTTAAAACATTCTTTTTCCAATCCATTCTTGTAGAGGGAGAATCTCGCTTCTTTTTCTAGCGCGACATTCAAGGTCAGTTCCAGACATTACTTTGATCAAGGTCTGCTCCGGGTTCTCTCATCAGCAATGACTAGTAATGGCGAAACATCAGTAAATGCGACTAGGGGCTCGCCCGATATTGAGTTCGAAAAGGTGATGGAAGAATGGTTGGGGAAACAGTTGGAAACCCAAACAAAGTATGCAACAAGTATCCCACGGGGACACCAAGGGAAAATAATAGACTGTGTACCAATCTTCTCACAAAACCAAGAGCACGTGGGGCTTATGAACTCCCAGTCATCTATCATCCCGGGCATCACGCCACCTCTGATTCAACCACACGAAACAGCCCCAGGACACGAAGATATATCCTCTCACCAAGTGCCAGTAGAGTTGCGTAATTGGTTTGATGAACATGTGGAAGCCTTCGCTGAAAGCTTCAAGTTCGAAGATGTTATCCTAGGGACTCACCGAGCCCCAGGAAGGAGTTCTCTTTTGTTAGGTGATGACCGCAGTTTAGCAACGCGAGAAAATGTTCCTTTGCTGATAGTAGAAGCTTGCTGACCCGAGGGGTTATGTCTCTTTTGCTGTGAATAGGGCAAACTGCCCAACTCTAATCCCTTTTGCTTTCGGGCGCATCCTAAAATGCGCTCACATTTCTTTTGCTTTCCAAATCCATGCTTGCGTGTCATCTTTTCCGTAATATATTTATTTGCTTGCTTGTCTTGTAAATACGTTTTCAGTTAATGAACTTGCTTTATAATCAAGTGCCTTCATAATCACATATTTTATAAATTTGGTCCCACAAATGATTAATCTCACGTAATTAAAAGCAAACGATAAAAAATGTGGACTAATTTTAGCTGCGATTAATTGAGATGAGAACTAAGGCCGACAGTGCTCAACGGGATTCACAAACGAAGGCAATCAGGGAAGTTTATATAAGCGATCGATGGAGTTCCCGCCAACTATCAGACACAGATTCGAAGAGACCAAACCAGTGACAAGAACCAGAAATTGTTGTTCTTTAATGTGTTGTAAATTCCTGTATTATGTTTTACGATTGTCAATTTTGTGCTTAAACATCATTCATTGTAAATTTCCAATTATCGTTATGTTCGCAAAAAAAAAAAAAAAAAAAAAAAAAAAAAATGAGTGCAAAAAAGGAGAGGGTGTAAAAAAAATAAAAAAATGTGTGCAAAAAAGGAGAGGGTGTGAAAAAAAAAAAAATAAAAAAAAAAAAAAAAAAAAAAAAAAAAAAAAAAAAAAAAAAAACTTTGGTTACTTTATTTCGCTCTATTCTTTTATATTATTTCATTATTTGTACATATTACATGCATATTACATATACCCCTAAGAAGCAACTCGAACCCATTGTGCGAACACCATCAACGATAGCAACATGTGACTCCCTCAAGACCTAATAGCTCAAGCCGGCCTCTTACACTGAGAGGTTAAAAACCCTTACCCCAGAGATTTCGAGAGTTAAACATTTTCCCTTAACAAACCAACCTCTCAATTTTAGAGGTTAGAGACCAAAAGTCAGACAGTCTTCGGGGACTCCATCAAGATCAAAAAGCGCAGTAACAAAGACGACGTAGAGAGCACCGCGCATATGAGGCTAATCTAAATTGAAGAAGATCTCGATCACTTGACTTTGGGCAAGTACCATCAACGACGACAACTGGTGTCTTTTGTTGGAGACCAACATGCTCTGCCAAACCCTTACACTGAGGGAGCCCTGCGGCCAAAGGTCATACAGCCTCTAATCAATTTCAAAAAGCGCGACAACGACGACAAGGACCTCCCACCCATGAGGTCAACAGGCGGTGATAATTATGATAGTTATTTGATGGTGTTCTCATCTCGATTTGTCACGGTCTAATCTGAGTCCAAATAAATCTTTTCAAAAAAATAGAAATTAACTTTTGATTTTGAAGTACTTGAACATTAACGCGAGTTCTAATCTTGAGTCATTGATTTCGAATGTGAGCGATTTCCTCGAGTCTGGGGGCATCCCCCTACACTCGTCCTTCCGTCAATTTTTTCTACGCAAACACGATGTCAAAGATCTCACGGGGTCTTTATTTGCCTTTCCCAAAACACTGGCCTTGTGCCTTCCTCTTCCAATTCCTGTAATTTGTCACAACAAGGGAGACGAAGGAATGTGATTCCCTGACTCTCAAAACCCAAAATCTGGAAGTATGCTCAAATGAATGAATGCGAACTGGGGCTGCGCGTCAGGATTCAGAAATGATAGATGGGTTCCCCGTTAATGCAAAACGTCTCAGGGGTAGGACAACTCTCACAGATAGTTGGCCCTTGGAAGTTTTAACATAAAAAATCATCAGAATTTGTGAGACAACCGTCACAGATGGTTAGGTCCCTTTCAAGAGAATCATCGGAGGGAAGTTTTTCAGATTAGCAGTTTGGGCCACAGGTCACAAAGCTCAATCACCGGCAATACTGGGGGCTGTGTATAATTGGTTAATTCTCGAAGGCAGTTGATTTCCCCATCAAAGCGTCGAATGGAAATGTGACTATCACAATGTGTGAGTTACTCCCAGCAGCGAAACATCAAATCTGCAACAACTCTCAACGACAGTTAGGTCCCAAAGCAGTATGAGTATCAAGGCATGGAGCTGCCTCGAACCGATGAACAGTACAAGAATCACCTTGGGATAGCAGTAGGGGCTTCAGAACTTATGACCGCTTTTACAAACAGCGAGGTCCTCAGAAAATGAGTCGTCAAATGTGGGGCTGATCCTTGACAAAGTGGGGGCTTTCATAATTGAAGATCTGGGGGCTGATTCTGAAAAGGCACTGGGGCTTCTACAACCGACTTCTGGGGGAAGTCAAAGCAATCCACCAGGAGAGATACCGTCGAGTAAACCTGATCAAATGGGTGTAGGGAATTGACCTTTCGAGTACTCGCGTTAGGCCTCCAACCTCGCTTCACCATATATCTCACCATGACTCTCGTTCCTCGCAAAGTTTTCAAAAGAAAAATGCACAGTTCATTCCTTTCCCGATTTTCCCTCTTTGCACATAAACATTTTGTTCATTTTTATAAAAAGCAAAGGCTGAAATGCAAGCAATGCACACGTGTCAAATCAAAAAAAAAAAAAAAAAAAAAAAAAAAAAAGAGTGTTTTCATTTCTGAAAGAAAGATGGCAAGATTTAAATTTCAAAATCATTTGCAAAGGAAATCCTCGTTTGAAGTCCTTCAATCATCAATGACAATGAGAAGTTTTTGAAGTGAAAAATGCGCGCTATGATATTGCATACTTGTGAAAATCTTTTGCGGATGTCCAAATCTAATCTCATGCAGGTACCCCGTCGCAAGAAGGGTCATCTCCAACAAATCGTCTGTCAAACAAAATGTGTTTTTCGAGTTTTTCACAAACTCGAACTACGTAAGGTCTGATTCCCGAAAGGGATACGTAGGCAGCTTGCTTCGGCGAGTCCGACCACAAACACATCGAAATGATGGAAAGCGAGCAGTTCTCAACGTGATATGTTCTTTATCCCTCGATCTTTTAATCATGATGATTTGGTTGCGTGTATGACACACTCTCTGCACATGAATGTCACGATATATCTGTATGCTTGTGAAAGGTCTTATGCAGGTACTCAAATCCATTCTCCGAGGCCATGTCACGTCTAAGTCCCTCAAGGAATATCTTCTTCAACATCACACCACATCTGTTCTAATCAAATTGTGTTTTTCGAGTTTTTCACAAACTCGAACTACGTAAGGTCTGATTCCCGAAAGGGATACGTAGGCAGCCTGTCAACTCAGGTCCGACCACACACGCATCAAAACGTTGCAATGGAGATCTTGGCACCGCAAGTCCGGCCACAAACGCATCGAAATGTTGAAATGGGGGAGCTTGTCACGTGAAGCCCAACTAAACACATCCAAATATTCCAAGAGCAGCTTCTCCACATCTTGTAGAAACTCGAGATGGCCTCCCATCAAATCCAAAAGGATCCCAACATGAAAGAATGGTAATTGGATTGTTCTCCTCAAGCCAAGAATCAAAAATCTCATCACACAACAACTCCAAGGCAAGGATTCAAGCTTCTCTCAAACGCGGCAGCGCACAACGAGCCTCCGATCATCATCAACCTGCAGCGTATCCTTGAACACTTTCATGTTATGCGTCTTCAATGTTTAATTTGTTTTGATGGCAAGAATATTGTTTCGTTTTCAAAAATGTTTTCCCAAAAATCACTCTCGTTTTCAAAATCGTTTTAGGCTTGAGACGCCTCTCAAAAGTCTCACCCTTTTCAAAAAATCGTTTTAGGCTTGAGACGCCTCTCAAAAGTCTCACCCTTTTCAAAAAATTAATTTTAGGCTTGAGATGCCTCTCAAAAGTCTTACCTTTTTCAAAAAAATCCTTTTAGGCTCGAGACACCTCTCAAAAGTCTCACCCTTTCTAAAAGCGTTTTCAAAATAGGTCGGGTCGGAGCGCCCCTTAAATGTCCCACCCCGTTGAACTACGTGACTTGTCTGATTCCCGAAAGGGATACGTAGGCAGCCTGTCACCTCAGGTTCGACCACACCTAATTTCAAAATGTTTGGTTACCCCCGGTCCGTTCGGCCGTCCCCCGAATTTGACCTTTTCAAAATGTTTGGTTACCCCCGGTCCGTTCGGCCGTCCCCCGAATTTGACCTTTTCAAAATGTTTGGTTACCCCCGGTCCGTTCGGCCGTCCCCCGAATTTGACCTTTTCAAAATGTTTGGTTACCCCTGGTCTATTCGGCCGTCCCCCGAATTTGACCTTTTCAAAATGTTTGGTTACTTCCGGTCTGTTCGGCCGTCCCCAGAATTTGACCTTTTCAAAATGTTTGGTTACCCCCGGTCCGTTCGGCCGTCCCCCGAATTTGACCTTTTCAAAATGTTTGGTTACTTCCGGTCTGTTCGGCCGTCCCCCGAATTTGACCTTTTCAAAATGTTTGGTTACCCCTGGTCTCTTCGGCCGTCCCCCGAATTTGACCTTCTCAAAATGCTTGGTTACCCCCGGTCCGTTCGGCCGTCCCCCGAATTTGACCTTTTCAAAATGTTTGGTTACTTCCGGTCTGTTCGGCCGTCCCCCGAATTTGACCTTTCCAAAATGTTTGGTTACTTCCGGTCTGTTCGGCCGTCCCTCGAATTTGACCTTTTCAAAATGTTTGGTTACCCCCGGTCCGTTCGGCCGTCCCCCGAATTTGACCTTTTCAAAATGTTTGGTTACTTCCGGTCTGTTCGGCCGTCCCCCGAATTTGACCTTTTCAAAATGTTTGGTTACCCCTGGTCTATTCGGCCGTCCCCCGAATTTGACCTTCTCAAAATGCTTGGTTACCCTGGTCTATTCGGCCGTCCCCCGAATTTGACCCCCCTCGAATGTTTGGTTACTCTCTGGTCCACTCGAGCGCTCGGGTTGGACCTCCCTCAGAACTACGCCCCGACTTGATTCCCGAAAGGGATACGTAGGCAGCTCGATAACAAGAGTCTCAGTCGCCCGTTCTCTCAATCAAATTTGTTACCTCAACTCTCGGCTCAGAGATGTATGTGATCTCACCAACCCATAAGCCGTTCATCCATTCCAATCTAGACTCAGAGATGTATGTGATCTCATCAACTCATAAGTCTATCATCCATCCGCATCCATCTGAACTACGATTGGTCTGATTCTCTCAAGAGATACGTAGGAATCTCGGGTTCCCGAGTTCGACCATTTGATTGTGTTTGTTGGCTTGCTTGAGTAGAACTACGGAGGCTTGATTCCCGCAAGGGATACGTAGGAAGCCCTACTTTGGGCTCAGCCGTCGAACCCTAGACGAGATCGGCTGTCTATATTGGATCGTCGAATCCACTTTACATCACAAGTGAATTCGACGAGGGGCTCTGTAGACACCCCGATCTCGCACCCCTTAAACAACCCTTGATTGGTCTAAGCGCGATAATTGACCTAAAATCCCAGATTTGGCGGTTCGGGACTACCGTACGCCTTATCGGTGCATCGGATGCAAAAACCGAGTCCAAATTCATGATCAGGGCTCAAAACCGAGTAAACAGGCGTATACTTCGAAAATTGAGCGTCGGGACCCAACGGCGGGCCCCGCACCCCTAGAACGCCTTTTACCGGTCATCCATTGCATTTAAAATTTTATTTCTTCCTTTCCTTACTTATTAACATATTACAGATATGCCATTATGACCAGAATAATACGAGGAGCAACTTTTGTGTTGGACCCGCGGACAACCGGGACACCGGAACGCGCACGACGGAGCAGTTGCAAGCTGTTGCAGAGCGGGAACACGGAGCCAGAAAATCATGCATGTTCACTCCCACAAAACTCGGCACATGGCTGCAATATGGGGGGGTCACATGGGCCAAAATCAACCAAGGATTGACAAGTGGCATTCAAAAAGTGGAAATTGCACAAAGTCAAGACAACACCATCACTTTTGGCCATTTTTTCCACCCCTCTTGCATGGATTTCGGGTAAGAGGACTCTCCCCCCATACTACCCCTACTCTAGGGGCATTTTGGTCCAAGAAAACTTACCTCCCTCCTCCATATACTCCTATGTTGATCCAAGAAAGAGGGGCTCGTTTCAACACACACATTCACTACACACATTCCATACACTCCCTCCATACACTTTCACTCTTGCTCTTACTACCACCATTCCACCACCACTACCACCACTCCTCCACCACATCTCCACTACTAAACCACCACCCAAACACCTCAAACAACCCCTTCAAACAACAAGCAACAACAACAACAAGCAACAACAACAACAACAACAACAACAACCACAACCACCACAACAACAACAACTTCAATCAAACAAAAAAAAAAAGTCTTCCCTTGGAGACAAAGGAAGCACACCACCCTCTCTTAATCTAGGTAAGTTTCCTTTTTATATATCATAGATTTGATAAAATGTAAGTTTAAATGAGTTGTTTGGGAATCTAGTCAACTAGTGACTAGATTCCCCTTATTACCTATGTAATCTATGTTTTTACTTTGTAAATAAACATGTTCTATATATTCTAAATGTTCATACTTCAGTCCTAGCATGTGTATATATGTCTTGAGTTCATTTTGGTGTTAATCTCATGCTTTAGATCTCAAATCCCAGCAAGATATAGTCCATTTGCTCAGCATGTGTATATTCTGCCCTCATCTCCTTCTTTGTTGTTTATTCTCATTTTTGTTTATGTTTGTTCATAAATAGACACATGATAATGTTAATAATATATCAATAAGAAAGTTCCCTAAGTTCCATGGGTTTGTTCCAAGTTTATGCCATGTTTTGACCTCCATCTTCATGCCATATATAATCTGCCCAGCATGTTTAGTTTTAACCAAGGATTTTGATGTGTTGTTTTCTCTATCACAACTTTGTTCATAGATCTAGATCAAAACACAAAAGTTGTTCATAATGTGTTAAAGTACATTCTTATGAAGTTTCATGTTCATATTACATGTTTAGAATAGGTTTTCATGCTAATATTTGAGTCCCAGACATGCTGTCCAGTGTGTATTTCTTTGTACCATGTTGTGTTCTTGCATCTAAAACTCAGTCAAAATATGGTCTTTTGGATTAAGTCAGAACACAAATTTTGTTCCCAACGAACTAAGGAAAGTTTAAATATTTTGTATATATTTTTTGTACCTGTAAAAGTTCCATTCTTCCTCTCTTGTTTAAACCATCAAATTTCAGACACTGTACTTCCAGCTTCTGACATTAAAATGTCAGAGATATTTTGAGCGACTTAAACATATTTTCTTGGCTCCAAATTTTTGTATATTAATTATCAATATGTGTTCTTCAACTTTAATATTTGGTGTTTCTTCAGATTCACTAGTTAAAATAGTTAAAATTGGTGATCAATGTGCCATGTTTCCTGTGAATATTTTCTGGGCAGATTTTGTGATGCATTTTCTTGTCAATATTTGGGGTCAAAATTTAATCCAAAAACATCCATAAAAACTTCACAATGATATCTAACATTCAGGGAGAAATCCCCAATTTGTAGTTTTGGATTTGGGTTATTTTAGGACAGGTACCGCGGCTCGAGACGGACAACGACGACGCCAAGATCCACAAACGCTCCGTCGCGAGGACATTCATTTTATTTATGGGATTTGTTTCCCACTTTTTGTGTATACATGTATATCCCTACTGTACATATTCCCCCTTCCCCCTTTAATTTCTCATACTTGTATATATGATTCGAACATTTTTTCAAAACCAATCCGGAATCCACCCAAACCGGTTCCCGGTTGTGATAAAATGAATCGACCTAGAATAGGAGACTCCTTTATACATAAACATACACATTTTTTATAAGTTAGGACATAAAACACATTTTCAAAAGGCAAACTAAAATCAAGCGTAGGCGGAAGCATGCTAGAGACCGAAAGGGCGAGTGGAGTGCCTAACACCTTCTCCTCTCGTAACATAGCCCCCGAACCCACTTTTCAATCAAAAAGGTTTTATCTCTATTTTCCTAAATAAAATGAGGTGGCGACTCTTCTTTTCAAAACCAAAGTAGGGTAACCATTATGAGAAACCGAGCGGATTCCAGCCGCGTTTCGTACGGATCCCTACGCGGGTACGGGCGCGGGCTCTCACAGTGGCGACTCTGCTGGGGATCATTTTCAAAAGTGGGCTAGACTCAATTTTGTGTGCTTTCGCCATTACTTTCCTTTGCCTTGTATATACATGTCCTAACTTTGTTTTGCAGGTTTTTTACCTTCTCTTTGTTTGTGTAAATAAAAAGAAAACAAAAAACAAAAAAAAATCCTTTCTTTCCTCAAAAAATCATTTTTCAAAAAAATAGAGACCTCACACACAATCACGTTTTCAAACTTCCGACTTAGCAACCGTACAAACCTTAGGGGGTGTAGCCAGGTGAGTGAAGGGGGTCACCGATCCTCCGATAGGGCTCCCGGTTGACATTCCCGCCCCAAAGCGCGGCTACTAGTCGTCGCTGCGGGTGTAAGCCACATGCAAGCCATCCATCAAAAGTCTCGATGTCCGAATTTTTAAAATGACACGTCCTCGACTTTAAGCCGGTTTTTGTCTAATAATTTCTCTTCAACCCTATGCATTCCTAAAAGGTTATAAACAACCTAAAGTGTGGATATTTTAGAACGATTGGGTTGACCTGAAATTATCAAGACCTTCACATAGACCGTAACCCGAATGGTGGATCCCAGAAAGAGTATAGGCCCTTCGCTAGGGGTTTCGGACGGCCATTAGTACAGGTGAAAAACGTTGGTCCTATACTTTGGAGACGGTATCCACTATTCCAGGATTTAATCATTGAACGTGTCAAAACAAAGCGAGGTGCTTGTCCGGCTTCCTAGGTTTTGTGCTTTGCTTGCGCTTCAACCTTTTTCGAAAACAATGTTGTTTCAAAGTCTTATACCTTTCTTCTCTTTGTGCTTCTATTCTTGTACATAAAAGAAAGCCCATTTCAAAAATTTAAAACATTCTTTTTCCAATCCATTCTTGTAGAGGGAGAATCTCGCTTCTTTTTCTAGCGCGACATTCAAGGTCAGTTCCAGACATTACTTTGATCAAGGTCTGCTCCGGGTTCTCTCATCAGCAATGACTAGTAATGGCGAAACATCAGTAAATGCGACTAGGGGCTCGCCCGATATTGAGTTCGAAAAGGTGATGGAAGAATGGTTGGGGAAACAGTTGGAAACCCAAACAAAGTATGCAACAAGTATCCCACGGGGACACCAAGGGAAAATAATAGACTGTGTACCAATCTTCTCACAAAACCAAGAGCACGTGGGGCTTATGAACTCCCAGTCATCTATCATCCCGGGCATCACGCCACCTCTGATTCAACCACACGAAACAGCCCCAGGACACGAAGATATATACTCTCACCAAGTGCCAGTAGAGTTGCGTAATTGGTTTGATGAACATGTGGAAGCCTTCGCTGAAAGCTTCAAGTTCGAAGATGTTATCCTAGGGACTCACCGAGCCCCAGGAAGGAGTTCTCTTTTGTTAGGTGATGACCGCAGTTTAGCAACGCGAGAAAATGTTCCTTTGCTGATAGTAGAAGCTTGCTGACCCGAGGGGTTATGTCTCTTTTGCTGTGAATAGGGCAAACTGCCCAACTCTAATCCCTTTTGCTTTCGGGCCCATCCTAAAATGCGCTCACATTTCTTTTGCTTTCCAAATCCATGCTTGCGTGTCATCTTTTCCGTAATATATTTATTTGCTTGCTTGTCTTGTAAATACGTTTTCAGTTAATGAACTTGCTTTATAATCAAGTGCCTTCATAATCACATATTTTATAAATTTGGTCCCACAAATGATTAATCTCACGTAATTAAAAGCAAACGATAAAAAATGTGGACTAATTTTAGCTGCGATTAATTGAGATGAGAACTAAGGCCGACAGTGCTCAACGGGATTCACAAACGAAGGCAATCAGGGAAGTTTATATAAGCGATCGATGGAGTTCCCGCCAACTATCAGACACAGATTCGAAGAGACCAAACCAGTGACAAGAACCAGAAATTGTTGTTCTTTAATGTGTTGTAAATTCCTGTATTATGTTTTACGATTGTCAATTTTGTGCTTAAACATCATTCATTGTAAATTTCCAATTATCGTTATGTTCGCAAAAAAAAAAAAAAAAAAAAAAAAAAAAAATGAGTGCAAAAAAGGAGAGGGTGTAAAAAAAATAAAAAAATGAGTGCAAAAAAGGAGAGGGTGTGAAAAAAAAAAAAAAATAAAAATAAAAAATGAGTGCAAAAAAGGAGAGTGTGTGAAAAAAAAAAAAAAAAAAAAAAAAAAAACTTTGGTTACTTTATTTCGCTCTATTCTTTTATATTATTTCATTATTTGTACATATTACATGCATATTACATATACCCCTAAGAAGCAACTCGAACCCATTGTGCGAACACCATCAACGACAGCAACATGTGACTCCCTCAAGACCTAATAGCTCAAGCCGGCCTCTTACACTGAGAGGTTAAAAACCCTTACCCCAGAGATTTCGAGAGTTAAACATTTTCCCTTAACAAACCAACCTCTCAATTTTAGAGGTTAGAGACCAAAAGTCAGACAGTCTTCGGGGACTCCATCAAGATCAAAAAGCGCAGTAACAAAGACGACGTAGAGAGCACCGCGCATATGAGGCTAATCTAAATTGAAGAAGATCTCGATCACTGACTTTGGGCAAGTACCATCAACGACGACAACTGGTGTCTTTTGTTGGAGACCAACATGCTCTGCCAAACCCTTACACTGAGGGAGCCCTGCGGCCAAAGGTCATACAGCCTCTAATCAATTTCAAAAAGCGCGACAACGACGACAAGGACCTCCCACCCATGAGGTCAACAGGCGGTGATAATTATGATAGTTATTTGATGGTGTTCTCATCTCGATTTGTCACGGTCTAATCTGAGTCCAAATAAATCTTTTCAAAAAAATAGAAATTAACTTTTGATTTTGAAGTACTTGAACATTAACGCGAGTTCTAATCTTGAGTCATTGATTTCGAATGTGAGCGATTTCCTCGAGTCTGGGGGCATCCCCCTACTCTCGTCCTTCCGTCAATTTTTTCTACGCAAACACGATGTCAAAGATCTCACGGGGTCTTTATTTGCCTTTCCCAAAACACTGGCCTTGTGCCTTCCTCTTCCAATTCCTGTAATTTGTCACAACAAGGGAGACGAAGGAATGTGATTCCCTGACTCTCAAAACCCAAAATCTGGAAGTATGCTCAAATGAATGAATGCGAACTGGGGCTGCGCGTCAGGATTCAGAAATGATAGATGGGTTCCCCGTTAATGCAAAACGTCTCAGGGGTAGGACAACTCTCACAGATAGTTGGCCCTTGGAAGTTTTAACATAAAAAATCATCAGAATTTGTGAGACAACCGTCACAGATGGTTAGGTCCCTTTCAAGAGAATCATCGGAGGGAAGTTTTTCAGATTAGCAGTTTGGGCCACAGGTCACAAAGCTCAATCACCGGCAATACTGGGGGCTGTGTATAATTGGTTAATTCTCGAAGGCAGTTGATTTCCCCATCAAAGCGTCGAATGGAAATGTGACTATCACAATGTGTGAGTTACTCCCAGCAGCGAAACATCAAATCTGCAACAACTCTCAACGACAGTTAGGTCCCAAAGCAGTATGAGTATCAAGGCATGGAGCTGCCTCGAACCGATGAACAGTACAAGAATCACCTTGGGATAGCAGTAGGGGCTTCAGAACTTATGACCGCTTTTACAAACAGCGAGGTCCTCAGAAAATGAGTCGTCAAATGTGGGGCTGATCCTTGACAAAGTGGGGGCTTTCATAATTGAAGATCTGGGGGCTGATTCTGAAAAGGCACTGGGGCTTCTACAACCGACTTCTGGGGGAAGTCAAAGCAATCCACCAGGAGAGATACCGTCGAGTAAACCTGATCAAATGGGTGTAGGGAATTGACCTTTCGAGTACTCGCGTTAGGCCTCCAACCTCGCTTCACCATATATCTCACCATGACTCTCGTTCCTCGCAAAGTTTTCAAAAGAAAAATGCACAGTTCATTCCTTTCCCGATTTTCCCTCTTTGCACATAAACATTTTGTTCATTTTTATAAAAAGCAAAGGCTGAAATGCAAGCAATGCACACGTGTCAAATCAAAAAAAAAAAAAAAAAAAAAAAAAAAAAGAGTGTTTTCATTTCTGAAAGAAAGATGGCAAGATTTAAATTTCAAAATCATTTGCAAAGGAAATCCTCGTTTGAAGTCCTTCAATCATCAATGACAATGAGAAGTTTTTGAAGTGAAAAATGCGCGCTATGATATTGCATACTTGTGAAAATCTTTTGCGGATGTCCAAATCTAATCTCATGCAGGTACCCCGTCGCAAGAAGGGTCATCTCCAACAAATCGTCTGTCAAACAAAATGTGTTTTTCGAGTTTTTCACAAACTCGAACTACGTAAGGTCTGATTCCCGAAAGGGATACGTAGGCAGCTTGCTTCGGCGAGTCCGACCACAAACACATCGAAATGATGGAAAGCGAGCAGTTCTCAACGTGATATGTTCTTTATCCCTCGATCTTTTAATCATGATGATTTGGTTGCGTGTATGACACACTCTCTGCACATGAATGTCACGATATATCTGTATGCTTGTGAAAGGTCTTATGCAGGTACTCAAATCCATTCTCCGAGGCCATGTCACGTCTAAGTCCCTCAAGGAATATCTTCTTCAACATCACACCACATCTGTTCTAATCAAATTGTGTTTTTCGAGTTTTTCACAAACTCGAACTACGTAAGGTCTGATTCCCGAAAGGGATACGTAGGCAGCCTGTCAACTCAGGTCCGACCACACACGCATCAAAACGTTGCAATGGAGATCTTGGCACCGCAAGTCCGGCCACAAACGCATCGAAATGTTGAAATGGGGGAGCTTGTCACGTGAAGCCCAACTAAACACATCCAAATATTCCAAGAGCAGCTTCTCCACATCTTGTAGAAACTCGAGATGGCCTCCCATCAAATCCAAAAGGATCCCAACATGAAAGAATGGTAATTGGATTGTTCTCCTCAAGCCAAGAATCAAAAATCTCATCACACAACAACTCCAAGGCAAGGATTCAAGCTTCTCTCAAATGCGGCAGCGCACAACGAGCCTCCGATCATCATCAACCTGCAGCGTATCCTTGAACACTTTCATGTTATGCGTCTTCAATGTTTAATTTGTTTTGATGGCAAGAATATTGTTTCGTTTTCAAAAATGTTTTCCCAAAAATCACTCTCGTTTTCAAAATCGTTTTAGGCTTGAGACGCCTCTCAAAAGTCTCACCCTTTTCAAAAAATCGTTTTAGGCTTGAGACGCCTCTCAAAAGTCTCACCCTTTTCAAAAAATTAATTTTAGGCTTGAGATGCCTCTCAAAAGTCTTACCTTTTTCAAAAAAATCCTTTTAGGCTCGAGACACCTCTCAAAAGTCTCACCCTTTCTAAAAGCGTTTTCAAAATAGGTCGGGTCGGAGCGCCCCTTAAATGTCCCACCCCGTTGAACTACGTGACTTGTCTGATTCCCGAAAGGGATACGTAGGCAGCCTGTCACCTCAGGTTCGACCACACCTAATTTCAAAATGTTTGGTTACCCCCGGTCCGTTCGGCCGTCCCCCGAATTTGACCTTTTCAAAATGTTTGGTTACCCCCGGTCCGTTCGGCCGTCCCCCGAATTTGACCTTTTCAAAATGTTTGGTTACCCCCGGTCCGTTCGGCCGTCCCCCGAATTTGACATTTTCAAAATGTTTGGTTACCCCCGGTCCGTTCGGCCGTCCCCCGAATTTGACCTTATCAAAATGTTTGGTTACCCTGGTCTATTCGGCCGTCCCCCGAATTTGACCTTTTCAAAATGTTTGGTTACTTCCGGTCTGTTCGGCCGTCCCAGAATTTGACCTTTTCAAAATGTTTGGTTACCCCCGGTCCGTTCGGCCGTCCCCCGAATTTGACCTTTTCAAAATGTTTGGTTACTTCCGGTCTGTTCGGCCGTCCCCCGAATTTGACCTTTTCAAAATGTTTGGTTACCCCTGGTCTCTTCGGCCGTCCCCCGAATTTGACCTTCTCAAAATGCTTGGTTACCCCCGGTCCGTTCGGCCGTCCCCCGAATTTGACCTTTTCAAAATGTTTGGTTACTTCCGGTCTGTTCGGCCGTCCCCCGAATTTGACCTTTTCAAAATGTTTGGTTACCCCCGGTCCGTTCGGCCGTCCCCCGAATTTGACCTTTTCAAAATGTTTGGTTACTTCCGGTCTGTTCGGCCGTCCCCCGAATTTGACCTTTTCAAAATGTTTGGTTACTTCCGGTCTGTTCGGCCGTCCCTCGAATTTGACCTTTTCAAAATGTTTGGTTACCCCCGGTCCGTTCGGCCGTCCCCCGAATTTGACCTTTTCAAAATGTTTGGTTACTTCCGGTCTGTTCGGCCGTCCCCCGAATTTGACCTTTTCAAAATGTTTGGTTACCCCTGGTCTATTCGGCCGTCCCCCGAATTTGACCTTCTCAAAATGCTTGGTTACCCTGGTCTATTCGGCCGTCCCCCGAATTTGACCCCCCTCGAATGTTTGGTTACTCTCTGGTCCACTCGAGCGCTCGGGTTGGACCTCCCTCAGAACTACGCCCCGACTTGATTCCCGAAAGGGATACGTAGGCAGCTCGATAACAAGAGTCTCAGTCGCCCGTTCTCTCAATCAAATTTGTTACCTCAACTCTCGGCTCAGAGATGTATGTGATCTCACCAACCCATAAGCCGTTCATCCATTCCAATCTAGACTCAGAGATGTATGTGATCTCATCAACTCATAAGTCTATCATCCATCCGCATCCATCTGAACTACGATTGGTCTGATTCTCTCAAGAGATACGTAGGAATCTCGGGTTCCCGAGTTCGACCATTTGATTGTGTTTGTTGGCTTGCTTGAGTAGAACTACGGAGGCTTGATTCCCGCAAGGGATACGTAGGAAGCCCTACTTTGGGCTCAGCCGTCGAACCCTAGACGAGATCGGCTGTCTATATTGGATCGTCGAATCCACTTTACATCACAAGTGAATTCGACGAGGGGCTCTGTAGACACCCCGATCTCGCACCCCTTAAACAACCCTTGATTGGTCTAAGCGCGATAATTGACCTAAAATCCCAGATTTGGCGGTTCGGGACTACCGTACGCCTTATCGGTGCATCGGATGCAAAAACCGAGTCCGAATTCATGATCAGGGCTCAAAACCGAGTAAACAGGCGTATACTTCGAAAATTGAGCGTCGGGACCCAACGGCGGGCCCCGCACCCCTAGAACGCCTTTTACCGGTCATCCATTGCATTTAAAATTTTATTTCTTCCTTTCCTTACTTATTAACATATTACAGATATGCCATTATGACCAGAATAATACGAGGAGCAACTTTTGTGTTGGACCCGCGGACAACCGGGACACCGGAACGCGCACGACGGAGCAGTTGCAAGCTGTTGCAGAGCGGGAACACGGAGCCAGAAAATCATGCATGTTCACTCCCACAAAACTCGGCACATGGCTGCAATATGGGGGGGTCACATGGGCCAAAATCAACCAAGGATTGACAAGTGGCATTCAAAAAGTGGAAATTGCACAAAGTCAAGACAACACCATCACTTTTGGCCATTTTTTCCACCCCTCTTGCATGGATTTCGGGTAAGAGGACTCTCCCCCCATACTACCCCTACTCTAGGGGCATTTTGGTCCAAGAAAACTTACCTCCCTCCTCCATATACTCCTATGTTGATCCAAGAAAGAGGGGCTCGTTTCAACACACACATTCACTACACACATTCCATACACTCCCTCCATACACTTTCACTCTTGCTCTTACTACCACCATTCCACCACCACTACCACCACTCCTCCACCACATCTCCACTACTAAACCACCACCCAAACACCTCAAACAACCCCTTCAAACAACAAGCAACAACAACAACAAGCAACAACAACAACAACAACAACAACAACCACAACCACCACAACAACAACAACTTCAATCAAACAAAAAAAAAAGTCTTCCCTTGGAGACAAAGGAAGCACACCACCCTCTCTTAATCTAGGTAAGTTTCCTTTTTATATATCATAGATTTGATAAAATGTAAGTTTAAATGAGTTGTTTGGGAATCTAGTCAACTAGTGACTAGATTCCCCTTATTACCTATGTAATCTATGTTTTTACTTTGTAAATAAACATGTTCTATATATTCTAAATGTTCATACTTCAGTCCTAGCATGTGTATATATGTCTTGAGTTCATTTTGGTGTTAATCTCATGCTTTAGATCTCAAATCCCAGCAAGATATAGTCCATTTGCTCAGCATGTGTATATTCTGCCCTCATCTCCTTCTTTGTTGTTTATTCTCATTTTTGTTTATGTTTGTTCATAAATAGACACATGATAATGTTAATAATATATCAATAAGAAAGTTCCCTAAGTTCCATGGGTTTGTTCCAAGTTTATGCCATGTTTTGACCTCCATCTTCATGCCATATATAATCTGCCCAGCATGTTTAGTTTTAACCAAGGATTTTGATGTGTTGTTTTCTCTATCACAACTTTGTTCATAGATCTAGATCAAAACACAAAAGTTGTTCATAATGTGTTAAAGTACATTCTTATGAAGTTTCATGTTCATATTACATGTTTAGAATAGGTTTTCATGCTAATATTTGAGTCCCAGACATGCTGTCCAGTGTGTATTTCTTTGTACCATGTTGTGTTCTTGCATCTAAAACTCAGTCAAAATATGGTCTTTTGGATTAAGTCAGAACACAAATTTTGTTCCCAACGAACTAAGGAAAGTTTAAATATTTTGTATATATTTTTTGTACCTGTAAAAGTTCCATTCTTCCTCTCTTGTTTAAACCATCAAATTTCAGACACTGTACTTCCAGCTTCTGACATTAAAATGTCAGAGATATTTTGAGCGACTTAAACATATTTTCTTGGCTCCAAATTTTTGTATATTAATTATCAATATGTGTTCTTCAACTTTAATATTTGGTGTTTCTTCAGATTCACTAGTTAAAATAGTTAAAATTGGTGATCAATGTGCCATGTTTCCTGTGAATATTTTCTGGGCAGATTTTGTGATGCATTTTCTTGTCAATATTTGGGGTCAAAATTTAATCCAAAAACATCCATAAAAACTTCACAATGATATCTAACATTCAGGGAGAAATCCCCAATTTGTAGTTTTGGATTTGGGTTATTTTAGGACAGGTACCGCGGCTCGAGACGGACAACGACGACGCCAAGATCCACAAACGCTCCGTCGCGAGGACATTCATTTTATTTATGGGATTTGTTTCCCACTTTTTGTGTATACATGTATATCCCTACTGTACATATTCCCCCTTCCCCCTTTAATTTCTCATACTTGTATATATGATTCGAACATTTTTTCAAAACCAATCCGGAATCCACCCAAACCGGTTCCCGGTTGTGATAAAATGAATCGACCTAGAATAGGAGACTCCTTTATACATAAACATACACATTTTTTATAAGTTAGGACATAAAACACATTTTCAAAAGGCAAACTAAAATCAAGCGTAGGCGGAAGCATGCTAGAGACCGAAAGGGCGAGTGGAGTGCCTAACACCTTCTCCTCTCGTAACATAGCCCCCGAACCCACTTTTCAATCAAAAAGGTTTTATCTCTATTTTCCTAAATAAAATGAGGTGGCGACTCTTCTTTTCAAAACCAAAGTAGGGTAACCATTATGAGAAACCGAGCGGATTCCAGCCGCGTTTCGTACGGATCCCTACGCGGGTACGGGCGCGGGCTCTCACAGTGGCGACTCTGCTGGGGATCATTTTCAAAAGTGGGCTAGACTCAATTTTGTGTGCTTTCGCCATTACTTTCCTTTGCCTTGTATATACATGTCCTAACTTTGTTTTGCAGGTTTTTTACCTTCTCTTTGTTTGTGTAAATAAAAAGAAAACAAAAAAACAAAAAAAAAATCCTTTCTTTCCTCAAAAAATCATTTTTCAAAAAATAGAGACCTCACACACAATCACGTTTTCAAACTTCCGACTTAGCAACCGTACAAACCTTAGGGGGTGTAGCCAGGTGAGTGAAGGGGGTCACGATCCTCCGATAGGGCTCCCGGTTGACATTCCCGCCCCAAAGCGCGGCTACTAGTCGTCGCTGCGGGTGTAAGCCACATGCAAGCCATCCATCAAAAGTCTCGATGTCCGAATTTTTAAAATGACACGTCCTCGACTTTAAGCCGGTTTTTGTCTAATAATTTCTCTTCAACCCTATGCATTCCTAAAAGGTTATAAACAACCTAAAGTGTGGATATTTTAGAACGATTGGGTTGACCTGAAATTATCAAGACCTTCACATAGACCGTAACCCGAATGGTGGATCCCAGAAAGAGTATAGGCCCTTCGCTAGGGGTTTCGGACGGCCATTAGTACAGGTGAAAAACGTTGGTCCTATACTTTGGAGACGGTATCCACTATTCCAGGATTTAATCATTGAACGTGTCAAAACAAAGCGAGGTGCTTGTCCGGCTTCCTAGGTTTTGTGCTTTGCTTGCGCTTCAACCTTTTTCGAAAACAATGTTGTTTCAAAGTCTTATACCTTCTTCTCTTTGTGCTTCTATTCTTGTACATAAAAGAAAGCCCATTTCAAAAATTTAAAACATTCTTTTTCCAATCCATTCTTGTAGAGGGAGAATCTCGCTTCTTTTTCTAGCGCGACATTCAAGGTCAGTTCCAGACATTACTTTGATCAAGGTCTGCTCCGGGTTCTCTCATCAGCAATGACTAGTAATGGCGAAACATCAGTAAATGCGACTAGGGGCTCGCCCGATATTGAGTTCGAAAAGGTGATGGAAGAATGGTTGGGGAAACAGTTGGAAACCCAAACAAAGTATGCAACAAGTATCCCACGGGGACACCAAGGGAAAATAATAGACTGTGTACCAATCTTCTCACAAAACCAAGAGCACGTGGGGCTTATGAACTCCCAGTCATCTATCATCCCGGGCATCACGCCACCTCTGATTCAACCACACGAAACAGCCCCAGGACACGAAGATATATACTCTCACCAAGTGCCAGTAGAGTTGCGTAATTGGTTTGATGAACATGTGGAAGCCTTCGCTGAAAGCTTCAAGTTCGAAGATGTTATCCTAGGGACTCACCGAGCCCCAGGAAGGAGTTCTTTTGTTAGGTGATGACCGCAGTTTAGCAACGCGAGAAAATGTTCCTTTGCTGATAGTAGAAGCTTGCTGACCCGAGGGGTTATGTCTCTTTTGCTGTGAATAGGGCAAACTGCCCAACTCTAATCCCTTTTGCTTTCGGGCCCATCCTAAATGCGCTCACATTTCTTTTGCTTTCCAAATCCATGCTTGCGTGTCATCTTTTCCGTAATATATTTATTTGCTTGCTTGTCTTGTAAATACGTTTTCAGTTAATGAACTTGCTTTATAATCAAGTGCCTTCATAATCACATATTTTATAAATTTGGTCCCACAAATGATTAATCTCACGTAATTAAAAGCAAACGATAAAAAATGTGGACTAATTTTAGCTGCGATTAATTGAGATGAGAACTAAGGCCGACAGTGCTCAACGGGATTCACAAACGAAGGCAATCAGGGAAGTTTATATAAGCGATCGATGGAGTTCCCGCCAACTATCAGACACAGATTCGAAGAGACCAAACCAGTGACAAGAACCAGAAATTGTTGTTCTTTAATGTGTTGTAAATTCCTGTATTATGTTTTACGATTGTCAATTTTGTGCTTAAACATCATTCATTGTAAATTTCCAATTATCGTTATGTTCGCAAAAAAAAAAAAAAAAAAAAAAAAAAAAAATGAGTGCAAAAAAGGAGAGGGTGTAAAAAAAATAAAAAAATGAGTGCAAAAAAGGAGAGGGTGTGAAAAAAAAAAAAAATAAAAATAAAAAATGAGTGCAAAAAAGGAGAGTGTGTGAAAAAAAAAAAAAAAAAAAAAAAAAAAAACTTTGGTTACTTTATTTCGCTCTATTCTTTTATATTATTTCATTATTTGTACATATTACATGCATATTACATATACCCCTAAGAAGCAACTCGAACCCATTGTGCGAACACCATCAACGACAGCAACATGTGACTCCCTCAAGACCTAATAGCTCAAGCCGGCCTCTTACACTGAGAGGTTAAAAACCCTTACCCCAGAGATTTCGAGAGTTAAACATTTTCCCTTAACAAACCAACCTCTCAATTTTAGAGGTTAGAGACCAAAAGTCAGACAGTCTTCGGGGACTCCATCAAGATCAAAAGCGCAGTAACAAAGACGACGTAGAGAGCACCGCGCATATGAGGCTAATCTAAATTGAAGAAGATCTCGATCACTGACTTTGGGCAAGTACCATCAACGACGACAACTGGTGTCTTTTGTTGGAGACAACATGCTCTGCCAAACCCTTACACTGAGGGAGCCCTGCGGCCAAAGGTCATACAGCCTCTAATCAATTTCAAAAAGCGCGACAACGACGACAAGGACCTCCCACCCATGAGGTCAACAGGCGGTGATAATTATGATAGTTATTTGATGGTGTTCTCATCTCGATTTGTCACGGTCTAATCTGAGTCCAAATAAATCTTTTCAAAAAAATAGAAATTAACTTTTGATTTTGAAGTACTTGAACATTAACGCGAGTTCTAATCTTGAGTCATTGATTTCGAATGTGAGCGATTTCCTCGAGTCTGGGGGGCATCCCCCTACTCTCGTCCTTCCGTCAATTTTTTCTACGCAAACACGATGTCAAAGATCTCACGGGGTCTTTATTTGCTCTTTCCCAAAACACTGGCCTTGTGCCTTCCTCTTCCAATTCCTGTAATTTGTCACAACAAGGGAGACGAAGGAATGTGATTCCCTGACTCTCAAAACCCAAAATCTGGAAGTATGCTCAAATGAATGAATGCGAACTGGGGCTGCGCGTCAGGATTCAGAAATGATAGATGGGTTCCCCGTTAATGCAAAACGTCTCAGGGGTAGGACAACTCTCACAGATAGTTGGCCCTTGGAAGTTTTAACATAAAAATCATCAGAATTTGTGAGACAACCGTCACAGATGGTTAGGTCCCTTTCAAGAGAATCATCGGAGGGAAGTTTTTCAGATAGCAGTTTGGGCCACAGGTCACAAAGCTCAATCACCGGAATACTGGGGGCTGTGTATAATTGGTTAATTCTCGAAGGCAGTTGATTTCCCCATCAAAGCGTCGAATGGAAATGTGACTATCACAATGTGTGTGTGTATCCCAGCAGCGAAACATCAAATCTGCAACAA